>CM024523.1:18990354-19345354 GCA_014182375.1 Eucalyptus virginea | reverse complement strand
AACCCTAAACCCTAAACCCTAAACCCTAAACCCTAAACCCTAAACCCTAAACCCTAAACCCTAAACCCTAAACCCTAAACCCTAAACCCTAAACCCTAAACCCTAAACCCTAAACCCTAAACCCTAAACCCTAAACCCTAAACCCTAAACCCTAAACCCTAAACCCTAAACCCTAAACCCTAAACCCTAAACCCTAAACCCTAAACCCTAAACCCTAAACCCTAAACCCTAAACCCTAAACCCTAAACCCTAAACCCTAAACCCTAAACCCTAAACCCTAAACCCTAAACCCTAAACCCTAAACCCTAAACCCTAAACCCTAAACCCTAAACCCTAAACCCTAAACCCTAAACCCTAAACCCTAAACCCTAAACCCTAAACCCTAAACCCTAAACCCTAAACCCTAAAACCCTAAACCCTAAACCCTAAACCCTAAAACCTAAACCCTAAACCCTAAAGTTAGGTGGAATGATAGAACGAAGATTTTTCATAGAAAATTGCCTTTTGCCCCATAGAAAATTCATTTTGATATTTTACCTACAGAGCTCCCGCATTTTGAAATCTACTAAGGAAAATGGGTTCGAAAAGCTTTATTTCCTACTGATTTATCATTTTGGAGATCAGAAGACCCTTAAAGTCAAGTTAAATCATATAACAACGATTTGTCAGAGAAAATTCCCTTTCGCTCCGTAGAGAATTCGCTTTCGATTTTTTGCCGTAGAAATTCCGGTAGTTGGAAATCTACTGTCAAAAATGAGTGCCAAAAGCTTCATTTTTGTATGATTTCTCATTTTGGAGATCATAGAAACCCTAAAGTTAGGTGAAATGACAAAACAAATATTTGTTAGAGAAAATTACCGTCTGCTCCATAGAAAATTCATTTTCGATATTTTGCCTCAAAAACTCCGACGATTAGAAATTTGTTGGGAAAAATGGGTTCCAAAAGCTTTATTTCCTTCCGATTTATCATTTTAGATATCACAGCAAGATTAAAGTCAGGTGAAATAAGAGAACGAAGATTTGCTAGAGAAATTTGGATATCACGGCACCCTTAAAGTCAGATGAAATCAGAGAATGAAGATTTGTCAAAGAAAATTGACTTTTTCTCCATAGAAAATTCATTTTCAATATTTTGCCTAAAAAACTCAGTGTGTTGGGATGAGGTCGGAGAACGAAAGATCACAGGCCCAAAGTTGGTTCAACAATCAGTGGATGTAGTTGCCGTTATCAGAGACAAATTAAAGACTGCTCAGAGCCCCCAGAAAAGCTACGTAGATAAGTGCGGCCCGAGACCATTGGAATTCCAAGTTGGTGACCACGTCTTTCTGAATGTGTCACCAATGAGGGGTGCTTCGCACTTTGGCAAGAAGGGAAAGCTAAGTCCAAGGTACGTAGGTCCCTTTGAGATTCTTGAGAAAATCGAGATCCAAGCGTATCGTTTTACTTTACCGCCGAGGTTGGCACAAGTGCATGACGTCTTTCACGTGTTGATGTTGTGAAAGTATGAGCCTGACCCGATCCACGTGCTTAATTTTGAGGAATTAGACATGGAAGACAAAGTGTCATATATGGAAAGATCGGTTCAAATTGTGGATCAGAAAGATCAGGTTATGCATACCAAGACGATACCATTGGTTAAAGTGGTCTGGCAAGACCACGACACTAAATGAGCAAATTGGGAAAATGAACATTCAATGAGACAACTGTACCCCCACCTTTTTGTTTAAAGGATTCTAATTGTTAAATTTCAAGAACGAAATTTTTATAAGAGGGGAAGAGTTGTGACATCCTGAATTTCAAGCTCTATTTTCATTTGAATGAATCGGGTTTTTCATCAACGTGCCTATAGTTCTATTCTCCGAGCTGATCACTCATTTGAATGAATCGGGCTTTTCAAGTGCACCTGTTAAGGGATTTTAACACAATAGACTTGAGAATTCGACCAAGAATCGACTACTTGACTATACTCATCTGCAGAGATCATTACGGCGTAGTTAAAAATCGATTACAGATCAGAGATAGGTCGATTCGACTGAGATTGGTGATTAAAAAGTGGGTGATTCCACCATATTGTAAAATTCTTGTCCATAGGCACTAGACCAATTTTTCTGTCGTTTTGGTACCTTGTGTCCATAATTGAAATTTCGAGATTTTCACAACAATTGAGAGTCGCCAATGTGTCAAAGATATTCGATGTTGTTAGAAAATAATCGACCATGGGTTAATTGTACTCAAAATTTCTAAAAGCTACCCGATAGGTTACGTCACGCTAAAATCGCGCTAGATTGAAATTAACCGCGAATTTGAATCTGATTTTAGAAATTGAAAGTTATTTCTTGTCACGATTTATTTTAGGAATGTCGACTCATCCTCCAAAGATTTTTCCGTAAACTGAGATTTTTGGCGGAAATTCATTATAGGAACGTTTTTTACCGAAAAATTCAGAAGATCGTTTTTTATCTCGTGTTTGGGATGCAAGTTAGTTCTATTGGCGAAGAAAAATTTCAATTTGGTCGAGGGCATCTTAGTTGGATTTATGGGGGCCGATTTGAATTAATTCAAGAGGAATTTGAAGTGGATTTAGGGGAAAATGCTTCAAAATTCGTAACCCCCATGGTCCTCAACCTTTGGACCACTTCCTTGCCTTCCTAAGGAAACTTGGTGGCTGCAAAATGTGATGAGGAAGCCAGGCCATCTAGTGGGGTCTTACCCAAGGGGACAAAGGGGTGAGATAGAAGCAAAGTAGGCCCCTCCAAGCTTGTGCTGTCCTCTTTCTCCTTCCTCCAGCCTACTTTCTCCATTTTCAAAGAGCTTTAAAGCTCAAGAGTTGAAGAGAAAGCCGAGCAGCCCCTCCTCTAGCCATCGCACGCCCTTCCCATCGTCACCAGGGCCCGCCGCTCGCCATCATACCCCCTGTCACGCCCCGATCCTCGGGCACACACACATCCTTCTACTTGGTCGATTTTAGAATGTGATATCCTAGGACTACGTATAGCCGACCCTTTTTCATTTTTAATAGCACATGCGGAAGCAGTTATAATCCCCAGACAATAAAAACAATGGGATAGAAAAGCAATGCCATATTTTTCATATTGAAATCCACAATCATACTTTTATACAAAGCATAACTTAAAGTACTTCACAAAACTATTCACAACTTTTTAGTCCCACTCTATCCACATATATACATGGTTCACAAAAGAGGATGGGATCTCAATCCTTATCCGGGTCGCGCTCAGGATCATCCTGATCCTCTTCTGACACTTCTTCACTAAGCTCGTTTCCCTCGAGCTCTTCATCTTTTTCTGGCCCATCGTCCTCTTCTGGTTCCTCCTCCTCAGGCTCATCTATACGTCTGAAATGGTTATACAATAACCATTGAAACTACGTTTCAGCAAGTTCTAATCTACTAAGACTCGATTAGGAAACCAATACACCACATGGATACCTAAGCACAGCATGAGTCAGAAGACATACCTTGGCATCAGTCCCAACCTGCAATTCAAGGTTATACACATATACCTCATATCTTACATCAAGTAATCAATCAAATCACGACATCAAATCAAACCATTGATCAATCGACCTAATCGATTACATGTCAGTCCGACCTCTTCTAGGTCATTTACATCCCATTATATAACCTCCAATTGTACACTCAATCACAAAGCTCCATTAATGCTCTCAGGTGTCGTTTTTGCCAAGATGACATGACTTTCACTAGTATATCAAGTCACGGAGACATATAAGTCTCCCGGGCATCATTTTCGCAAAGTGACGTGGCTAACAAACAGTCTACGTGGATTCTTTAAGGCACCGTTTTCGGCAGTGATATTCCCAATCACCGAACCACGCCCGTCATAGGTCACCGACAGTCTACATGCATTCTTTAAGATGCCGTTTTCGGTAGTGATATTCCTCATCACCGAACCATGCCTGCCACAAGTCATAGATAATCTACGTGCGTTCTTTAAGGCGCCGTTTTCGATAGTGATATTCTTAATCACCAACCACGCCCGTCATACCTGACTAGTCTTAGCCAAGAAAATTCCCATTTCATTCTTACAATTCTCTCTACTTTAGCCCATCAACACATTATTGGCGTTAAAATGAATATACTCAGCCATTTGCCAATCAATCACTCAATTTCCATTCAATTCTAATCAATTTATTAATAATTCCTCAAATTGCACAATTAATTAAATTTCACACAACATAGAGCTCAAATAAATAAACGGACTGCACCATGACGATCAGCATGAAATTCCGATCACCGGCCATCCAGGTTGAATTTTCAGAAAAATAAATAATTAATTAATTCATTTCGAAAATTAATAATTAATTACTAAAAATCCAATTTAGGCTCGTATTACCTAATTGAAGCCCAATAAGGGTCGGGAAAAATCCCGAGATACATTCAATAAATAGTAGACTATATCCACTTGCTAATTGCACAATCAAAATGTCTAATATGCATCACAATTAATTAATAATCACTAATCTACTCTAATTTAACCACATAATCCTACTTAATTAACATTAATCAATCCCTAAGCATAATTAGTCTACTAAGAAAGGATTAGTGAGATTACTCACTTGTGCAAAGCGAAGACTGGAACACCTCGACGACGATGCGATGATGGCCGAAATCCGAGTTTTCGACAGCATCGACAGACACTCGGGTCGGGCCCAAAAGCCTTGCAAGCCCACAGAAATTTCTGGGCTTAGACTTGGGCTTGGGCATGCTGAATTTCTGGGCTGATCTCACTTGGGCTTCAAATCGTGGGCTGAATGGACTTAATTCACTTGGCTCGCGAGACTGAATTGGAGCTGCAATTTTGTGGGCTTCAATTTGTGGGCTGCTTGACTGACCTTCACGGAGCTTCTGGGCTCACTTGAGCTGAGATGGCTAAAGACTTGGGCTGCTGGACTCTTGAAGACTGCTGGGCCGAGGAATAGGTGAAGCTGGGCTTCGTGCGTTGCTGCTGGGCCGAACAAAGGAAGCAGTAAGGGAAATGAAAGTTGGTGGCATCGTGGACGGCGTGGACGCATGGATGGGATAGGCGTCGCGGACGACATGAAGATGCTGAAGCTGAGCGTTGACTTGCGCGCACAAAGGAAAATGGAGGGCGACGCGGGCATTGTTGCTGCGCTGTTGAAGACGCGTGGCTTCGGGGGAGATGCTAGTCTCGCAGCAGCTGGATGAAGACACGAAGGAAAGTTGGGCCGAGTGTGGGGCGGCACTGCTTCGGTGAAGTGGGGCAGCTGGCATGAGGATATGCGGTCAAACGAAAGGGCTTCTGTGGAGAGAGTGTTGACCAAAGAGCCGCAAGCGTTGGACGTCTTCAGCTGGGGAACTCAGTGGAATATGGGCTGTCCGAAGGACGAAAATGAAGGAGAGCCGGAACAGCTCGTCCAAGAGAGGAAAGAAATTTTAAAAGCAAAAGCAGAAGACCAAGGTTGTGAAGGAGAGAGGAATAGATAGAGACGGAGGGAGCGAGAGACAACGACGGGAGGCTAGCTGGTTTTGCTTTGTGAAAAAAATAGGATTAAGGGGTAAAGTCAATGGATTTATCCCCTCCATTGAATACCAAATCCCCTAATACTTTCCCAATATAATTTCCACCAATTACCCAAATTTTGATGCAATTAATGTACCCTCTCATCCTAGGCTCCGAATTTCATATTTTAGTCTTCAATTTCTTCAACAAATTCCCAAATTCAAAGACCAATTCTGGTGTAGAAAAAGTCCACATAACTTCTGCAAGTCCCCTTCGCCATATAGCTCGGTTTGTAAGTCGAAAATCTCTTCAATTCGGCCAATCAGAATTTTCGTTAATTTTCCACAACGTCTGAATCAATTTTCCGTAAAAATCTCAAAATCTTTGAAAAATCTTCTGAGACTGAATCGACATTCCTAGAATTTATTGTGACATGACAAAATCTTTAATTTCTGAAATCGGACTTGAATTCACGGTTAATTTTCATTCGATGCGTTTTTAGCATAACCTAAACTACTGGGTAGTTTTAAGAGATTTTTAGTGGAAATGACCTGTGGCCGATTTTCTTCGAGCCACAATGAACCCACTCGACACAATGGCGACTCTCAGTTATCGTGAAAATCTTGAGGATTCAAATATGAACACGGGATACCAAAATGATAGAAAAATCAAACTAGTGCCAGTCGATGAGAATTTTGCAATTTAGTGGGATCACCCACGTTTAACCACTCATCTCAATGGAACCGACCTATCTCTGATCTCTAATCGATTTATATTTGCATCGTAATGATCTCAACAAATGAGCACTGTCAAGCAATCGATTCCTGGTCGAATTCTCAAATCTATTACATTAAAATTCTTTAATGGCTTTCCTAGATAGTCTAGTTATCTTGAGAGTTATCAACTCTGAGAATAGCCCTATAGGCGCAGGAATGAAATGCCCATTTTATTCAGTAGAAAACAAGACTAAACATCTTGGATGTCACAACTCTTCCCCTCTTATAAAAATTTTGTCCTCAAAATTTAAACCTTTACCAATCCTTAAACAAAAAGGCCGAGTATCGTCGTCTCATCGAGTCTCGTTTTCCCCGGTTGCTTCTTCAGTCCCGTGATGTTGTCAGACCACTTTGACCAAAGGGACTATCTTGGTTCACCGAATCCGATCTTTCTGATTCACGATCTGAACCAGGCTTTCCACGTACAACACTCTATCATCCACGTATAATTCTTTAAGATTTAGCACATGGGTCGGGTCAGGCTCATACGTCCTTGACCTCAACATGTGAAAGACATCATGCACTTGTGCCTACCTTGGTGACAACGCAAGACGATACATTAGGATCCTGATTCTTTTCAAAATCTCGAAGGAACCTATGTACCTCGGTTTCAGTTTTTCCCCTCCTCGCTGAAGCACAAGGTATCCCTCATTGGTGACACTTCCAGAAAGATGTAATCACCAATTTGGAACTCTAAGGGCCTTCAACACTCAACGATACAACTTTTCTAGCAGCTCTGTGTGGCATCCTAAAATTTCATAACAATCCCTAGATACACTGTGACCTATAAAAAGGTATCGAAAGCGCCATCCAACTATGTTATAGTCATTAGACCAATGGATTACAATTAAGCAAGGCCAAGCATTTAATGGACAATTGTTTGTTGGAAATGTGTCCTATGTCCATGTGTGATCAAGGATTGTACTAAAGGATGAATTGATAAAGAATTTTTTTTATTCTTGACCGTGTACTCTATAAGTTGAATTTCTATCGATTAATATTGCAAAATTTTATGGCCATGTGAATATTTGAAATTAAGTAATTATAAGTGGAGATTAAGGTGGATTATTATGAGCAAGTGTGGGCTGGACACTTAAGGCCGAACCAGCCCAAAGCAGCAGCCCACCATTCCCCCATTCGGTCGACCAAGCCCGGCCCATTGAGACCCATCATCTTTGCATGAAGAATGAGAAGTGGCGAGAGGGATTCTACAAGTGTCACTTACATGCAAAGCTAATGATTACTAGCTAATCATGAAAGAAAAAAGAAAAGAGAAGGGGCGGAGTGAGCGAGGGAGTGTTCGTGAGAGAGAGAAAGAGAGAGAGAGAAAGAGAGAAAGCCGAGAGAAAGAGAGAAAGCCGAGAGAGAGAGAGAGGGAGAGTTCGTGAGGGTGCTTCGGTGAGGGGAGAAGGAGACCAGCCCCGCCGTGCATGCGCCTGCTGCCTTCGTCGACGCCGCCTAGCTCCGCCGTCAATCGAGCCGCGCCCGAAGCCCCAAGTCGCTGTTTTTGCTTGCTGTGATTTCGTGAACTTAAGGCAAGTGAGAGTCCGTTGATCTACACTTTGCTTGTGTGGTTGTGTGTGAAGTGTAATAGACTTTGGAGATGCTTGAGTTATGTTGCTGGATGCTGGAATTAGAAGGTATAGGAGTATTTCTTTAAGCTAGTAAACTGTTTCATGGAAAAACAGCTTGACCTTTGGCGACTCCGTGAGTTTTCTGTAATTATCTAGTCGAAATTTGACTTCATGTCCTTGATTAAAGTGGTAGATGACATCTTGAGGAGTAACAAACTAAAATTTGAGAAGAAACAAATGAGTATTGGTCGGTGAAACGATTTTTCTTTGAAATTGTTAAATCTGGAAATCGTTGCCGAGGGTTAAGGAGAGTTATGGTCATTATAGCTTTTGATCTGTTATGAATATGACTTCGAGTTCTTCGTGAAAATTTTACCTCTAGGTTTTTCTATAACATATCAAAATTTCATAATTTTTTGAGTTGATTTAAGGTTTATACAGAATTTGTGAATAAAACTGTGCAATGGTGATGTTTGAAATTTTAAGGCTGTGATGCATGGACCATAGTGGCTTGTACAAAGTTCTTTTGACATGGTGTTCTTCATGAAACCTTTTTCCCTATATCTCTTTTATAACATGTTAAATTTTCAGAATTTATTAAGATCGTTTACCAATTTTTTTAGAATTTTAAATAAAGAAGTGCATTCTGTTTTATCCGAGAAACTGTTTTATTTTAAGAACAAATGAAATTGCTTGGTAAGCTGAAATGTCTTGAGTTGTTGTTTACACAGCATATGTGGTGACATTTAGCATATCATATGACATCAAAATTTGATTGAAACCTTTGACATTATTGCATCAAACGCTATTTTGAAAGTGAGACATATATGTGAATATACATTGTGATGTTGATGATACCGTCGAACCCTTGAGTCGACGATGCACCGGGAGTGTTGGGATGCCCGGAGGTGTGTGCCGGATGCCTCGAGAGTTTCGAGATGCTCAGAGGTGTGTGCCGCATGGCCTCGTGACGCCAGTTAGGGTGCGGTATGCCCGGAGGTGTGTGCCGGAGGTCTCACGATGCCAGGTTGGGTGCAAGAGTTACGAAAGATGCAAAAAAATTGATCCCTGGAGAAAAATGAGATCCTTTTGAGTATCAAAATGGGAAATGAATCATGTGTGTGTGTGTGTGCATATGGCATGATGCATATTTTGCCTATGAAATTGAGTTGATACTATGTGACATTGAGAATGCGATCATGAAGGCGTTGAATGGATCTCATAGGGACATATACATGATGGTATGGATGATATGAATCATGCGCATGTATGTGCATATGGCATGGAACATAAATTGCCTTAATGAATGAATCTCATGGAAATATATGCATGATTGCATGGATGATATGTGCATTTCACATTAAATTGTGGTTGTCTTGCGTGATGCATTGTGTCGTTTGATGGATCTTTTACTGTTGAGTAGTTGTACTCACCCCTTTGGGGACTAACATTTCAAATTAGGAGATGCCTCTGTTACCAGTCACGCGTGGTACTTTCTATGGCTTACCATCCAACGTTGAGGTTGAGTGTTCGGAGCATTCCTATGTTGGTGCTCGTGGTCTGGTGTTCCTCCGTGTTCGAGTTTTAGTTATGTATGACATGGGTCTACCTGATGGCCCTGTAGTCCAGAGTTCCTGTCCATGCATGTCCGCCGAGACGGGGTTATGATGGGGATGCTACCGCCGCCACCAGCCGATGCACCGAGCTGGGTGTGATTGCTCATGTGACTGGTAGCGGATGACACTTTTTGGATAGCCAACACTAGATGATGGATCGGTGTACATGACTGATGTGGAGTCGGGTACTTTTGGGTTATAGCCGAGCTTAGTAAAGCCTTGGCCTTTTGATGTATCGACTCGTGATGTCCATCAAAGTTATGTAAATAAAAGTGGTTCGGCTCTAGCCGGTGTGCATTGCATTGTATTATTTAGTTTGAGTATGGATTAAGGAGATGTTGAATATGCTTCCGTTATATGAACTGCGCTGGGACCGATTAAGATAATATAAACCCCTAGGACATATGGACCCACTATAATTCAATGGTATCAGAGTGACATGTTATTAGGACAAATGAAAGGTAAGTAGACTGTGGCGACCCTAACGGATCGGGGGCCGATTGTCGGGGGGTGCCACACTCTGAGCGGTCTATAATCTGATTCTAATTACGACAATTGCAATCATCGACTGCTAAACTGACTCTAGGCCTGTGATCTTTCTTTCTCTGATCTCATCCCAACACACTAGAGTTCTACACGCTCTGTCATACAACGCTTCAAATGGAGCCATCTTAATGCTCTACTGATAACTGTTGTTGTAGGCAAATTCTACCAAATGAAGCTAATCTTCCCAACTTCCCTTGAAGTCCAGTACACAAGCTCTCAGCATGTCCTCGAGAGTCTGAATTGTCCTCTCAGACTGGCCATTCGTCTGAGGATAATATGACGTACTGTACTGAAGCTTTGTACCTAGAGCACTCTGCAAGCTCTTCTAAAAAGCTGCAGTAAACCTCGAGTCTCGATCTGAGATTATTGTAGCTAGCACTCCATGCATACGAACCACCTGGTGCACGTACAGGTTTGCATGCCTATCCAGACTGAGATCCTTTCGAACAGCAATGAAGTGAGCCAACTTTGTCAGTCTGTCGATTACTACCCAAATCGAATCATTTCCTCGCTAACTCCTTGGTAGTCCAGTCACGAAATCCATCGTGATATGCTCCCATTTCTATTCTGAGGTCTTGAAAGTTTGTAACAGTCATCCCGACTTACAAAGTTTTGCCTTAATTCTAATCTGAGTATCCAGCTCAATTCTGAGAGCGGCTATAAGATTTGGAAGGTAGCCCATCTCAAATTGAAAATCGAACCTCAAACTTTCTCAAGTAAGGTTCATTCTTTAACCAGCATATGTGCAACTGAAGACTCCTAACTCAGCACATATGTGACTTAATTCATCTTCCCAAGGTGATACAAAATATCACACCCTAATCCTGCAAAAGTTCTAATTCACAGTGCTATCTCACATTCAATTCCTTCTAAAAGAATAAATACTGGAGACTTTGTTGATTAGTGAAGGTCCAGAATCTTTCTCCACACGACTAACACCTCTAAGTCTTTAGTACGAAAAATTTATGCTGCGAGTTCCAAGTCACGCGTCGGGTAGTTCAATTCATGAGGTCTCAACTAGCGGAATGCATATGCAACACTCTTACCATGTTGCATTAGCACGCCACCTAGTCTTCTGAACAATGCATCACTATAGATTTCATATCCTTCAGGATCAGATGGAATCATCAGCACAAACGCAGTAGTTAGCTTTTCCTTAAGCTCTTGGAAACAAGTCTCGCACTTGTCTGTTCACACAAATTTCTCTTCTTTCTTTAAAAGTTTTGTCAGTGGCAACGCTGAAGATGAGAACCCTTCCCCAAACCAACTGTAATAACCTGCCAAATCCAGAAAACTTCTGATTTCTGTCACTGTCATCGGTCTTGGCCAGTTGATCATTGCTTCATTCTTACTTCGGTCCACGGAGATTCCTTCGCCTGAAATCACGTGATCTAAGAACACGACATGAGTCAACCCAACTCGCATTTGCTAAACTTAGCATCCAATCCATAGACCATCAGGGTCTGAAATACTATACTCATATGACTCTCGTGCTCATCAGCACTACTCGAATACATTAGAATACCCTTGATGAACATGATCACAAACTAATCCAGATTTTCCTTGAATACCCCGTTCATCAAATCCATGAAGGCAGCTGGAGCATTCGTCAACCCGAATGGCATCACTATGAACTCATAGTGATAGTAACGAGTACGAAATGCTGACTTAGGAATGTCTTCCTTTTTTCAGCTCCACAACTGTCGTATCCATGACAGTTGTCAGGTAACCTTGACAACCCCCGTCTAACAAATGCGTTGTCTCTTGCGATTAGATTAGGGAAATCGAGGGTCCTCCTCAACTTATGATAAATTCGAAATTTTCCTCTATCGACAAATTAAACATACCACATTGAAAACAACAATTCATTACCACAAAAGCTCCTCGAGCTAAACCTTTTTATATATGGTATCAAAGTTATACATAGGCAAACCCGTTAAGTACAACTATAGTCAGAGATTCATCTTTCTACCACTTTATTACAAAAACAGAAATTTTACAACCTTCACTCAAAATCCTACTACGCTACTCTGATAAAAACACCTCAAAAACATTCTTCCTTTGCTCGGTGCTTAGTCGGTCCATTCCTGTTTCTTTCGTTATCTTAGTGGTGTTCTATTTGTGGTGTTTTTCCTTTATCCCGTCTTCCGGTGATGGCGTACACTATGCCCTAAACTGGTGGTCTCAGCTGACCTCCTTGCAGTGCGTTCTGAGGCGCATACCCTCTAATCTATCTCATTGATGGTGGTGGTGGCAACTGAGGTTGTCCTCTCTACTTCCTTGGATAATTCCTTATAATGTGACCCTGTTGGCCACATTCGAAACATGCTCTCTCATTCTGGTCTTTCTCAATTTTCTAGGCTCTCTAATATATGTCGTTGTAACTCATCAAGTCTAGGGAGACTAGTATACTCCTCAAGTCTGGTCTGAACCCGTCCTTAAACCTCCTCACTTTATTTGTTGGGTTTTCTATCAGTTCAGGGGCATATTGCGAAAGTTCAGCGAACTTTGCCTCATACTCATCAATAGTTTGGGAACCCTAGCGAAGACGTTGGAATTCCGCCATCTTCACCTCTCTAGCAATCTCAGAGAAGTACTTGTCATTGAAGGCTTCAAGGAAAGTATTCCACTCCTAGACAGCGCCTTCTTGGAAGATAGTTTCATGGGTAGTCATCCATCAAGTGTTCGCAACTCCCTCCAACTGGTAAATTGCCAAGACTACTTTCTCAGTCTCGTTGCACATCAACAGTGCATATGCTTTCTCAAGCTTCTGAACCCATGAAGCGACAGCTTCGGGATCCCCTATCCTGGTGAACAACGGTGGATTCAATTTCAGGAATTGCTCTACCAGTTTATGGATTGGTCTTGCAGCGACCACAATCCTCGGTGGACCTTCAACATTCGCGGCAGCTGGAGCAACGGCAGGTGCAGCAGCAAGGGCGGCCTCAGTGACAGCAGCAACAACGGTGGTAGTGGCGGCCTGAGCGGTGGCTTCAATTGTAGCAGCTTGCTGATCTAATCTTGTACCTATCGCTTCCAATACACTAATGATCCCATCGAACCTAGGATCATTAGGGGCTACTACCCCAGCACCAACAGAAGGTGGTGCTTCACCACTAGTGCTAGCCACAGCTGGCGCTTTACCACGGCCTCCTCGGGCACTGACCCTGGGTAGCGTTCTACACCGAGTCACGGCCCTACTGGCCCTCTTAGCAGGAGTTCTCGGCTCCCGATCGCTCATAGTGTAGCTTTAATCAACTAACACCTGTCTCCAATTCAACACCGAATTAGAAACGGAGTGATTCAAACAACAAGCAATTCTAGCATCCACCTAACACAGACATGCACCAGCATGAATTTAAAGGCATTTCCTACCAACTATCCCATGGTCAACGCTCCTTATCACTTTAATCTTGAACTTCACTCCGATACCACAAAAAAGGGGATGTCACGCCCCGATCCTCGAGCACACACACATCCTTCTGCTTGGTCAATTTTGGAATGCGATATCCCAGGACTATGTATCACCGACCCTTTTCATTTTTAATAACACATGCAGAAGCAATTATAATCCCCAGACAATAAAAATAATGAAATATAAAAGTAAGGCCATATTTTTCATATTGAAATCCACAACCATACTTTTATACAGAGTATAATTTAAAGTACTTCACAAAACTATTCACAACTTTGTAGTCTTACTCTATCCACACATATATAGGGTTCACAAAAGAGGATGAGATCTCAATCCTCATCCGGGTTGTGCTAAGGATCATCTTGATCCTCTTCTGACTCTTCTTCACTAAGCTCGTTTCCTTCAAGCGCTTCATCTTTTTCTAGCTCATCGTCCTCTTCTAGTTCCTCCTCCTCAGGCTCATCTACGGGCCTGAAATGGTTATACAATAACCATTGAGACTACGTCTCAACAAGTTCTACCCCACTAAGACTCGATTAGTAAACCAATACACTACATGGTTACCTCAGCACAACACGAGTCAAAAAACATATCTTGACATCAGTCCCAGCCTGCAATTCAAGGTTATACACATATGCCTCATATCTTGCATCAAGCAATCAATCAAATCATGACATCAGATCAAACCATTGATCAATCGACCTAATCGATTACATGTCAGTCGGACCTCTTTTAGGTCATTTACATCCCACTATATAACCTCCAATTGTACACTCAGTCATAGAGCTCCATTAATGCTCTCGAGTGTCGTTTTCGCCAAGGTGACATGACTTTCACTAGTATATCAAGTCACAGAAACATATAAGTCTCTCAGGCGTCGTTTTCGCCAAGTGATGTGGGTAACAAACAGTATACGTGCATTCTTTAAGGCGCCATTTTCACCAATGATATTCCCAATCACCGAACTACGCACGTCATAGGTCACCGATAGTCTACTTGCGTTCTTTAAGGCACCGTTTTCACCAGTGATATTCCCAATCACTGAACCACGCCCGTCATCGGTCACCGATAGTCTTCGTGCGTTCTTTAAGGCACCATTTTCGCCATTGATATTCCCCATCACCAAACCATGCCTGCCACAAGTCAGACAATCTACGTGCGATCTTAAAGGCGCCGTTTTCGTCAGTGATATCCTTAATCACCAAACCACACCCATCATACCTGACTGGTCTTAGCCAAGAAAATTCCCATTTCATTCTTGCAATTCTCTCTACTTTAGCCCATCAACGCATTATTGGAGCTAAAATGAATATACTCGGCCATCTACTAGTTAATCACTCAATTTCCATTCAATTCCAATTAAATTTAGGAATAATTCCTCAAATTGCACAATTAATTAAATTCCACACAACATAGAGCTCAAATAAATAAACGGACTACACCACAATGATCAGCGTGAAATTTCCGGTCACTGCCATCCCGGTTGAATTTTCGTAAAAATAATTAATTAATTAATTAATTTTGAAAATTAATAATTAATTACTAAAAGTCCAATGTAGGCCCGTATTGCCTAATTGAAGCCCAATAAGGGTCGGGAAAAATCCCAAGATACATTCAATAAATAGTAGACTATATCTACTTGCTAATTGCACAATCAAAATATCTAATATGCATCACAATTAATTAATAATCACTAATCTACTCTAATCTAACCACATAATCCTACTTAATTAACAGTAATCAACCCTTAAGCATAATTAGTCTACTAATCAAGGATTAGTGAGATTACTCACTTGTGCAAAGCGAAGACTGGAACACCTCGACGACAACGCGACGGCCGCTGAAATCCGAGTTTTCGACGGCGTCGGTAGACACTCGGGCCAGGCCCAAAAGCCTTGCAAGCCCACAGAAATTTCTGGGCTTAGACTTGGGCTTGGGCTTGCTGAATTTCTGGGCTGATCTCACTTGGGCTTCAAATCATAGGCTGAATGGACTTAATTCACTGGGCCCGCGAGACTGAATTGGAGCTGCAATTTCGTGGGCTTCAATTTGCGGGCTGCTTGACTGACCTTCACGGAGCTTCTGGGCTCACTTGAGCTGAGATGGCTAAAGACTTGGGCTGCTGGACTCTTGAAGACTGCTGGGCCGAGGAATAGGTGAAGCCGGGCTTCATGCGTTGCTACTGGGCCGAACCATGGAAGCAGCAAGGGAAATGAATGTTGGTGGCGTCGTTGACGGCGTGGACGCGTGGATGGAGCAGGCGTCGCGGACGAAATGAAGATGCTGAAGGTGAGCATTGACTGACGCGCACGAAGGAAAATGGAGGGCGACGCGGGCGTTGTTGCTGCGCTATTGAAGACGCGTGGCTTCGGGGGAGATGCTGATCTCCCAACAGCTGGATGAAGACACGAAGGAAAGTTGGGCCGAGTGTGGGGCGGCGCTGCTTCGATGAAGTGGGGCAGCTGGCGTGAGGATATGCGGTCAAACGAAAGGGCTTCTGTGGAGAGAGTGTTGAACAAAGAGCAGCAAGTGTTGGACGTCTTCAGCTGGGGAACTCAGCAGAATATGGGCTGTCCGAAGGAGGGAAACGAAGGAGAGCAGGAACAGCTCGTCCAAGAGAGGAAAGAAAATTTTAAAAGCAAAAGCAGAAGACCAAGGTTGTGAAGGAGAGAGGAAGAGATAGAGACGGAGGGAGCGAGAGACAACGACGGGAGGCTAGCTAGTTTTGCTTTATGAAAAAAATAGGATTAAGGGGTAAAGTCAATGGATTTATCCCCTCCATTGAATACCAAGTCCCCTAATACTTTCCCAATATAATTTCCACCAATTACCCAAGTTTTGATGCAATTAATGCACCCTCTCATCCTAGGCTCCGAATTTCATATTTTAGTCTTCAATTTCTTCAACAAATTCCCAAATTCAAAGTCCAATTTTGGTGTAGAAAAAGTCCACATAATTTCTACAAATCCCCTTCGCCATATAGGTCAGTTTGCAAGTTGAAAATCTCTTCAATTCGGCCAATCCGAATTTTCGTTAATTTTCCGCGACGTCCGAATCAATTTTCCATAAAAATCTCGGAATCTCTGAAAAATCTTTTGAGACTTAGTCGACGTTCTTAGAATTTATTGTGACATGACAGAATCTTCAATTTCTGAAATTAGACTCAAATTCATGGTTAATTTCCATTCGGCGCATTTTTAGCGTGACCTAGACTACCAAGTAGTTTTCAGAGATTTTTAGTGCAAAATACCCGTGGTCAATTTTCTTCGAGCCACAATGAACCCACTCAACACAATGACGACTCTCGATTATCGTGAAAATCTCGATGATTCAAATACGAACGAAGGGTACCAAAACAATAGTAAAATCAAACTAGCGCCGGTCGATGAGAATTTTGCAATTTAGTGGGATCACCCACGTTTAACCACTCATCTCAGTCGAATCGACCTATCTCTGATCTCTAATCGATTCATATCTGTGTCGTAATGATCTCGGCAGATGAGCACTATCGAACAGTCGATTCTTGGTCGAATTCTCAAGTCTATTACATTAAAATTCCTTAATGGCTTCCCTGGATAGTCTAGTTATCTCGAGAGTGATCAGCTCTGAGAACAGCCCTATAGGCGCATCAATGAAATGCCCGATTTATTCAGTAGAAAACATGACTGAAAATCTGGGATGTCACACCCCCGTCGTGTGCTGTCTGGCCATCCACCTCCAACCCGCTGTCTCGCGTGTTGAGCCTATCCCCTAAGCTTCCTCAAGCCAAGTCAAGCTCCTGTCCAGCTGCCTGAGCTGTCTCCATCGCCTTTCAACCACTGTTGATCATCGCCATCGCCTGCTGCAGCCGTCCGCCAACCACCTTGGCCTTTCTAGCTCAGCCCGTCACCCAGCTTAGCCTTTCAACCTAACAACCAGAAGCTGAGACCAGCAAACCTCCATGGGCTTCGAGGCCCATTTAGGATCGCTTCCGGGCCTCGTAATGTGCCGCCGCTTCGGAGTTTGTTGCCCGTCTCCACTTTGCCATCATCGTGGACTCATCGGATTTCAAAACCAGTGAGTTTACTCACAAAACTTTGCTTGGGGAGTTAATTATGCTTAAGAGTTGATTAGTTTAAGCTAAGTATGGTTTAGGTGGTTAGTTAAAACGGTTTAGCGATTTAATTACTCGTTATTGAATGTTAGTTGGTTAGATCAGCTTAATTAGCAACTAGTTAGGTTGTATTATAAATCTAGATAGGTTCGGAAATTTTCCGAGCCCTTTTCGGTATTTAATTAGCATTTTCTGACCTAAGTCTCTATTTATGGCATTTATTTGTATTTATTTAATTAATTTTAGTATTTATTTACTTATTTATTAATTTTTGAAAATTATACCGGGATAGCCGGTGACCGGAATTTCATACTGATTGCAATGGTATGCTTGGTTTATTTAATTGAATGCTAGATTGTGCAAATTGAGTGAGAATTATAATTTTGGGTATTTATTCCTAAATTAGGTAATTTTGATATTTAATTTGGAAACTACCGTGCATCAGTTTACAGCGCCAAAAATGTGTTTATGGACTATTTTAATTAGTGGGAATTTCTAAAAGAAAGATATTGAAATTTTGGCACATGCCAACCGTGTATCCTCACACAATTATTTGATCGAATATTTTCAATGTGGTGATTTATCAGCTTGAGTAAGCCAAGATCATTTTATAGCTTGAGTGAGCACGATCTATATATACATCAACCTATGATCATTTTATCAACTTGAGCAAGCACAATCAATATATCTATATCAACTTGAGTGAGCTAAGATCATTTTATCAGCTTGAGTGAGTATGATCTATATATATTTATCAACTTGAGCGAGCTATATATATATCAGCTTGAGTGAACTATGACCATATATTGCAACTGTTGTGAGTAGTGATGGTATCAGAGGATTGATATATGGTATTGAATTGATAGATAGTAATGTTGGCTTGGAATTAAGCTAATTGACTAGTTGATCGATGGTTCGATTTGAATTGAGTGGATTGATTGAGATCATGAACTATACTGACTTGCAGGAAGGAACTGTGGCAAGGTAAGTTCGATATCTTGAGTGTGTATAAACAGCTTTTAGGTGTATTTCCTTCCTAGTCGAAGTTTAGGGGGTAAACTTGTTGACACATCGTCTCACCCCATCATGGACTAACATTTACAGGTCCTTAGATGGTGGTTCCTCCTGAGCATTTTGGCAGTCGAAGAAGGTCACCGAACAGATCTCTTAGATTCCCCTTCCTAGGAGCCAAGGAGACTAGGTCTACGAACTCGTGAGATCCATTGTCTAGGATGATGCGGGTCTATCCGAAGGGTACTGGATCAATTTAGATCGTGGTATCGTTACGGGCGAGATGAACCTAGAGAAGGTCTTCTATTGGAATCTGAGATTCTTATGTCGGTGCTAGAGATCATTTTTGGCAAGTGTACAATTGACTCTCCTGGTGGTTCAGTGGTAGACCCGAGTTCCCCGGAGCTAGAGACCCTAGAGCCTTCGGTTGAGGATTCGAACACTTAAAGGACTAGTAGTTCTTTCATGTTTGGTAGACGTGTGAATATAAACTAATGTTGTATATAACTTAGTTTGCAGTGTATATAAAAGTGTGTTGTGATTTTCAAAATTATGGCCCTGCTTTTCTATCCCATCTTCGTGTTGTCATGGGATTTATTTATTCGCTTCCGCATGTACATTAAAATAAATGGGTCGGCAACGTGTTCTGGGATGTCACAATTTAATCGACCACCGAGGGATGGGCACGCATTCAAGGATCGAGGTGTGACATAGCTCATTGCCCATTCTATACCCTTTAAAAAAATTGAATTGGTATAGATGTCAAAGGTTTAATAACTTTATAGTAATCACTTCATATATGGACACTCATAATGCTGCGTTTTTCTCACATAGAGGTTATGAATTACAAAAATAGTAATCTTGTATTGCCTAATTAATTAAAGAAGGGTAATCTTGTTATCAATCCTCCCAAGAAAAAGACTTCATCGAACCTCAAAGCAATAGCATGGCGACTATGAAGCTCTATGATATCATGCTACCATATGGATGTAGAGTAGCTCATTGCCATTTTATACCCTTTTTCAAGAAAAATTGAATTGGCATAGATGTCAAAGGTTTAACAACTTTCTACTTATCACTCCATATATGGACACTTGTAATGCTGCTTTTTTCTCACATAGAGGTTATGAATTACAAACATAGTAATCTTGTATTGGCCAATTAATTAAAGAAGGGTAATCTTGTGATCAACCCTCCCAAGAATAAGAATTCATTAAACCTCGAAACAATAGCATGGCGGGCTATCAAGCTCTATCATATCATGCTACCATATGGATGTAGAGTAGCTCATTGCCATTTTATACCCCTTTTCAAGAAAAATTGAATTGGCATAGATGTCAAAGGTTTAACAACTTTCTACTAATCACTCCATATATGGACACTTGTAATGCTGCTTTTTTCTCACATAGAGGTTATGAATTACAAACATAGTAATCTTGTATTGGCCAATTAATTAAAGAAGGGTAATCTTGTGATCAACCCTCCCAAGAATAAGAATTCATTAAACCTCGAAACAATAGCATGGCAGGCTATCAAGCTCTATGATATCATGCTACCATATGGATGTAGAGTAGCTCATTGCCATTTTATACCCCTTTTCAAGAAAAATTGAATTGGCATAGATGTCAAAGGTTTAACAACTTTCTACTAATCACTCCATATATGGACACTCGTAATGCTGTTTTTTTCTCACATAGAGGTTATGAATTACAAACATAGTAATCTTGTATTGGCCAATTAATTAAAGAAGGGTAATCTTGTGATCAACCCTCCCAAGAATAAGAATTCATTAAACCTCGAAACAATAGCATGACGGGCTATCAAGCTCTATGATATCATGCTACCATATGGATGTAGAGTAGCTCATTGCCCATTTTATACCCTTTTAAAAAAAAAATTGAATTAGTATAGATGTCAAAGGTTTAATAACTTTCTACTAATCGCTCCATATATGGACACTCGTAATGCTACTTTTTTTTCACATAGAGGTTATGAATTACAAATATAGTAATCTTGTATTGGCCAATTAATTAAAGAAGGGTAAT
Organism: Eucalyptus virginea; assembly: GCA_014182375.1. NCBI lineage: Eukaryota > Viridiplantae > Streptophyta > Magnoliopsida > Myrtales > Myrtaceae > Eucalyptus > Eucalyptus virginea. Next base: position 19,324,777 of record CM024523.1, on the reverse strand, counting down.
CTTGTGATCAACCCTTTCAAGAAAAAGAATTCATTGAACCTCGAAACAATAGCATGGCGGCTATCAAGCTCTATGATATCATGCTACCATATGGATGTAGAGTAGCTCATTGCCCATTTTATACCCCTGTTTTTTTCATATGATAAAAGTCAACGTAAAAAAGTAGTTTGGACTAGTTCCTCATCAATTACGATTACTTAAATTCATAGCACCATCAAAATTAAATTTTCTTGTTTGTTTGCTAAGTTAAGTATTTTATTTCTCAAGAATTTAAATAATCACTTAAATGAAACAAAATCGTTATCTTCCGTCTATTTTCCCACTTTCCATGTACCCTTTTTCTAGTAAAGGATAACCTCAACAAGAAAAATTATTTCAATGATAAGACGATTACACCCTTCCAGAATCATCCAATGACACTCCGTCCCATCATGAAGATAAGAGCCCCCGCCTTTTAGCTTTCTCTCTCTCTCTCTCTCTCTCTCTCTCTCTCTCTCTCTCTCTCCAGATACAGCAAAGTCACGTTAGAGACCGATCAAGTTCGCCGGAAAACACCACGCCCGCTGTGAAAAAAACCCTCCAAGATGGCAGAGATGAGCAGAGTCTTGGTGATCGGAGGCGCCGGATACATCGGAAAGTTCATCGTGAAAGCATGTGCGAAGTCCGGTCACCCTACCTTTGTTCTCGAGATGGAGTCCACCCTCTCCAACCCCGCCAACGCCGAAATCATCAAAGGTTTCAAGAGCTTAGGCGTGAACCTAGTCCATGTGAGTAGTTATTCCCGTGTGATTCCGTTAGTTTCCCACGTTCGGTGCTGCTTCGAGGACTTGAAGCATCCCTTGCCATTTGATCTTGCTCGGAATTCCGAGAAATGTCTTTAATTTTGGGGAGAACCTGAGGACACAATTCACCATGGCCAAACACAATCCAGGATCAATTTCTCCCCCGATACTAAATCAACTTAAAATCTCTTAGCCCCCAACAACAACCAGCAATGTATAGCCTCACAATATGCAAATATAACGCCGAAATAATAAGTAAACAAAGCAAATAACGACACCAATGATTTAACGTGGAAAACCCAATGCGGGAAAAACCACGGACCGCCCAAAAACATCCACTAATCACCAAGAATAGTAGGATACACAAAGTATTCTTCTCTAGTCATACACTAGAAGCTCAACATCAACATTACAATCATCTTTTTCTCACCACATAGGTAGACAAACAAGTTTGGAGCAAGAAAACCTTAACCGCAACTGGAGAATTCGAGGATGGTTCTCAACAAACAAAAACCATCAACTTGTAGCCCTCGGTCTCACGAACAACATATTGAAATTTGAGCCGATTCCGTCAATATTTGGCCTTCGATCAAAGCCGCAAAGTTGCAGCCCTCTTCCTTTCTTCTCTTCTCCCTTGCTTGTAGTTTTCTGTTTCTCTCTCCTCTCTTTTCTTTTTTGACGGATGCACACCTCCACGCACGACACTCCACTTCTTTTTGTTTTGTTTTGTTTTCTTCTTTTTTTTTTATTTAATGCTGGCTAGGCCTCATATGAAGGTGGACCCAACCAACAAATCTCCCCCTCCACCTCATGTGGGAAGGTTCGTCATGCCCGTTTTTTTTCTACAAGCGTCAAGCTTCACCACGGGCAAGGCTTTGGTCATCATGTCGGACTTATTGTTGTCGGTATGAACTTTCTCAAGTTAGAAGAGCTTCTCTTCTAGCTTTTCTCGGATCCAATGATACTTCACGTCAACATGCTTCGATCTTGAATGAAACACCGGATTCTTGCTAAGATGGATGGCACTCATGCTATTGCAATATAGAACAAACTTCTCTTGCTTCAAGCCCAACTCTTGTAGAAATTTTTGCATCCACAAAAGTTCTTTACCTCCTTCGGTAATAGCAATATACTTTGCTTTAGTTGTAGACAAAGCGGTACATTTTTACAATCTCGATTGCCATGAAACAACTCCCCCTGCAAAGATTATTATAAAACCCGTGTGGATTTTCGGGAATCAACATCACCGGCATAGTCCGCATCTGAGTAGCCACTCAACTCAGGCTTTACATTTCCATAACACAAGCAAAGTGTAGAAGTGCCTTTAAGATATCTCAAAATCCATTTAACAGTGATCGAATGCTCCTTACCTGGATTAGAGAGAAATCTACTCACAACTTCAACTGCATGAGCAATATCGGGTCTTGTACAAACCATGGCGTACATCAAACTACCCACAGCCGATGCATAAGGAATTTTCATCATCTCAACCTTCTCTTTCTCACTTAAAGGACACTCATTACTACTTAACTTGAAATGGCCTGCAAGTGGAGTACTCACCGGTTTACATGTGTGCTTATGTTGAATCTTTCAGGCACCTTCTCAATATACTTCTCTTGAGATAACCACAATTTCTTATTCTTCCTATCACGAGTAATTCTCATGCCTAAGATTTGCTTAGCCGGGCCTAGGTCTTTCATTGCAAAAGCTTTACTCAACTCATTTTTCAAGCTCTTGATTTTCTTGACATCATGCCCAACAATCAACATATCATCCACATAAAGTAGGAGAATAAGAAAATCATTATCTAAGAATCTTTTCATGAAGACACAAGAATCGGAGTTTGTCTTACCGTATCCTTGTTCTTTCATGAATGATTCAAACTTCATACACAAGAATCGGGGACACAATTCACCACAACCAAACACAATCTAGGATCAATTTCTGCCCCGATACTAAATCAACTTAAAATCTCTTAGCCCCCAGCAACAACCAGCAATGTATAGCCTCACAATATGCAAATATAATGCCGAAATAATAAGTAGACAAAGCAAATAACGACATCAAGGATTTAACGTGGAAAACCCAATGCGGGAAAAACCACGGACCGCCCAAAAACATCCACTAATCACCAAGAATAGCAGGATACACAAAGTATTCTTCTCTAGTCACACACTAGAGGCTCAACATCAACATTACAATTATCTTTTTTGCACCACATAGGCAGACAAACAAGTTGGGAGCAAGAAAACCTTAACTGCAACTGGAAAATTCGGGGATGGTTCTCGACGAACAAAAACCATCAACTTGTAGCCCTCAGTCTCACGAACAACATACTGAAATTTGAGCCGATTCTGTCAATATTTGGCCTTCGAATCAAAGCCGCAAAGTTGCAGCCCTCTTCCTTTCTTCTCTTCTCCCTTGCTTGCAGTTTTCTGTTTCTCTCTCCTCTCTTTTCTTTTTCGACGGATGCACACCTCCACGCACGACACTCCACTTCTTTATGTTTTGTTTTGTTTTCTTTTTTTTTTTAATTTAATGCTGGCTGGGCCTCACATGAAGGTGGACCCAGCCAACATTTAATCGAGTTGACGGAGTCACGTTACAATTCAGCGTGCTTTTTCTCTTCTCTGATATTTCGGCCTCGTAAGTTGGCAAAACTAGAAACAATCTCCCTCTCGTTTTTCACACTAATTGACGAATCTCCTCAGCTTCGCACGCTGAAACGAACAAGTACATTTTTAGACGAGTCTTATGAAAATTTCCAAATGTTTCGTACTGTGTAGATGAATTTTTATACAGAAGTACATGTCGCTGATCTGTAATTCAGATGTCATTGCAAATACCTTGTCGTAACCTTTCAAAAGATTGGTAGGTAATGCATGGACAAGAATTCTGTGGATAGCGGCTTTTAAAATATATATATATATATATTTCTCACAACAGTTTTTCTCGTCTGGTGAAGGTATTGAAGTCTTATCTGCATTAGATTTCGTATTTCTCCTTTTTCATAGTCTTCCTACTGGCCAAAATTAGATCGGTTGATGGTTGCTGACTTTATTGATTGTTTGTCCATGTTCTTGGTTATTTGATTCTCAGGGAGACATATACGATCAAAAGAGTCTGTTGAGTGCGATTAAGCAGGTTGATGTGGTAATCTCTACTGTGGGGATAGCACAGCTAGAAGACCAAGACAGGATTGTTGCAGCCATCAAAGCAGCCGGGAATATCAAGGTTGTGCCGTGTCTAGTAATTTCATTTCGAGTTATTATTCTTTGTTTAGCATTTGATTGACGATATACGTTGGTGTTAGTTGTTAGCTTAAGTATTTTCTTCTAGTATGAGTGCATCACGTTCTTGTTGTGGGCTCTGCTTTGATGAAATGGGGTGGATTCACTTTTTATTTGTAGACTTCACTTCTTTCCTTTTTAAATGGTCAAGACTTTGTGTAGAAGTCGTCGGTGAAATTTGAGGCTAACTATGTCAAATTCAAGTACTGGACAATGCCGGCTTCACTGTGGTTATGTTTTTTTCCTCTAGGTCATCGAAAAAGTCAAAAGGTTTTAAAAACTCAATATGGATTACAGTCATGTACCCTGCTCTTTGATCGATAATGAGAAACATGAACTACTTAATCCTTCAAATGCGTTTTTGTTCTATTTCTACGCTGAGGAACCAAAAAAAAAAAAAAAAACAAAAAGAAAGTTTCCCAGAGCATTACCAGACAACACCTTAATTGCTAGTCTTGATTCACTTACAACAATTTTTACTCTGTTATAGTCTCATATTGAAAAAAAAAAAAAATGAAATATAGTCTCATATAAGTTTGTTTTTATTGTTGCTCTGTTAGAGTCACATATTGAAGAAAAAAGTGAAATTCAGTCTCATATAAGTTTGGTTTGTCTTTTTGCCATAACTCATGTAAATTTGTTGGATGAGGGGAATGCACTCTAGTTTTTTGTTGATTTCTAATAAAAATGTCTCTTCTGAATCAATTATTTTCTATTTAGAGATTCTTGCCTTCAGATTTTGGAAATGATGCGGATCGTAACGATGCTGTGGAGCCAGCAAAAACTGGATATGCTATCAAGGCCAAGATTCGCCGCCTTGTTGAGGCTGAGGGAATCCCTTATACATTTGTGGCTTCTAACTCTTTTGGAAATTTCCACCTTCGGACATTGTCACAGCCCGGGGCTACAGCTCCCCCTAGAGATAAAGTTGTCATCTTCGGGGATGGAAATGCAAAATGTAAGAAGCAATTCGTTGAAATGCGTATTCTAATTAGTTAAGATTTTTTTTTGTACATTAACAACGAATTAATTACAGTAGTGATCAGAGTGAGAGGCGATTCTTGAAGCTTGATAATTTTAGGGTAACGTCCTTGTCTAGAGATAATGGGGCTGTCTAGAGATAATGGGGCTCTTACATCCATTAGTCTTCAATTTTAGAGACTAATATATGATATGATTCTGTTGTGGTTTATCTTGGCATAATACCACCTAGCGGGCAGATCATGAAGGTTCTCTTTATGTATTTGTTTGGGAAAAGAACATATGAATGCATTTGTCTGCATGTTGTCTAATGAATCAGTTTGAAAGATCATTCTTCTTCAAAGTGAGCCGAAAGTAACCCTAGGAAGATAGATGGCTCTGTGATTTATTTATTAGCCAAATTGTAAAACTCTCCCTATCAATATGCAGCGGTGTTTAACAATGAGGATGACATCGGCACCTATACCATCAAAGCTGTGGATGATCCAAGGACCTTAAACAAAATTTTGTATATCAAACCTCCTGCCAATACCTACTCGATGAATGAGCTCGTGTCTTTGTGGGAGAGAAAGATCGGCAAGACCCTAGAGAGGGTGTATGTTCCAGAGGAGCAGGTTCTGAAGAACATTCAAGGTTAGGGATGCATTTCTATTGGATTTAAGTGCCTGAAATCCTCTCTATTCTCTCTGACATTTAAAGCTTGTCCGATCATATTGCAGAGGCGGTGGCTCCACGCAACCTGTTCTTGGCATTATACCATTCTATCTTCGTGAAAGGAGACCAAACGAACTTCGAGATTGAGCCATCATTCGGAGTGGAAGCTTCGGAGCTCTACCCCAATATCAAATACATGACCGTGGATCAATGCCTCGATCAATTTGTTTGATTATCGAAACCGAACATGCTTATAAATTTCTCACATCTCCGTGCAGTAATAAATAATATAGGATGCTGCTTCACAGGATCCTAGTGTGAAATGTCGCTTCTGTTGATCATCACATGGCATGTACAACCCCCAAGTCTGAGGACACACTATAAAGTATGAATGTTCAATGTGGCGCGTCTCTGCAGTGCTTGGAGAAGTTGCTTCTGTTTTGGAGTTTGATATGGGTTCATGGGCCAATCCAAGCTAACACCAAGACACGGGTTTCTTTATTTTTGTATGTCATATTATCTTTCACGTCTAAAAGAATAACAAGTTAAAACAAGCGTAAACTGACTGTCAAACTTGTCGCAATTTTGAATTATTGTTAATGTTTTGGGGGATTCTTAGAGGCTGCGAGGGAACAAACATGTAGAAAAAGAGGCATGCACGATGAGTCTGGATAAATCTCTAGCCAAATTCTTATTCCAAAACCTGATATACTGTGGATTGTTGTCTAACTAAGCATTCGTTTGGTTCAGTCTTCCTAAACCAATCATAAGTCAGGAATTTCCAATGAAAAACATATTAAGTAACGTATTTTTTGAGAAAGTAACAGTCAACAACATCTGGTTTCGCGCTTTCTCCCCCACCGAGGGGGAGGGGTTCGAAACCCCGCATCCCCATTGCGCAACTCACCCGTGGCTGAGTCTGTGGTGGTGGCCCAGTTCGCCCCGGGTTTACCCCACCAGCTGCCGGCTGTTCGGGGGTTCCCGGATCACCAAAAAAAAAAAATCTGTTTTCAACAAGAGAGTTATCATTTTTGAATTTTGTAAAGAACACGCAGCCTATCATAAATCAGAACTGTTGATTTCTTTTCTATCTCAATGGAGGTTTGGTCGACACAATAATCAATTTTCTCGATCAAATTTAGACAACTTTTGGTAAGTCAAGTTGTTATTTCAAAAAATTTCACGTCATGTACTCATTCTCCACCGTAAATTTCTTCCGCCTTTCGTTGTCCACTTTTGTGTGTACTCATTTTCTGAGCAAAGGATGATGGTGGTGGGAAAGTCAATTCACCGAAAAGACAATTATGCCCTTTTGGAATAAAATTAAAATGACGATTCATCTCGATGCGTGCCACCGGGCAACAACAGTTGCAGCACGAGACAAAGCAAGTTCGCCGGGAAGAACCGCGCCTCCGCCGTAAAAGAACCCTCCGAGATGGCCGAGAAGAGCAAAGTGCTGGTGATCTGAGGCACTAGATACATCGGAAAGTTCGTCGTGAAGGTGAGTGCTAAGTCCGGTCACCCTACCTTCGCTCTCGTGAGGGAGTCCGCTCTCTCCGACCCCACCAAGGCTGAAATGGTTGAAGATTTCAATAGCTCAAGCATCAATATATTCCAGGTGAGTAGTTATTCCCATGCGGTTGCGTTCGTTCGCCGTTCTGAAAAATGTTTTTATCAGTAGGATCGGAGTTGATCTTTATATCTATCTCTCACTTGATCGAGTTGATGGAGTCACGTTACGATATGGCGTTGTTCTTTCCCTTCTCTGATATTTTGTCTTTGTGCATGGTTGAAATCAGAAATCACGTTCCTCTCCTCTTTCAAATGCCTAACGAAATTTCAGCTTTGCATGATGATGTGAACGTGCACATTTTCAGAAAAATCTTGTGGAAACTTCGATATGCTTTAGCTGTTTCTGAGACAGCTATAGCTACGTGGCTGCGCTTTGCTGTGTAGACAAATCTTGCGGATGATTGCCGACTTCATTGATCGTTTGTCCATGCTCTTAGTTGTTTGATTCTCAGGGAGACATATACAATCAAGAGAGTCTATTGTTATTAAGCAAGTAGATGTGGTAATCTCTGCTGTGGGGTGAGCACAAGTGAAGGACCAAGACATGATTGTTGCTGCTATTAAAGCAGCTGGGAATATCAAGGTGGTGTTGTGCCTAATAATTTCATTTCAAGTTCTTATTGTTGGTTTAGCATTTGACTAATGGGTGTTAGCTTGATTCTTGTCTAAGTCTGTTCTAAAAATTTTATTTTCGTACGATTTATCAAGTTGGAGATCACAAGACACTTAAAGTCAGGTGAAATCACAGAACGAAGATTTGTCAGAGATAATTCCCTTTTGCTCCATAGAAAATTCACCTTGGATATTTTGCCTAAAAACCTCCAAAAGTCGAAAATCTGCCAGGATAAATGGGCTGCAAAAGCTTTATTTCTGTACAATTTATCATTTTAAAGATCACAAGACCCTTAAAGTCAGGTGAAATCAGAGAACGAAGATTTGTCAAAACAAATTTCCCTTTTGCTCCATAGAACATTCCCTTTCGATATTATCCTAAAAACGTCCGAAAGTTGGAAATCTGCATGGATAAATGGGTTCCAAAAGCTTTATTTCAATACAATTTATCATTTTAGAGATCAAAGGACCCTTAAAGTCAAGTGAAATCATAGAACGATTATTTATTAGAGAAAATTCCCTTTTGCTCTATAGAAAATTCACTTTCGTTATTTTGCATAATAACCACCGAATGTTGGAAATCTGCAGAAATAAATGGGTTTCAAAAGCTTTATTTCCTAATGATTTATCATTTTGGAGATCGCAATACCCTTATAGTCAAATGAAATCAGAGAATGAAGATTTATCAAAGAACATTCTCATTTGCTCGATAGAAAATTCCCTTTCGATATTTTGCATAATAACCACCGAATGTTGGAAATCTGCAGAAATAAATGGGTTTCAAAAGCTTTATTTCCTAATGATTTATCATTTTGGAGATCACAATACCCTTATAGTCAGATGAAATCAGAGAACGAAGATTTGTCAGAGAAAATTCTCATTTGCTCGATAGAAAATTCCCTTTCGATATTTTGCCTAAAAACCTCCGAAAGTTGGAAATCTAAAGGGGTTAAGTCTGTTCTAAAAGTTTTATTTCCATACGATTTATCAAGTTGGAGATCACAAGACCCTTAAAGTCAGGTGAAATCAGAGAACGAAGATTTGTCAGAGATAATTCCCGTTTGCTCTATAGAAAATTCACTTTCGATATTTTGCCTAAAAACCTCCCAAAGTCGGAAATCTGCCAGGATAAATGGACTACAAAAGCTTTATTTCCGTACGATTTATCATTTTGGAGATCACAAGACCCTTAAAGTCTGGTGAAATCAAAGAATGAAGATTTGTCAAAACAAATTTCCCTTTGCTCCATAGAAAATTCCCTTTCGATATTATCCTAAAAACGTCCGAAAGTTGGAAATCTGCATGGATAAATGGGTTCCAAAAGCTTTATTTCAATACCATTTATCATTTTACAGATCAAAGGACGCTTAAAGTCAAGTGAAATTAGAGAACGATTATTTGTCAGAGAAAATTTCCTTTTGCTCTATAGAAAATTCCCTTTACAAATTTTGCATAATAACCATCAAATGTTGGAAATATGCAGAGATAAATGGGTTTCAAAAGCTTTATTTCATAATAATTTATCATTTTGGAGATCACAAGACCCTTATAGTCAGGTGAAATTAGAGAACGAAGATTTGTCAGAGAAAATTCTCATTTGCTCAATAGAAAATTCCCTTTCGATATTTTGTCTAAAAACCTCCGAAAGTTGGAAATCTGGGTTAAGTCTAGTCTAAAAGTTTTATTTCCGTACGATTTATCAAGTTGGAGATCACAAGACCCTTATAGTCAGGTGAAATCAGAGAACAAAGATTTGTCAGAGAAAATTCTCGTTTGCTCAAAAGAAAATTTCCTTTCGATATTTTGCCTAAAAACCTCTGAAGGTTGGAAATCTACATGATTAAGTCTGTTCTAAAAGTTTTATTTCTGTACGATTTATCAAATTGGAGATCACAAGACCCTTAAATTCAGGTGAAATCAGAGAACGAAGATTTGTCAGATATAATTCCCTTTTGCTCCATAGAAAATTCACTTTGGATATTTTGCCTAAAAACCTCCAAAAGTCGGAAATATGCCAGGATAAATGGGCTGCAAAAGCTTTATTTCCGTACGATTTATCATTTTGGAGATCACAACACCCTTAAAGTCAGGTGAAATCAGAGAACGAAGATTTGTCATAAATAATTCCCTTTTGCTCCATAAAATATTTCCTTTCAATATTTCTCCGACAAACCTCCAAAAATAGGAAATATGCATGGATAAATGGGTTCCAAAAGATTTATTTATGTACGATTTATTATTTTCGAGATCATTAAACCCTTAAAATCAAGTGAAATCAACGAACGAAGATTTGTCAGAGATAATTCCCTTTTGCTCCATAAAAAATTCCCTTTCGATATTTTTCCTAAAATCCTCCGGAAGTTAGAAATCTGTAGGAATAAATGGGCTTCAAAAGCTTTATTTTCGTACAATTTATCACTTTAGAAATCACAAGACCCTTAAAGTCAAGTGAAATCAGAGAATGAAGATTTGTTTGAACAAATTCCCATTTGCTCCAAAGATTCCCTTTCGGTATTTTGCGTAAAAACCTCCGAAAGTTGGAACTCTACAGGGATAAATGAGTTCTAAAAGCTTTATTTCCATATGATTTATTATTTTGGAGATCAGAGAACCCTTAAAGTGAGGTGAAATCAGAGAACAAAGATTTGTCAAAACAAATTCCTATTTGCTCCATAGAAAATTCCCTTTCGGTATTTCACCTAAAAACCTTCGAAAGTTGGAAATCTGCAGAGATAAATGAGTTCTAAAAGCTTTATTTCCATATGATTTATCATTTTGGAGATAAGAGAACCCTTAAAGTGAGGTGAAATCAGAGAACAAAGATTTGTCAAAACAAATTCCTGTTTGCTCCATAGAAAATTCCCTTTCGGTATTTGGCCTAAAAACCTTCAAAAGTTGGAAATCTACATGGATAAATGAGTTCTAAAAGGTTTATTTTCATATGACTTATCATTTTGGAGATCAGAGAACCCTTAAAGTGAGAGTAAATCAGAGAACGAAGATTTGACAGAGAAAGTTTCATTTTTCTCCATAGAAAATTCCTTTTCGATATTTTGCCTAAAAAAGTCCTACAGTTGGAAATCTGCTTGTAAAAATCCCCCTTAAGGTCAAGCAAAATCAAATAACGAAGGTTTGACAAAGAAAATTCCCTTTTTCTCCATAGAAATTTCATTTTCGATATTTTGCCTAGAAAACATCGAAAGTTCGAAATATGTTGGGATAAATGGCTTCCAAAACCTTTATTTCCATACGATTTATCATTTTGGAGATCACAAGACCCTTAAAGTGAGGTGAAACCAAAGAACAAATATTTGTCAAAGATAACTCCCTTTTGCTCCATAAAAAATTCACTTTCGATATTTTGCCTAAAATCTCCGAAAGTTGGAAATCTGCAAGGATAAATGGGTTGCAAAAGTTTTATGTCCGTATGATTTGTCATTTTGGTGATCAAAGGACCCTTAAAGTGAGGTGAAATCAAAGGACAAGGATTTGTCAGAGAAAATACCCTTTTGCTCCATAAAAAAATCCATTTCGATATTTTGCTTAAAAACCTTCGAAAGTGTGAAATCTGTATAGATAAATGGGTTCCAAAAACATTATTTTCGTACGATTTATCAAGTTGGAGATCACAAAACCTTTAAAGTCAGGTAAAATCAGAGAACGAAGATTTGTCAGAAATAATTCCCTTTTGCTCCATAGAAAATTCACTTTCGATATTTTGCTTAAAAACCTCTAAAAGTCGGAAATCTACCTAGATAAATGCGCTGCAAAAGCTTTATTTCCGTAGGATTTATCATTTTGGAGATCACAAGACCCTTAAAGTCAGGTGAAATCACAGAACGAAGATTTGTCAGAACAAATTTCCCTTTGCTCCATAGAAAATTCCCTTTAGATATTGTCCTAATAACGTCCGAAAATTGGAAATCTACAGGGATAAATGGGTTCTTAAAGCTTTATTTCAAAATGATTTATTATTTTGGACATCACAAGACCCTTAAAGTCAGGTGAAATCAGAGAATAAAGATTTGTCAGAGAAAATTCCCGTTTGCTCGATAGAATATTCCATTCGACATTTTGCCTAAAAACCTCCGAAAGTTAGAAATCTATAGGGATAAATCAGTTTTAAAAACTTTATTTCCATACGATTTATCATTTTGAAAATCACAAGACCCTTAAATTGAGGTGATATCAGAGACCGAAAATTTGTCAGAAATAATTCCCTTTTGCTCCATAGAAAATTCACTTTCGATATTTTGCCTAAAAACCTCCAAAAATCGGAAATCTGCAAGGATAAATGGGCTGCAAAAGCTTTATTTCCGTAGGATTTATCATTTTGCAGATCCCAAGACCCTTAAAGTCAGGTGAAATCACAGAACGAAGATTTGTTAGAACAAATTTCCCTTTCCTCCATAGAAAATTCCCTTTAGATATTGTCCTAACAACATCTAAAAGTTGGAAATCTACGGGGATAAATGGGTTCTTAAAGCTTTATTTCAATATGATTTGTCATTTTGGAGATCACAAGACCCTTAAAGTTAGGTGAAATCAGAGAATGAAGATTTGTCAGAGAAAATTCCCGTTTGCTCGATAGAATATTCCTTTCAATATTTTGCCTAAAAACCTCCGAAAGTTGGAAATCTATAGCGATAAATGAGTTCTAAAAACATTATTTCCGTACGATTTATCATTTTGGAGATCACAAGACCCTTAAAGTTAGGTAAAATCAGAGAACGAAAATTTGTCAGAGATAATTCCCTTTTGCTCCATAGAAAATTCACTTTCGATATTTTGCTTAAAAACCTCCAAAAGTCGAAAATTTGCAAGGATAAATGGGCTGCAAAAGCTTTATTTCCGTACGATTTATCATTTTGGAGATCACAAGACACATAAAGTCAGGTGAAATCAGAGAACGAAGATTTGTCAGAACAAATTTCCCTTTGCTCCATAGAAAATTCCCTTTCGATATTGTCCTAAAAACATCCGAAATTTGGAAATCTGAAGGGATAAATGGGTTCCAAAAGTTTTATTTCAATATGATTTATCATTTTAGAGATCAAAGGACCCTTAAAGGCAAGTGAAATCAAAGAACGATTATTTGTCGAGAAAATTCCCTTTTGCTCTATAACAAATTCCCTTTCGATATTTTTCATAAAAACCACCGAATGTTGGAAATCTGCAGGAATAAATGGGTTTCAAAAGCTTTCTTTCCTAATGATTTATCATTTTGGAGATCAGAGGACCCTTAAAGTGAGGTGAAATCAAAGAACAAAGATTTATTAGAGAAAATTCCCTTTTGCTCCATCGAAAACTCACTTTCGATATTTTGCCAAAAAACCTCCGAAAGTTTGAAATCTGCAACGATAAATGGGCTCCAAAAGATTTATTTCTGTATGATTTATCATTTTGGAGATCACAAGACCCTTAAAGTCAGGTGAAATCAGAGAATGAAAATTTGTCAGAACAAATTTCCCTTTACTCCATAGAAAATTCCCTTTCGATATTGTCCTAAAAACGTCCGAAAGTTGGAAATCTGCAGGGATAAATGGGTTCCAAAAGTTTTATTTCAATATGATTTATCATTTTAGAGATCAAAGGACCCTTAAAGTCAAGTGAAATCAAACAACGATTATTTGTCAGAGAAAATTCCCTTTTGCTCTAGAGAAAATTCCCTTTCGATATTTTTCATAAAAACCACCGAATGTTGGAAATCTACAGGGATAAATGGGTTTCAAAAGCTTTATTTCCTAATGATTTATCATTTTGGAAATCATAGGACCCTTAAAGTGAGGTGAAATCAAAGAACGGAGATTTATTAGAGAAAATTCCCTTTTGCTCCATAGAAAACTCACCTTCAATATTTTGCCCAAAAACCTCCGAAAGTTCGAAATCTGCAGCGACAAATGGGTTCCAAAAGCTTCATTTCTGTACGATTTATCATTTTGGAGATCATAAGACCTTTAAAGTCGGTGAAGTCGAGAACGAAGATTTGTCAAAGATAATTCCCTTTTGCTTCATAAAAATTTCCTTTCAATATTTTGCCTAAAAACCTCCCAAAATTGGAAATATGCATGGATAAATGGGTTGCAAAAGATTTATTTCTGTACGATTTATCGTTTTGGAGATCATTAAAGCCTTGAAATCAAGTGAAATCAGAGAAGAAAGATTTGTCAGAGAAAATTCCATTTTGCTCCAGAGAAAATTCCCTTTTGAGCATCCCAAAATTGGAACTCCGCACAAATAAATGAGTTCCAAAAGCTTTATTTCCTAACGATTTATCATTTTGGTGATTAAAGGATCCTTAAAGTGAGGTGAAATCAGAGAACGAAGATTTTTCAAAGATAATTCCCTTTTGCTCCATAAAAAATTTCCTTTCGATATTTTGCGTAAAAACCTCCGAAAGTTGGAAATATACATGGATAAATGGATTCCAAAAACTTTATTTCCGTACAATTTATCATTTTGGAGATCACAAGACCCTTAAAATCAAGTGAAATCAGAGTACGAAAATTTGTAAGAGAAAATTCCCTTTTGCTCCATGGAAAATTCGCTTTCGATATTTTGCCTAAAAACCTCATAAAGATGGAAATCTGTAGGGATAAATGGGTTTCAAAAGCTTTGTTTCCGTATGGTTTATCATTTTCGATATCACAAGACCCTTATAGTCAGGTCAAATCAGAGAACGAAGATTTGTCAGAGATAATTCCCTTTTGCTCCATAGAAAATTCACTTTCGATATTTTCATAAAAACCTCCAAAAGTCGGAAATCTGCAAGGATAAATGGGTTGCAAAAGCTTTATTTCCATACGATTTATCATTTTGGAGATCACAAGACCCTTAAAGTCGGTGAAATCGAGAGAATGAAAATTTGTCGAACAAATTTCCCTTTACTCTATAGAAAATTCCCTTTCGATATTGTCCTAAAAACGTCCGAAAGTTGGAAATGCAGGATAAATGGTTCCAAAAGTTTTATTTCAATATGATTTATCATTTTAGAGATCAAAGGACCCTTAAAGTCAAGTGAAATCAAACAACGATTATTTGTCGAGAAAATTCCCTTTTGCTCTATAGAAAATTCCCTTTCGATATTTTTCATAAATACCACCGAATGTTAGAAATCTGCAGGGATAAATGGGTTTCAAAAGCTTTATTTCCTAATGATTTATCATTTTGGAAATTAGAGGACCCTTAAAGTGAGGTGAAATCAAAGAACGGAGATTTATTAGAGAAAATTCCCTTTTGCTCCATAGAAAACTCACTTTCAATATTTTGCCCAAAAACCTCCGAAAGTTCGAAATCTGCAGCGACAAATGGGTTCCAAAAGATTCATTTCTGTACGATTTATTATTTTGGAGATCATAAGACCTTTAAAGTCAGGTAAAGTCAGAGAACGAAAATTTGTCAGAGGTAATTCCCTTTTGCTTCATTAAAAAATTCCTTTCAATATTTTGCCTAAAAACCTCCCAAAATTGGAAATATGCATGGATAAATGGGTTGCAAAAGATTTATTTCTGTACAATTTATCATTTTGGAGATCATTAAACCCTTAAAATCAAGTGAAATCAGAGAAGGAAGATTTGTCAGAGAAAATTCCATTTTGCTTCAGAGAAAATTCCCTTTTGAACATCCGAAAATTGGAACTCCGTAGAAATAAATGAGTTTGAAAAGCTTTATTTCCATATGATTTATCATTTTGTAGATCAGAGAATCCTTAAAGTGAGGTGAAATCAGAGAACGAAGATTTGTCAAAACGAATTCCTATTTGCTCCATAGGAAAATCCCTTTCGGTATTTTGCCTAAAAACCTTCGAAAGTTGGAAATCTGCAAGGATTTATGAGTTCTAAAAGCTTTATGTCCATATGATTTATCATTTTGGAGATCAAAGGACCCTTAAAGTGAGGTGAAATCGGAGAACGAAGATTTGTTAGAGATAATTCCATTTTGCACCATAAAAAATTTCCTTTCGATATTTTGCCTAAAAACCTCCAAAAGTTGGAAATCTATAGGGATGAATGAGTTCAAAAGGTTGTATTTCCATACGATTTATCACGTTGGATATCACAAGATGCTTAAAGTCAGGTAAAATCAGAGAACGAAGATTTGTCTGAGATAATTCCCTTTTGCTCCATAGAAAATTCACTTTCGATATTTTGCCTAAAAACCTCCAAAAGTTGGAAATATCCATATTATCCTAAAAACGTCCGAAAGTTGGAAATCTGCAGGGATAAATGTGTTTCAAAAGCTTTATTTCAATACGATTTATTATTTTAGAGATCAAAGGACCCCTAAATTCAAGTGAGATCAGAGAACGATTATTTGTCAAAGAAAATTCTCTTTCGATTTTTTACATAAAAACCACCGAATGTTGGAAATTCCCTTTTGCTCCATAGAACACTCACTTTCTATATTTTGCCTAAAAACCTCCGAAAGTTAGAAATCTGCAGGGATAAATGGGTTCCAAAAGCTTTATTTCCGTACGATTTATCTTTTTGGAGATCACAAGACCCTTGAAGCCAGGTGAAGTCAGAGAACGAAGATTTGTCAGAGAAAATTCCATTTTGCTCCAGAGAAAATTCCCTTTTGAACATCTAAAAATTGGTACTCCGTAGGGATAAATGAGTTAGAAAGTTGGAAATCTGCAGGGATAAATGTGCTTCAAAAGCTTTATTTCAATACCATTTATTATTTTAGAGATCAAAGGACCCCTAAATTCAAGTGAGATCAGAGAACGATTATTTGTCAAAGAAAATTCTCTTTCGATTTTTTACATAAAAACCACCGAATGTTGGAAATTTGCAGAGACAAATGGGTTTCAAAAGCTTTATTTCCTAATGATTTATCATTTTGGAGATCAGAAACCCTTAAAGTGAGGTGAAATCAGAGAACAAGGATTTATCATAGAAAATTCCCTTTTGCTCCATAGAACACTCACTTTCTATATTTTGCCTAAAAACCTCCGAAAGTTAGAAATCTGCAGGGATAAATGGGTTCCAAAAGCTTTATTCCCATACGATTTATCATTTTGAAGATCACAAGACCCTTAAAGTCAGGTGAAATCAGAGAATGAAGATTTCTCAAAGAAAATTCCATTTTGCTCCATAGAAAATTCCCTTTCGATATTCTGCCTAAAAACCTCTGAAAGTTAGAAATTTGCAGGGATAAATGAGTTCCAAAAGCTTTATTTCGGTACGATTTATCATTTTGAAAATCACAAGACCCTTGAAGTCAAGTGAAGTCAGAGAATGAAGATTTGTCAAAGATAATTCCCTTTTGCTCCATAAAAAAAATTCCTTTCAATATTTTGCCTAAAAACCTCCCAAAATTGGAAATATGCATGGATAAATGGGTTCCAAAAGATTTATTTCTGTACGATTTATCATTTTGGAGATCATTAAACCCTTAAAATCAAGTGAAATCAGAGAAGGAAGATTTGTCAGAGAAAATTCCCTTTTGAACATCCGAAAATTTGAACTCCGCAGGAATAAATGAGTTCCAAAAGCTTTATTTCCTAACGATTTATCATTTTGGTGATCAAAGGATCCTTAAAGTGAGGTGAAATCAGAGAACGAAGATTTGTCAAAGATAATTCCCTTTTGCTCCATAAAAAAATCCCTTTCGATATTTTGCGTAAAAACCTCCGAAAGTTGAAAATATACATGGATAAATGGGTTCCAAAAACTTTATTTCTGTACAATTTATCATTTTGGAGATCACAAGACCCTAAAAATCAGGTGAAATCAAAGAGCGAAAATTTGTAAGAGAAAATTCCCTTTTGCTCCATGGAAAATTCCCTTTCGATATTTTGCCTAAAAACCTCACAAAGATGGAAATTTGCAGGGATAAATGGGTTTCAAAAGCTTTGTTTCCATACAATTTATCATTTTGAGATCACAAGACCCTTAAAGTTATGTGAAATCAGAGGACGAAGATTTTTAAGATAAAATTCCTTTTTGCACCATAGAAAATTCCCTTTCGATATTTTGCCAAAAAACCTCTGAAAGTTGGGAAATCTATAGGGATAAATGGGTTCCAAAAAATTTATTTCCTAACGATTTATCATTTTGGTGATCAAAGGATCCTTAAAGTGAGGTGAAATCAGAGAACGAAAATCTGTCAAAGATAATTCCCTTTTGCTCCATAAAAAATTCCCTTTTGATATTTTGCGTAAAAACCTCCGAAAGTTAGAAATTTGCACGGATAAATGGGTTCCAAAAGCTTTATTTCCGTACGATTTATCATTTTGAAAATCACAAGACTCTTAAAGTGAGGTGATATCAGAGAACGAAGATTTGTCAAGGATAACTCCCTTTTGCTCCATAAAAAATTCCCTTTTGATATTTTGCCTAAAATTCTCCGAAAGTTGGAAACTATAGGAATAAATGGGCTTCAAAAACTTTATTTTTGTACAATTTGTCATTTTGGAGATCATAAGACCCTTAAAGTCAGGTGAAATCAGAGAACGAAAATTTGTTAGAACAAATTCCCGTTTGCTCCAAAGAAAATTCACTTTCGTTATTTTGCCTAAAAACCTTTGAAAGTTGGAACTCTACAGGGATAAATGAGTTCTAAAAGCTTTATTTCCATATGATTTATCATTTTGTAGATTAGAGAACCCTTAAAGTGAGGTGAAATCAGAGAACGAACATTTGTCAAAACAAATTCCTATTTGCTCCATAGAAAAATCCCGTTCGGTATTTTGCCTAAAAATCTTCGAAAGTTGTAAATCTGCATGGATAAATGAGTTCTAAAAGCTTTATTTCCATCTGATTTATCATTTTGGAGATCAGAGGACCCTTAAAGTGAGGTGAAATCAGAGAACGAAGATTTGTCAAAGATAATTCCCTTTTGCACCATAAAAAATTCCCTTTCGATATTTTGCCTAAAAACCTCCCAAAATTGGAAATCTATAGGGATAAATGAGTTCTAAAAGTTTTATTTCCGTATGATTTATCAAGTTAGATATCACAAGACCCTTAAAGTCGGGTGAAATCAAAGAACGAAGATTTGTCAGAGATAATTCCCTTTTGCTCCATAGAAAATTCCCTTTCCATATTATCCTAAAAACGCCTGAAAGTTGGAAATCTGCAGGGATAAATGTGTTTCAAAAGCTTTATTTCAATAAGATTTATTATTTTAGAGATCAAAGGACCCCTAAATTCAAGTGAGATCAGAGAACGATTATTTGTCAAAGAAAATTCTCTTTCGATTTTTTACATAAAAACCACCGAATGTTGGAAATTTGCAGAGACAAATGGGTTTCAAAAGCTTTATTTCCAAATGATTTATCATTTTGGAGATCAGAAACCCTTAAAGTGAGGTGAAATCAGAGAACAAGGATTTATCATAGAAAATTCCCTTTTGCTCCATAGAACACTCACTTTCTATATTTTGCCTAAAAACCTCCGAAAGTTAGAAATCTGCAGGGATAAATGGGTTCCAAAAGCTTTATTTCCGTAGGATTTATCTTTTTGGAGATCAAAGTATCCTTAAAGTGAGGTGAAGTCAGAGAATGAAGATTTGTTAGAGAAAATTCCATTTTGCTTCAGAGAAAATTCCCTTTTGATATTTTGCATAAAAACCTCCAAAAGTTGGAAATCTACATGGATAAATGGGTTCCAAAAACTTTATTTCCGGACAATTTATCATTTTGGTGATCAAAGTATCCTTAAAGTGAGGTGAAATCAGAGAACGAAGATTTGTCAAAGATCATTCCCTTTTGCTCCATAAAAAATTCCCTTTCGATATTTTGCGTAAAAACCTCCGAAAGTTGGAAATCTACATGGATAAATGGGTTCCAAAAACTTTATTTCTGTACAATTTATCATTTTGGAGATCACAAACCCTTAAAATCAGGTGAAATCAGAGAGCGAAAATTTGTAAGAGAAAATTCCCTTTTGCTCCATGGAAAATTCCCTTTCGATATTTTGCCTAAAAACCTAAGAATGTTGGAAATCTGCAAGGATAAATGGGTTTCAAAAGCTTTGTTTCCGTACGATTTACCATTTTGGAGATCACAAGACCCTTAAAGTTAGGTGAAATCAAAGAACGAAGATTTTTAAGATAAAATTCCTTTTTGCTACATTCAAAATTCCCTTTCGATATTTTGCCTAAAAACCTCTGAAAGTGGGAAATCTATAGGGATAAATGGGTTTCAAAAGCTTTATTTCCATACAATTTATCATTTTGGAGATCACAAGACCCTTAAAGTCACGTGAAATTAGAGAATGAAGATTTCTCAGAGAAAATTCCATTTTGCTCCATAGAAAATTTCCTTTCGATATTTCCGAAAGTTGGAAATTTGCAGGGATAAATAGGTTCCAAAAGCTTTATTTTCGTATGATTTATCATTTTGGAAATCACAAGACCCTTAAAGTCAGGTGAAATCAAAAAACGAAGATTTGTCAGAGATAATTCCCTTTTGCTCCACAAAAAATTCCCTTTTGATATTTTGCCTAAAATCCTCCGGAAGTTTGAAATCTATAGGGATAAATGGGCTTCAAAAACTTTATTTCCATACAATTTATCATTTTGGAGATCACAAGACCCTTAAAGTGAGGTGAAATCAGAGAATGAAGATTTATTAGAGAAAATTCCATTCGCTCCATAGAAAATTCACTTTCGATATTTTGCCTAAAAACCTCCGAAAGTTAGAAATTTGCAGGGATAAATGGGTTCCAAAAGCTTTATTTCCAGACAATTTATCATTTTGAAAATCACAAGACCCTTAAAGTGAGGTGATATCAGAGAACAAAGATTTGTCAGAAATAATTCCCTTCTGCTCCATTGAAAATTCACTTCCGATATTTTGCCTAAAAACCTCCAAAAGTCAGCAATCTGCAGGGATAAATGGGCTGCAAAAGCTTTATTTTCATACGATTTATCATTTTGGAGATCACAAGACCCTTAAAGTCAGGTGAAATCAGAGAACGAAGATTTGTCAAAACAAACTCCCGATTGCTCCAAAGAAAATTCCCTTTTAGTATTTTGCCTAAAAACCTTCGAACTTTGGAACTCTGCAAGGATAAATGAGTTCCAAAAGCTTTATTTCCTAACGATTTATCATTTTGGTGATCAAAGGATCCTTAAAGTGAGGTGAAATCAGAGAACGAAGATTTGTCAAAGATAATTCCCTTTTGCCCCATAAAAAATTCCCTTTCGATATTTTGCGTAAAAACCTCCGAAAGTTGGAAATATACATGGATAAATGGATTCCAAAAACTTTATTTCCGTACAATTTATCATTTTGGAGATCACAAGACCCTTAAAATCAGGTGAAATCAGAGAGCGAAAATTTGTAAGAGAAAATTCCCTTTTGCTCCATGGAAAATTCCCTTTTGATATTTTGCCTAAAAACCTCAGAAAGATGGAAATCTGCAAGGATAAATGGGTTTCAAAAGCATTGTTTCCGTACAGTTTATCATTTTGGAGATCAGAGGACCCTTAAAGTGAGGTGAAATCAAAGAACAAAGATTTATTAGAGAAAACTCCCCTTTGCTCCATCGAAAAATCACTTTCGATAATTTGCCAAAAAAACCTCCGAAAGTTTGAAATCTACAACGATAAATGGGTTCCAAAAGATTTATTTCTGTACGATTTATCATTTTGGAGATTACAAGACCCTTAAAGTCAGGTGAAATCAGAGAATGAAAATTTGTCAGAACAAATTTCCCTTTACTCCATAGAAAATTCCCTTTCGATATTGTCCTAAAAACGTCCGAAAGTTGGAAATCTGCAGGGATAAATGGGTTCCAAAAGTTTTATTTCAATATGATTTATCATTTTAGAGATCAAAGGACCCTTAAAGTCAAGTGAAATCAAACAACGATTACTTGTCGAGAAAATTCCCTTTTGCTCTATAGAAAATTCCCTTTCGATATTTTTCATAAAAACCACCGAATGTTGGAAATCGGGGATAAATGGGTTTCAAAAGCTTTATTTCCTAATGATTTATCATTTTGGAGATCAGAGGACCCTTAAAGTGAGGTAAAATCAAAGAACGGAGATTTATTAGAGAAAATTCCCTTTTGCTCCATAGAAAACTCACTTTCAATATTTCGCGCAAAAACCTCCGAAAGTTCGAAATCTGCAGCAACAAATGGGTTCCAAAAGCTTCATTTCTATACGATTTATCATTTTGGAGATCATAAGACCTTTAAAGTCAGGTGAAGTCAGAGAACGAAGATTTGTCAGAGATAATTCCCTTTTGCTTCATAAAAAATTTCCTTTCAATATTTTGCCTAAAAACCTCCGAAAATTGGAAATATCCATGGATAAATGGGTTGCAAAAGATTTATTTCGGTACGATTTATCGTTTTGGAGATCATTAAACCCTTGAAATCAAGTGAAATCAGAGAAGAAAGATTTGTCAGAGAAAATTCTATTTTGCTCCAAAGAAAATTCCCTTTTGAGCATCCAAAAATTGGAACACCGCAGGGATAAATGAGTTCCAAAAGCTTTATTTCCTAACGATTTATCATTTTGGTGATCAAAAGATCCTTGAAGTGAGGTGAAATCAGAGAACGAAGATTTGTTGAAGATCATTCCCTTTTGCTCCATAAAAAATTCCCTTTCGATATTTTGCATAAATACCTCCGAAAGTTGGAAATCTACATGGATAAACGGGTTCCAAAAACTTTATTTCAGTATAATTTATCATTTTGGAGATCACAAGACCCTTAAAATCAGGTGAATCAGAGAGCGAAAATTTGTAAGAGAAAATTCCCTTTTGCTCCATGGAAAATTCCCTTTCGATATTTCGCCTAAAAACCTCAGAAAGTTGGAAATCTGTAGGGATAAATGAGTTTCAAAAGCTTTGTTTCCGTACGATTTATCATTTTGAAGATGACAAGACCCTTAAAGTTAGGTGAAATCAAAGAACGAAGATTTTTAAGATAAAATTCCTTTTTGCTCAATAGAAAATTCCCTTTTGATATTTTGCCAAAAAACTTCTGAAAGTGGGAAATCTATAGGGATAAATGGGTTCCAAAAGCTTTATTTCCATATGATTTATCATTTTGAAGATCACAAGACCCTTAAAGTCAGGTGAAATCAGAGAATGAAGATTTGTCAGAGAAAATTCCATTTTGCTTCATAGAAAATTCCCTTTCGATATTTTGCCTTAAAACCTCCGAAAGTTAGAAATTTGTAGGGATAAATGGGTTCCAAAAGCTTTATTTTGGTACGATTTATCATTTTGAAAATCACAAGACCCTTAAAGTCAGGTGATATCAAAGAACGAAGATTTGTCAGGGATAATTCCCTTTTGCTCCATAAAAAATTCCCTTTCGATATTTTGCCTAAAATCCTCCGGAAGTGGGAAATCTGTAGGGATAAATGGGCTTCAAAAACTTTATTTTCATACAATTTATCATTTTGGTGATCACAAGACCCTTAAAGTCAGGTGAAATCAGAGAACGAAGATTTGTCAGAACAAATTCCCATTTGCTCCAAAGAAAATTCCCTTTCGGCATTTTGCCAAAAAACCTTCGAAAGTTGGAACTCTGTAGGGATAAATGAGTTCTAAAAAGCTTTATTTCCATATGATTTATCATTTTGTAGATCAGAGAACCCTTAAAGTGAGGTGAAATTAGATAACGAAGATTTGTCAAAACAAATTCCTGGCTCCATAGAAAAATCCCTTTCGGTATTTTGCCTAAAAATCTTCGAAAGTTGTAAATCCGCATGGATAAATGAGTTCTAAAAGCTTTATTTCCATATGATTTATCATTTTGGAGATCAGAGGACCCTTAAAGTGAGGTGAAATTAGAGTACGAAGATTTGTCAAAGATAGTTCCCTTTTGCACCATAAAAAATTCCCTTTCGATATTTTGCCTAAAAACCTCCCAAAATTGGAAATCTACAGGGATAAATGAGTTCTAAAAGTTGTATTTCCATACGATTTATCAAGTTGGATATCACAAGACCCTTAAAGTCAGGTCAAATCAGAGAACAAAGATTTGTCAGAGATAATTCCCTTTTGCTCCATAGAAAATTCACTTTCGATATTTTGATAAATAAAAACCTCCAAAAGTCGGAAATTTGCAAGGATAAATGGGCTGCAAAAGCTTTATTTCCATACGATTTATCATTTTGGAGATCACAAGACCCTTAAAGTCAGGTGAAATCAGAGAACGAAAATTTGTCAGAACAAATTTCCCTTTGCTCCATATAAAATTCCCTGTCGATATTGTCCTAATAAGGTCCGAAAGTTGGAAATCTGCAGGGATAAATGTGTTTCAAAAGCTTTATTTCAATACGATTTATCATTTTAGAGATCAAAGGACCCCTAAAGTCAAGTGAGATCAGAGAACGATTATTTGTTAAAGAAAATTCCCTTTTGCTCTATAGAAAATTCCCTTTCAATTTTTTGCATAAAAACCACCGAATGTTGGAAATCTGCAGAGATAAATGGGTTTCAAAAGCTTTATTTCCGTACGATTTATCATTTTGGAGATCAGAGGACCCTTAAAGTGAGGTGAAATCAGAGAACATAGATTTATCAAAGAAAATTCCCTTTTGCTCCATAGAACACTCACTTTCGATATTTTGCCTAAAAACCTCCAAAAGTTAGCAATCTGCAAGGATAAATGGGTTCCAAAAGCTTTATTTCCATACGATTTATCATTTTGGAGATCACAAGACCCTTGAAGTCATGTGAAGTCAAAGAACGAAAATTTGTTAGAGAAAATTCGATTTTGCTCCAGAGAAAATTCCCTTTTGAACATTCGAAAATTGGAACTCCGCAAGGATAAATGAGTTCCAAACGCTTTATTTCCTAATGATTTATCATTTTGGTGATCAAAGGATCCTTAAAGTGAGGTGAAATCAGAGAACGAAGATTTGTCAAAGATCATTCCCTTTTGCTCCATAAAAAATTCCCTTTCGATGTTTTGCCTAAAAACCTCTGAAAGTTGGAAATCTAGAGGGATAAATGGGTTCCGAAAGCTTTATTTCCTAACGATTTATCATTTTGGTGATCAAAGGATCCTTAAAGTGAGGTGAAATCAGAGAACAAAGATTTGTCAAAGATAATTCCCTTTTGCTCCATAAAAAATTTCCTTTCGATATTTTTGCGTAAAAACCTCCGAAAGTTAGAAATTTGCAGGGATAAATGGGTTCCAAAAGCTTTATTTCCGTACGATTTATCATTTTAAAAATCACAAGACCCTTAAAGTGAGGTGATATCAGAGAACGAAGATTTGTCAAGGATAATTCCCTTTTGCTCCATAAAAAATTCTCTTTCGATATTTTGCCTAAAATCCTCCGAAAGTTGGAAATCTGTAGGGATAAATGGGCTTCAAAAACTTTATTTTTGAACAGTTTATCATTTTGGTGATCACAAGACCCTTAAAGTTAGGTGAAATCAGAGAACAAATATTTGTCAGAGCAAATTCCCGTTTGCTCCAAAGAAAATTCCCTTTCGGTATTTTGCCTAAAAACCTTTGAAATTTGGAACTCTGTAGGGATAAATGAGTTCTAAAAGCTTTATTTCCATATGATTTATCATTTTGTAGATCAGAGAACCCTTAAAGTTAGGTGAAATCATAGAACGAAGATTTATCAGAACAAATTCCCGTTTGCTCCAAAGAAAATTCCCTTCCGGTTTTTTGCCTAAAAACCTCCGAAAGTTGGAACTTTACAGGGATAAATGAGTTCTAAAAGCTTTATTTGCATATGATTTATCATTTTGGAGATCATAGGACCCTTAAAGTGAGGTGAAATCAAAGAACAAAAATTTGTCAAAACAAATTCCTATTTGCTCCATCGAAAATTCCCTTTCGGTATTTCACCTAAAAACCTTCGAAAGTTGGAAATCTACAGGGATAAATGAGTTCTAAAAGCTTTCTTTCCGTATGATTTATCATTTTGGAGATAAGAGAACCCTTAAAGTGAGGTGAAATTAGAAAACAAAGATTTGTCAAAACAAATTCATGTTTGCTCCATAGAAAATTCCCTTTCGGTATTTGGCCTAAAAACCTTCGAAAGTTGGAAATCTGCATGGATAAATGAGTTCTAAAAGGTTTATTTCCATATGACTTATCATTTTGGATATTAGAGAACCCTTAAAGTGAGAGGAAATTAGAGAACGAAGATTTGACGGAGAAAGTTTCATTTTTCTCCATAGAAAATTCATTTTCAATATTTTGCCTAAAAAAGTCCTACTGTTGGAAATCTGCTTGTAAAAATGTCCTCCAAGAACTTTATTTCCTTACGATTTATCATTTTGAAGATCAAATCCCCCTTAAGGTCAGGCAAAATTAGATAACGAAGGTTTGACAAAGAAAATTCTCTTTTTCTCCATAGAAATTTCATTTTTGATATTTTGCCTAAAAAACACGGAAAGTTGGAACTATGTTGGGATAAATTGCTTCCAAAAGCTTTATTTCCGTACGATTTATCATTTTGGAGATCACAAGACTATTAAAGTGAGGTGAAATCAGAGAACAAATATTTGTCAGAGATAATCCCCTTTTACTCCATAAAAAATTCCCTTTCGATATTTTGCCTAAAACATCCGAAAATTGGAAATCCGCATGGATAAATGGGTTGCAAAAGTTTTATTTCCATACAATTTGTCATTTTGGTGATCAAAGGACCCTTAAAGTGAGGTGAAATCAGAGAACGAGGATTTGTCAAAGAAAATACCATTTTGCTCCCTAAAAAATTCCCTTTTCGATATTTTGCTTAAAAACCTTCAAAAGTGTGAAATCTGTATGGATAAATGGGTTCCAAAAACTTTATTTTCGTATGATTTATCAAGTTGGAGATCACAAGACCCTTAAAGCCAGGTGAAATCAGAGAACGAAAATTTGTCAAAGATAATTTCCTTTTGCTCCATAGAAAATTCACTTTCAATATTTTGCCTAAAAACCTCCAAAAGTCGGAAATCTACAAGGATAAATGGGCTGCAAAAGCTTTATTTATGTACGATGTATCATTTTGAAGATCACAAGACCCTTAAAGTTAGGTGAAATCAGAGAACGAAAATTTGTCATAACAAATTTCCCTTTGCTCCATAGAAAATTCCCTTTAGATATTGTCCTAATAACATCCGAAAGTTGGAAATCTATAGGGATAAATGGGTTCTTAAAGCTTTATTTCAATACGATTTATCATTTTGGAGATCACAAAACCTTTAAAGTCAAGTGAAATCAGAAAATGAAGATTTGTCAGAGAAAATTTCCGTTTGCTCGATAGAATATTCCTTTCGATATTTTGCCTAAAAACCTCAGAAAGTTGGAAATCTGCAGGGATAAATGGGTTTCAAAAGCTTTGTTTCCGTATGATTTATCGTTTTGGGATCACAAGACCCTTAAAGTTATAAAAGACTTCTCTATCCTCTTCTCCCTCTAAAGCTGCGGCTCTCTCTCTTCTTGGCCATCTATTCTATAGTGTGCCCTCTCTCCTCTTTTTCCCCATCAGAGAAAAAAAAAATTATGCACGAAATCCCTAATAACCATGCAATCTCTCTCGTTTTGAGACAAAAAATATATCATTCAGTATATCCCCAAGTGTAATATTCTCTTTGATTATTTTGATATTTCTTCCGAAATCTTTTAATTTGCTGCGAAATATATCACTCAATGTAAATATTGCATAAATATATAAAATATTTACCAAATATTGGAAGAATATCACGAATCTTTTCCAAAAATATCAAATCGTCATTCCTCATAAGTCAATTGGTTCATCAAAGAACAACGGGCTTGGGCCAATTCTCTCTTGCCGTGGGCTTAATCCAACTCGTCTAATTAAAGTTTAGAACCACCAAGTCAAACTCATCTGTCACGGGTCCAATACAAAATGCAATAATAATAAATAAATGCATCTAAAATTATATGCTATGCAATTAATTATTACATTTTTTTAGGGCTTAAAAATTAATCCCTAATTTTCTATGCATTGAATAAATGATTAGGTCGCCAAAATTTAGGTGTCAACATTGCCTAATAATGATCTTCAGTTTATTAAAAGAAGATTGCCGCAAGCACATAGCGAAGAAGCCAAAAAGGTGGCCTCGTCGACTATTGCTAGTGAAGGTAGAATTCTCTAAATGGGGAAACTAAGGATGAGGAGCGACACTTTGAGAAACTTCTCGCTATCTATTTCTATGGACACTTTGTACTCTCATTGCAATCAACGAAATAGCTAAGTGACATATACCGCTCAAGGACTCCCACTGAAATTTTTATTGAAGTGAAATAGTTAATTTAAGTTATATGAAAAATAATTGATGTTTTGATATTCTAAATATTATATGGATCATGAGGAGAAAATGTGAGAATTGTTTTGATATTCTTAAAGTGTCTCTAAATTATGAGATTTGATTTTTCTATCAATATGATTTGGTAATTAAGTTGTTATTAAGTGCATGGAATAAACAAGCATTATTCAATAAAGTAAGATTTAAGGGGGTAGTTAACATTATTAGATGGTAATTTTGATTTGTCACAATGTTGTGGTTGTTAATGGATAAAAGGAAGAAATTATAAATATTTGATTGAGGATTCTCAAATTCAAATTATAAACATTTGATTAAGGATCCTTAAAACTATAAATTCTAGGTTCTGCAAGAACTAGCTTTTGGGGCAAATGAACCAGGCACTAAAGAACAAGATTGGTGTTTTCGTGGGTTATTTTGGTTTTACCAATTTTCAGGTGATAGCCTTGGTTTTTCAATTTAGGGGTTGTTGAGTTTGAATGTCACTTGAAGGACCATTACCGAAGAAGCTTCAACAATTTGAATGAGAGAATTCAAAACTACAACTCCCGTTCAACATGCATCCAATAATGTCATGTCCAAATAAGTCTGCTTGTCAAATCAAAGGTGAGGATTTGGATGTTGATGCTAACTTGATGAAGGTACATTCGCCACACCAGGTGAAGAGCCAATTTGGCTGTGAATTGTAGGCTCCTCCTATCATGGAAGGCAACAATTGCCTATTCAAATGCATTCGAAGCAAAATATTGTATACACCATTTCTATACATGAACTACCGATAAATCATAGTTAAACATCTTTTAAAGCGCCACATAGATAAAGAAAACGGCTGGCTGATGATTCTACAAAACTCTCCAGCCTTTGAACATGCAAGGGAAAGAGAAATTAGTGGAGAGTGCAACATCATTGCTGAGAGGAGTTACCTTCATTACTCATAATGACCTTGTTTCTATGTACAGCAAGATAATAGTGAGCACACAACTATCTAACATTAAATTTGTGCTTTTGAAAATGTAGGAGTCAACTTCAACAATATATCACCATAAGCTTCATCTTGTTGCACATCAATGAGTCCGTAACTCTTCAAAACCTGTCCACATCATATGAGAAGTCATCAACCGAGAAAACAATCAAGAAAATCGGGAGCACTTTTGATATGGCTCCAGTTTAGTACATCTAAAGTTGTAATTCTTGTATTATAGACTTGAATACCAAAAGCTTGCCAGAAAGGAAATTGCATTAAGCAAACGTCCTCACATTCGAGTCCCACAGATAATGACCAAATATTAGCCTAGCTCACTCTTTCAAATGAAGAAAAAAAAAAGCTATGTCGTCATTAATTAGCTATATTTAGAGTATCAGCATCCACCTTCCTAACAGTAAGTAGGACAAGATTCTTAGCATTTATTAAGAATATTATATCCTGATGGTTTCTAGGAAGCCTGTATCAGATGGAAATTTGCAACATCATTGCATGAAAACTTGCAAAACAGGTAGTGGCCTAGGTGATTAGCAAAGCATCAGTATGAATTCTCTTCTATGTCGTGATTTTGTTGCAAGTGGCAGCCGAAATCACTCAATCAACAGGAAGTTTCTATTGGTCCAGAAGATGCTCTGTTCCCTTAAATGGCACATAGGACAATTTATGGCTCGACAGAAGAATCTGGTATTGACAGGAACCAAAATATACAATCATCATTCATTAAAATTTGAATCTTGCCAAACATCTCTGCTACCATTATGTCACGAGAGTCAACATAAGCAAGAACTAGAACATGCGCAGCACTGATCAAGACCTCAAATGTTTAGGTAATTAATTATGCATACAGTTCTAGAAGAAAGTGCAAACATCGATGCTCTTTTGTGGGGACTGCAATTGGGTTTTGTGGAGTGGATGAAAGAGATTAGATTCTTAGGCAATATATCTACCATAAATATTCCATCTACCATAGGGATTCCAAGGAACGTACTAGTGTCTCAAAAAACATTCTTGCGCATAATCTTCTGCTCTTTCCTTCTAAAGTGTTGGTCAGGCTAAGACCTGACTCTTCTTCTTGTCCTGGGGCAGTGGGAGAACGTCTTTGTAAGAACTGGGCGACTGCCCTGCAATAGTGCCAGGCAGTAGATTACAGTAAGCACAAGTGAATCACTTACAATCCAAGAGTTTAACCTAACTATGAAGCATTTAAAAATAGGGGATTCTATTAAAAAAAATAAGGACACAAGGTCAAACCTTGTTCTGATAGACAAAGGGTCAATTTCTTGTGATCTGCAGGATCCTGCTATCAAGTATTCTTGGTCAGCTATAAATGTCTCACCTATTAAGCCTTACGAAAGACAGAAAAAATTAGTAGCACAAATCATGTATTACATCATACCCGCCAGTGAAGTATCATCTGCTTCCAGAAAAGAAAGTTCCTGCATATACGTTGGCAACAGAAATAAAAACTTGTATCAAAGCTCTCCAATACCCAAACTTTTTAGGGAAAAAGAATCAATACATATGTGTGCTTCTCTTGATCTTCTTTAACAACAAGGAAGCATTATGCACTAGGCAATGCATCAAAGACTCCAAGGTAGTAATGCCAAGTAGATAAGGCAAAAGAAAGAATACTCCAAGGAGACAAACTCTAAGCCAAGGATAAGGAACTGCAATTGGTGATGCAAAATAAGATGAAGAATGTGCCAAGACGAACTACTTATGCTCGAACGCGAGCAACTTTGCAGCATAGAAATTGTAGGCATGTCGCAATTCAGAATTAGGGTCAGGAAAATCGCAATACTATCTTTATTCAAAAGGTGAAACCATAACCGCGAGTGTTGGCCTTTTGTCACACTGAAAACAGTCGTAACAGAGTTTCTATAAGGACCAAGTGAAACAAGATAATTCGAATTACACATTCACAAGAAATGCCAGGTATCAAATAACTAATGAGATGTTCTGTTGAAGTAGTCGGCCAGTTAGCAAAGGAATAAAATAGAATTCAACAATACACTAGAAAGCAAGGGAAGACTTACTTCCGCAGCAGTCATCTCTGGAATATCCGAAAGGCAAGTGTTCTCTTCGACTTGATTTTCTTCTATAAATGTCAGTGGTGTTTCCGTGTCAGACCTAAAAGTACCAGTGGAAGTGGCAGCATCAGGTGTTGGCAAAACTCCAGTTCCAGCAGTACTTCCCTCAGGAAGCTCCGGCGCCGATCCCAAACTACCTGATATAGGGGTAAAGGTATCTCTTCCAAGAGAGGAGTCAATACCTCTTATTGGAAGTGAAACAAAATCCAGGAAGTTGCCACCACTCTGGTCTCTGTCATGCCGAAGATGCTCAATTTCCATGTCAAAAGCAGTAGCATTATCAGGAGAACAAGAAATCCCAAGACCAGGCAAAACTTCAGTTGTTGGACCCAGAGTCTCTGAATCCACAGCCTCTGGAATAACATCATCTTGGCCAAAAAGATGTGGGTTTATTTGTACGTAATCCTTCTTATATATATTCTGAAGATCAGTGCACATGCCTGCAGCAACGCATATAGTGTGATCCTCTAGTGAAGATTTCTCCACCTAGCACGTGCAAAAAGCAGTAGAAAAGTTTTAGAGAGACAAATACCATTGAAGAGGGGTTCCTGAAAACTGCACTCCTTCTTGAGGCGTTTATTTAACTTCCATAAACCAAAAGCAGAGGTAGGTATGTTCTTCCTTTTGCGCAGTATATCACTGGGATTGTCAAGAGCCCTTTTCATAAAGCTGCACATAAACATTTTCGAGTTACTATAAGGCAACAAGAATATCTGAGTCTGCTCATGTCTTGACTAAAAAGATTACCTATTTTTCAACACTACACATTCATCAAACAATTGCTTTCTCTTTCTTTTCCTTGCTGGTGGCTGCTGGACAGGTGGGCTTGATCGAATTGCCATTTCAGGTGATGCATGCTCTGAGATATAGAAAAACACATGTAAAGAACACTGGCTATGGGAAATCTGGAAAGGCATAAACTCAGTTCATTAAAACATTAAAATGTGCGTGGAAAGTGGTAGAAGGTCCCACCAAACAAAATATGCTCATCCGGAAACACAGCAGGATTCTGCAGATCTGCTGAAGCGGCTGTTTCTGAATGCTGTTGATATGGTAGTGATGACCCTCCAGAAGCCAAGGCATCAGGCACAGGAGGGGTGACAGTTCCCTTTTCCATCATGATTTGCTCAGATCTTGTCGGAGAGCTTCTATCATCTACATGATCTGTCATGGGAGGAAAGTTCCCAAAGCCAACATCATGAACTGCATCACGCATAACTTCTATTTCTGGCAAATCTAGTGTAGGAATGTCACGATCAATCTCTCCCCTTGATCTAGGAGGAGAATCCTGGAAGCTCTCCCTATGTACTTCTGGATGACTAGGACTAGGACCTTCAGAATGCCAACGACTGTTTAAACACACATAGAAATCACCTTATCATTGTCCAATAAAAAGACTACATATCTTTCTGTAAACTGCATAATATAAGAAACCAAAAAAAAAAAAAAAAAACTCGTAAGGACACTTACTCCTCTTCCATTAAACTAACCACAGAAACAGGTACCAGCGCATGTTGTGACGATTCCAGAATATCCTATAAAACAAGCCATTCTTGTTAGGTATCAGAAGAATTACTAGATGTAAGGACAAAGCAACGATAAGTCAACCAAATGAAGAGATGATCAAGTTAGAGATTATAACCTCATCAAAGGATATAACAATATAAGGATCTCTTCCCGTTGGGATTTGCTCTAAGAACCAAAGCAGAAAAGTACACAAATTCATGTGTTAAGTACATGAATTTCAAACCAAATGATTGAAAACATTTTACTTCTTAAATTAAAAATCAGTCACCTATCAAAGTAATCTCATCGTGGCTCCGTAGATGATCATCCTGGATCCTGAAATAAAATCCACTATTCATGACATTTCAAAAGGTGGAACCATAGAAAGGCAAGAGACTAATCACAATCATACCCCTCTTCATATGTGTCATCCAAATCCATGGCATCAAGTTCAAATGTGTTGGGCAAAGTGATAGATTGTACCGCTGCCTGTCTTGTATCCTCTGGCAAATTAAGCTCTACTGGAGCAAAAACTTTGCTCAATCCAGTGAGTATAATATTACACTCGTGGAAAAGATAATCCACTTTTTTGGAATATATCCGAACAACGCCCAACAGAAGATGGCCAGACATCCTCAAAGCAATTGGCACTTCGGGAAACATAATATATTCTACAGAATACCAAAAAGAATTACTCAAATTTGAGAATCTCAGTGAGGTAAACATCCAAACAATTACAGAATAACACCAGACGCTAAGAGTATGAATATGCGCTTGAAAGCAAACGGATAAATTAGCGTCAAGGAATCAGAGGAGACTTGCAATCAAAGTTCTTATTTTGCTACAGTGAGAAATATGGTCCCCTTTGCAAGTTTGGGAAGCATAGCTTAATTGGAACACACGAGAGGTGTCTTCCTTCAATTTTCAAATCGATCCACCCTGAGAAAACTAATGTCAATCGCTCTCCCTTCTCACCATGCTACTGCCCTTTGACTTAACAAACATAAGGGCCTTATTGTAATCGGATAACATAAGAGCCATATCATTGCTTTGTGCAGCAGCTGCACAAGCACCTTCTCCCACACTGGCATGTATATGAGCGTCTGCACAGCAAATTGGGAGGATTGTGGAGATGTGGAGACTAGTGAAAAATAAGGCACTAATACAGTTTACTAAGACAGGGCAATAGGAGGAACGAACACTCAAAGGTCAGCCAAAACAACATGAATTGAGCGACCACCGGATAAAAAGTCAATGCGACTGGACTCAAAGTATATTTCTGCCGCCAAAGCGGAAATTAAAAGGACTCGAGAATGATAATTTCCAAGCTAAAAATCCTACGTCTACAGACGAATTGGTTGACAAAATAATGACTTCTTGTAAGCATTTTCCTTGTAAGATGCTTCCGCGTCTTCAAACCCATTAATTAACTCGTAGCTAGTTCGAATGCAATCGCAAAGGGAAACTAACAGGAAAACCGGCCCCAAAATGGAGATGGAGGGCGGAAAAGAACAATCTTCCTGCGACGAAGCAAAGAAAGGAAGAAACTTTCGCGCCAATTTACAAGCGACATTCGTCAGTTAGATCTAGACTGAAGTCTGACTGCATCAAGTCCCCTCCTTTCGACGGGGGAACCGAACAGAGCAGGGGGCAAAGAAATGACAAATCACTATAGCTCGGGGAAATTGAAAAAAAAAAGGGGGAAATCTTGAGAATCAAGCACCACAAGAAAAGGAATGGGATTACAAACCAACGGTTTTGGGGATATCGGTGGAGGTATAATGAGATTTCTTGAGGCGATGTTGCAGATGAGCGGCGCACCAGACGGTGCCGAGGGGACCTTTCCGACCCAGAAACGTCTGCGAGTAAAACATGTCGTCTGCCTGCCGAGGTAAACAACAACGTAAGCACCGACTGAGGAACCCCGCGACTGCGATTATCCGAAGAGAGGAGATGGAAGGGGTGGCGATGAGATTGAGATGGTGAATTTGGGGTTGGAGAGAAGGGGGAAGGGGGGGAGCGCGCGGGAAACCAGCGAGTGGCGCCAGTTTTTGTGTTTCGTCCTCCCTTTTTTGTTCCCTCTCTTGCTCGTTTCGCGCGTGCAAATATCAAAAGGATAATTATGAAAATTTGGCAAAAATCTTGAAATTTCTAATTGTTTTTTTTTTGCCAAAAAAGAGGAGGGAAAATCTTTCTAAACTATATAAAAAAATTTGTACTTGGGTCTACTCCGAAACATTCCACCTAATATCAATATAAAAATTCTCTCAAGGGTGAAGATCAAGTAGAAAGTATAATTTTATATGTTAAATTGAGGAAACAAATATTATATGGCCACAATGTCATTGAGAATGGACCCAAAAAAAAAAAAAATTATGTTTATGTTTCTTCCAATAATCACATAAAACGAGAGTGACGACTCATGAGCTTGAATAAATTGAGTCTCATATGCAATACACCAGTTTACTCGTCTTTCTTGTTAATTAAAATTCAAAATACCATAGAAGAAGATACAAAAGTTTACAGATTAGAATTTTTTATGATGCCTCAGTATATTTTTCGTGGTGATATCAGACCTAATTAGTAAACAAATGTTTCTCTCAAGTGAAAGATCCTTGTGATAATCAAAACATTTTTACGTGCAATCATCGGCCGTTTATATATTTATTATAAGTTGAATAACGTTAAACACTCAAGCGCCTCGAGTTAAAAACGTTAATGTCACAAATCCTGCAAATTCAAAAAATAAAATAAAAAATAGCAATCCTTCCGAACAAGGGCTACTTCTTCACTCACCCACCATCTCCACTAACCCTCACCACCGACCCACGACTCACTACTCACTACTCACATCCCCTCCTCTTCCCCGTGAAGGCCCTCAAGCTGGCAAAACTTTTTCCATACTCAGAGCCTCATTTTTGGTTTCACAGCGTGGAGTGAATGGAACAGTCACGAGCATTATACACTTTGCCATAGTAAATTAAAACATGTTCTTTCAAGTTTGAATGTATCAAAGAAATGCACATTCCCCTTCCCCTCCCAATAGATCTTCCAGAGGCATTAGGTTGCATTTTGGAAGCTCGTCTGCTTCTGGAAAGACCTGGCTGGCTGGTTCCCGAACCCTAAGTGAATCACCCGCATCAGAGTAGACATGAATATCACTGAAGAGTATCAATTCAGTCTTGGGGTCATCACTAAAGCAGCATGATCAGTTTCAGGATGAAACTTTATAACACGAAACCGTGCTTCAAAACTATCTCCTTTATCCCCTGCCCTTTTCGGGTATACAAATAGAACCAAAAGACTCCAAATGTGCAAAAAGCTGATATCTCCAGAGGATACATAAACGATGTACATATCTCAAAAGCCAAAGCTCTCCCCTACGGCTACGCCTTGTTCACACGAATTCGCTGTCCTTCCAATAGCTGCAAAGCAAGATGCAGAACAGTCAATGAGCTAGAAAACCGTAAGTGCTGACAACTTAGAGCAAAGATAGAACAAAGATCGTGCAAATATAGCTTAAGCCTACAGATAAATTTAACACATACGCTAGCAACTTAGCACACAAGGCAACCTGATGTGTGTGTACCCATATGAAGCTTATGCCACACAAGGCCACATAGTTGCATAAAGTATCGACTGTGATCAGTCCACTTACAGCATTATTAAAAGATGCAATAGCAGCTTCCACATCCTCATCCGAGGAGAAGGTAACAAAACCAAACCCACTGGATTTCGATGTTCCCGGAACCCGTGAAACCTTCGCACTGAGTACCTGCCCCTTCTCAGAGAAAAATTGCTTCAGCGTGTCTGTAGTTACCGGCTTAGAAAGATTTCCCACATATACTTTGTGTGGGCTGTCGATGAACTGGGATTCCTCAGCTTGAAAAGGGGACAAATCCACTGAGGGCAATGGTTTTTCGGTGATGTTAACTTTGATCTCCCGGCCTCCAATTTGCTGCCATGGAATACATAGAGCTAATTATTTCCAGTCATCTGATGTCTATAAATGTAATTCCCTTAATTTCATCCATCAGTCACTTACAGAGCCATTCAGTTTCTCTATTACAGCATTGGCATCCTCGACGGTCTTCATCATAACAAATGCAAATCGACGGCTTCTGCCAGTGTACTTATCGTACATCACCTAACAGGAGACCAAAAAAACAAAAATGAAGAAAAGAAAAGAACAGACTCAAGTTCAGAAATTGATTCATTTGTTTTTTTTTCTGTCAAAGAATCAAAACGGACTCATGGAGCCACTCATTTTGTGATCTGGACAGATTTTCGGGTGATGGGCTTCAGTCAAAAGTCACGAGTGAGGTGCGGTGTACAATCTGGACAGCATGATGCGGAGCGAGCATAATCAGTAACCAGCAGAGGATGGACAATGAAGAGAATCCCTAACCAGGACCGAAAGACGTGCCCACTGCAATAATTGCAACTGCCTTAGCGTGGCTAATGCTAAATTTTTTGGATTTGGAGCAGTACCTCAGCTGTCTCAACGGCGCCGTGTTCCTCGACGATTTTGGTGAGCTGGGCGTTGTCGACGTCTCTGGGGATGTTCCCAATGTAGAGCCTCCTGGCGGCGGCGTCCTCCGAAGAAGAAGAGGAAGAAGAAGGAGCGGCGGCGGCTTCTTCCGCAACGGCACACACGCAAACTCTCTTCAAGTACAATCTACGCGGGGCGGAGGAGGAGGAGGAGGAGGAGGCGGCGGTGGGTTTGAGAGGAAAAGGGAGGGAGAGGGGGGTCTTGAGGTGGAGGATTGGGACGGAGAGCTGCTTTGCATTGGACGACGATAGATGTAAGGAGTGAGAGTGACGAGAAAAACTACGAGGCGACGCCGAGAGCAGCAGCACAGATAATGTCGCTGACGCCATGGGAAGAGAGGAAGCAGAGCAAACCAGCAAGTGACGGAGGAGGAGGAGGAGGAGGAGGAGGATGATTGTGGGGGGTTGGAGGAGCGAGTCGCGACGGTATCCACTCCAGTGCGCAGGAGTCGCGTTCTATCTTCTCCTGCGACGAGCAATTATCCATTTCCTCCGTCTCCCCAACCCCAACCCCAACATGGACTGGAACTTCAGGTGGGCCTACCGAGCTTCGTAATGGGCCGTGACCCATCGACCTATCCAAACTCAAAGCCCATCGGCCACATGACCGTCCCGCTAGGGTTTCGTTTGCGGCGAACGGAACAGAACAGCGGGACTTAGTTTTATATGCGCCCCCTCTCTGCTGGATCGCGCCGACCCAAGAGAGCAGAGGCATCTCATTTTGGCAGGGCGCACGGGGAGGGGAGGTAAGAAGAGCGGAGGAGAGATCGAACGATCGAACGATGGCGGCGGCCGCGAAGAGCAAGAGTGGGAAGGGGAGCAGGAACCCGGAGCTGATCCGAGGGATTGGCAAGTACTCGAGGTCTCGGATGTACCACAAGCGCGGTCTCTGGGCCATCAAGGCCAAGAACGGCGGCGCCTTCCCCCGCCACGACCCCGCCCCAAAGCCTGCCCCTCCCACCGCCAAGGCCCCCAAATTCTATCCCGCCGACGACGTCAAGAAGCCCCTCCTCAACAAGCGCACCCCCAGACCCACCAAGCTCCGCCCCTCCGTCTCCCCCGGCACCGTCCTCATCATCCTCGCTGGCCGCTTCAAGGGCAAGCGTGTGGTCTTCCTCAAGCAGCTCCCCTCCGGTTTGCTCCTCGTCACCGGTGAGTTCATCCTCCTCCATATCTCTCTCTGGACTTCCGCCCTCTGTTGTTGTAGTTGGAAAATTTCACACGCATGTTTCCTCTACTCTGTTAAAGTTACGTACTTGGGCGTCGATGGTCCTCCCGAGTTTCCTCCCTTTGTTATGGCCATTTATCTCAGTGCGGATTAACCATGGCGTT
Source organism: Eucalyptus virginea (assembly GCA_014182375.1). Taxonomy (NCBI): domain Eukaryota; kingdom Viridiplantae; phylum Streptophyta; class Magnoliopsida; order Myrtales; family Myrtaceae; genus Eucalyptus; species Eucalyptus virginea. Next base: position 19,286,207 of record CM024523.1, on the reverse strand, counting down.
TTGTGTTTGGCTTAGCATCTTCGAATTTGATTTGCTTCCTATGGATTCGATGTTTCATGCAGATTCAATTCTTACATTAATTGTTACTGTGGAGTTAGGATGTATTAATAGTTTGGAGTAACTATATGAGACAGCATTTAGACCCTGTTTCGTAGAAACAACCCCCTGACTTCTTGTTCGGAGCTTACGTATAATCCCTTGAGCTTCCACGTTTTTTACTTTTGAAATCCCGCCAAGCATTCTGCTGGAGCAGCTGTCGCCTTTCAGAAGCAGCAATAACTTTGTAAAAGCATCCGGATTTTCCATTTCCCATCTCCCCATGGTTCTACGCCTGTACGTTGCAAATATCTGGTTCCTGATGAGTTTTCTTCTCAGCGCCGTAACATCAGTCGCCTCTGCAATCGACTTCATGCGTTCAATTCGCTATTCGATGTTCTCTAGCTTGAAAAATCGACTGACTAGAGTTGCATTCTTTAATAGCTAAGGGAGGGTGTAGCTGCTTTTTTCAGCTTAGTAATGTGGCTGTAGTGTATAACTTCATGCCAGGCATGGCTTCTACATAGATACAAAGAACATAAGTTTGTAATTTTTTCCCCTTCAGCCACTCCTGTATTGTTCATTAATCTATTTTTATCCTCTAAATTCAGGTCCGTTCAAGATTAATGGTGTTCCTCTAAGAAGAGTTAATCAATCTTATGTGATTGCTACATCCACTAAGGTCGACATATCTGGTGTTAATGTTGAGAAATTTGATGACAAGTATTTTGCAAAGAAAGTCGAGAAGAAGAAAAATAAAGGAGAAGGCGAGTTCTTTGAGGCCGAGAAAGAGGTCAGTTCCATGAAATAGTTTTGTAGTCAGAGTTGGATTCCTCTTCCAGCATGGCAACATTTAACTTCTATTGCTCTTTCTCTTTTCAAAATGTAGGAAAAGAATGTGCTTCCACAGGAGAAAAAAGATGACCAGAAGTCAGTGGATACTCCATTGATAAAATCCATTGAAGGTGTGCCGGATTTGAAGACCTATTTGGCTGCCAGGTTCTCCCTCAAGGCGGGCATGAAACCTCATGAACTGGTCTTCTAGAGGATGAAGTATAGTGCTAGGATTTCTCCGTTTTTGCTACTTCGAGCATTGTTATCTCATCATGTGTACTTTTTATTCTCACATTGCTATAGACATCTTAATGTTGTCGTTTTCAGAGGCAATACATACTTTGTGAAGCGATTTTCTTTCTCTGAATTCAGTAATCCTGACTTCTCTTGACTTTTGGTACTTACAATTTGTTGTTGGATTAGTTCGTCATTTTTGTTTTCTGTGAAGGTCATGAAATCTTGATTTAACTTCTGAGCGTAGTAAAGGGTTTTGCCTCTTTGATTGTCAGGCCGTGATCCTCCCTGCATTTTTTGGCATGCTTCTTTGATGTCATTCTTAATTGCAAAAGGCCTTTTCCTTTGGAGAAATAGTCCATGCCTCTCCCTTGTGGTTAAGGTTTATGTGAAATTTGACCGTATTCTCCTTCTTTATTGGGATCGAGAACTCGGTCATCTCCCGTCTATTTATCTGGGTTATATGTGAAAGGACTTTATACCAAATCTTGTTTTGTACGTCCTGTGGAATTTGTTGTCAGCTGATGCCATCTAATTTATGTTTAATTTCAAGTAATCTAATCTTAAGGCGGAGCGTCATTGTGAACTCTGCACGGAATTAATCAGTAACTTCATCTTTTGTGGGCTGATTCTGCCATGCAATCGATTTTGTTTTGCTATTCTCTCTTGCAGCTCTGAGAACGATTTGCCAGTGAAAGCTGTTGATCTAAGGGTGCTTGTTGTGTTTTTGACATGGTTTTAGCATGCTGCATATGCATTGTGGGATTTCTATGGAGACAAGTACAATTTATCTTCGACGGTGGACATAAACATTGCAATACCAGCTTGACTTCAGCACCCAAATAGAGTACACAATACCCTTATATTATACAAAGCAGTTTCAGTACATAGATAGGATGCGTCTAATATGAAACAGTGGGCAAACCAGAAGTACGATGATTGTTTCATCACAGTAAACCGTCTGTGCGAGCAGGCAATCTCTTGAAAAAATTGCTTGGGACTGAAGGCAGTTTGCTCCGGAAACGAGGATGCCGCAAGTAATACAGCCCCGTCACTAGGGCCACTACTTTGAAAGGAGTGACATAGAGCACCACGGCTGCACAAAGACAAAACATAATGAAAAGGCCCGTTGCTCTTGGGTCTCTCCAGACGAGTAAGGATTGCAATCTCTCTCCTTGTGTTGCTATGTCGCCCACGACAGTTTGAATCCTACCTGCAACACTCCTAAGTCTGTCATACCTCATTCGGACAATATCGTGTGGCCTAGAAGTAGGGAAAGTATCAAATTCTTCATCCAACTCATCTGGGTGCGCAGCCTCTGCCCATGAAATCTTTGTATCCATGTGAGGTGGGTGCCTCGGACGGAACCTGTAGTTCCATAATCCGATGAGGAACATGTAGAAAAATAGAGTTGGTAGTATCAACTCTGGGTACCATATTAGTATCAGAAACAAGATGTGAACCAACACTGATGTCATGGGGTTCTTCCAGTTACCGACGTCTCCAAACCACCTGCCCATATTAATCATTCCTGAAAGGAGCGACATTATGCGAAAAAAGTTGGCTTTACTCCTCCTCATGCTCCATAAGTGTGAATCCACATCTAGCATATACTCCACCACTTCTTTTCTGAGAGGAGGTTCAGCTCTCCCAAGCCTTAGCGCGACAATATTCATTGCTTGGTATCTGAGACTGTCTACTTGATTGACAGTAAAAGGTTGCAAGTAATGCATTTTTGGTAGCAAAGGGTGTCCGTAGACATAGATCATGTTGGCGAGAGAAAGGGTAGTGAACCGAAATGCTAGTTGTAACTCACCCATTTTCTTTACCCCTTGTGGTTGCAAAACCAAAAGTGGGTAAGAATGTGTGTAGATACGGTGAGCTTCTAGTGTCGAGAGGCGAATTCGTACCTTGCCAATTTGTGAATCTCTTGCTGCACTGCCTGTAGCTGACTTCTCACCTCCACCCAAATGGCAATTGTCGAAGACCCCTAAGGTCATCACCGTGCAAGGATCATAGACCTCCCATGTGTATTGTTCGCTCCACTTAGGATTCATAGTATCAAGAATCGTCCTTGTCCGAACCCATTTCTGGCCATACTTTGCCACACAATATGCATCTGTGGTCCCTCGACCGTCCTTCATCTTCATTGGGAGGAGCCCTTGTGCACTTAGAATACCCACCTCCAATATGCCCACTGGCGGCTTCCAAAGCTGCCTTGATGTGGGTCGCTGATCACTTATGTACATGGTTGATTCATCCAAGACATGGTATCCACCTTCGAGGCAGACTCTCAGGTGAATCCTGCTAGAAAACTTCAGCTCCTTTCTCCTGTCTGCTTCCAAGGCTCCAAAGCCATACTTTTCAAGATTGAACCATCGAGAATGAACTGGCCTGTGGTCAAGCCGCTTCTCAAATGTGTCGAGCGGGAGAATTATTTTCCCCATCATTTCCTCTTTTGAAGGGTGAACTCGATCTTCAACTGTGATGACCAGAAGCTCTTCGAAAGGCTCAGCTGCCACGAAAACCAGATCTTCATTCCACAGTGGGTTGGTTGTGCGAGTCGGACATATCTTTGTCCGTAGTACTTGACTGCCAACTTGAGCTTTGACAAATAAATCTGGCAATCGGCTTCTGTCATTGGGAAGCACGTCCTGAGCTTCAATGACACTCACTCTGAGATACCAGAGCTTTGGTGACACATAAACCTTTGATCGAACATTATATACACCTTCCCCATAGACAGAGGAAGCATCAGAGTGCCATGCCTCAGGGAAGGCTTCATCAGCTTGAGTACCCATCCAAACTGCCAGCATCATCTCTCCCCTCAGTTTCCCTCCTCCCCTCCTGTCCTCCAACCTATACCACTGTGGAGCCAAAGGGCTGTTAGGAGGAACCCTAGTAGGAATTTCATTCAGGTCGAAAACCACTCTGCCAACATAATCATCTCTTCCCACCATTTCCTTATCCTTCACATAAACCTCGAGTGTTGACGATTGGATTCTGTCCTTAGAGAAAGCAAAAACTTGGTTCCACTCTGGGTTCATTTTCTTCTCAAAATGCCTCGTTCTTCCTCTATAGTTCCCCAACTTGACCTCCACATAAGGGTCACAGCTCCCAGTTATGGAGCTTGGAGGAAGATCTCTTGCTTTTACAACTCGAACATATAAATAGAACATCTGTTCTACAAGGTCGTATGTGCTCGTGAATCTCTCGCTGCTCATCCACCCTCTGCCACCATATGATCCACTGTTCAGCCACCGTTCGCCAAGCTCAGGATTGGCATCTTTGACCTTATAATCATCTGGATCAGTTGCTGAGGCTGGCAGAGTAGCTGACTGCATGGTGAATGGACCAGCTTGACTTGCTAGGTGTATTCCAAATAATGTGTGCTAGCTTAACAGCACCGCTTTGTTCTGCAAGATGAGTAACCTCACTTAATTGAGATTCTGATGAACAATCAATGAAAACATATTCAGCACATATAGAGTTCAAAAGTACCTGATGTTTTAGCTCTAAAAGAATATAGGCTTCAAGTTCAACTACCTCTGTCCTGAATCTGCCAAAGCAAGAGGGTGTTTAGAGAAACATGGGAAGTAGCATAAGCTTCTCAGCATGTTTGCTTGGCCAGAATCTCGTTCACCAAGAGTTGTAGAGAAAGAGTAAATTATGGTGTACTATGGTAAGACAAACAATTTTTTACCAATCTCACCTTTGACGAATTGGAAGAACCACGTGAAGTGTGAGTCTTTGATATGCTTCCTTGCCTTCCTTGCAATATTCTAGCAAGGATCACAGCCCTTCAAGAAGTTTAGGCAGGAAAATGAAACATCCCAAGTTATTCTTCTGAGAAAACTTGAATGGCTTGAATGGCTTGAAATGCAGCTTTTGATTTCAACAAAATCGAGGAGTTTCTTTTGCCAAATTGGATTGAGTTCTCATTGGTTGTTTTCTTGGAGTAGCTAAAGGTGATATATGGATCGCAGCTTCATGGCCCCTTTCATAATTATTCTTCTGATATAAGAGGATGCAGAAAGTGGGCCAGAAGCCCACAAGAAAGCTTAGACTCAATTCGGAAGCAAGGAAGTCCCAACAATGAAGGCAGCTAAGGAGCATGAGAAAGTTCAGATTCTTTCCTTTCGAAGCACAGTGACTAGAGGTTGAGTTTGTTTTCAAGAAGAAAGGAATGCTTTGATGAAGAAGCCTGCTGGGGAAGAAATAGTGAAAGTGCAGAGAAAGCGTGAAATTTTGCTTGATATGCTTGGAGGAAAGGACTAGGACCAGGACAGAAATGGACCTTTTTTCCAACATTTGATTGCAGAGAGTTGATCTAGCCAATTTTCATTCTCATTTCAAAATGAGAAACATCATATGAAAACGCTATCGGTCATACAGAATAGAACAGACATCAAATTTCCATGTTTTCATTTTCAATGCAAAGTAATTAGCTGTTGCTGCTACGATCTTCTCTATTTCAGTTTTGGACGCTTCACGTATTCATCTTCTTGTCATTGTTTTCTGTTCCGAAGCTGGGCTTCTCACCTTCTAACATGTATTTTATTTGTTTAAGTTGGCCTCCAGCTTTTTCGTTAATCGGAGATTACTTGAAGCTTTGTTAAAGGAATCCTGAAGTGATCATATTGTGAATCAACAAGGGTAAGGCAGTAAACTAACAGGACACCATTTACGTATCATTTGAACATCAAAATCATGCGCTCAAAATTTCTATTCCTCTCGAGAAAACTTATTTTCATGAATCAAGTAGGTTTACAAGAAAACTGAGAATAAACAACAGAATAAACTCTTTACATCTTTATTTTTACTAAATTTAGATAGGTCCAAACGGTTATTATAAGATTGAGAATGGAATGCATACACTAAATTGAGAATAAAAATCTTAATTACGACCGAATAATGTGCGTCCTGCTCACATAAACCATTAGTTGGGTGGGAGTTATATTAATCTCATCTCATTTAACAATGCATGACTAGAGTTAAGCAACACCTGTCCGACAAAAAAAAAGAAAAAAGTAAGCAACACCTCCTCCAACTGAATTGAATTTCGGGGAAAAGTAAAAGAGGTGGAATCTCAGGGTTCCTGTTTTGTTTTAGAAAATGGTACTGTGTTTATATTGCAAATTTAAAAACAACAGTTATTTCCATTTTCAATTATCTGACAGAGAGCTTTGTTCAGGATTAAATGTGATTAAATTATGCTTATATTTCGCCAAAATCATGAAAGAAAGCTTTTCAAATGGTTTTTTTAGCCCCCTGTTTTTCTTTTTTTCCAGTTTGACATGAAAAAATAATGAAAACATCACAAAACTTAATTTTGATTATATGATTTGAATTTTGAAAAGAATTACCGGTTTTGTCATTTAGGGAAAAAAAAAAAAAGAGCAGTTTTCAAGGACTGCCAAATGGGTTTTCTATCTCCTATTTTCAAAATAGATATATAAAATAGAAATTAAAAATTTTCTTGTGAACTAAACAAAGCCTTAGTTATCCTCCCCTTTGCTCTATTGTGATTGTGGTTTGGTAGTTAATTTACAATGTCTTTGACGGAGCACCCATCATTGCGAAGTACATGTTGATCTATGACGAACTAGTGTGAAGGTAAAACTAGTTTCATAGGACAAAAATTGAAACACTATTCTATAATGGTAAAACATGAAAAACGTCGGTAATTGTCAAAATCTATCAGTGACAAAATTTTGATTGGCAACTTATTTGGTCGATAACACATAGCTAAGTTACCAACATTTTCATGAAATTATCGACATTTGCTAACTACTAACTATTTCAATAATTTATCAGTATTTATCTACATAGCAACGTGTTAAAGTTATTAACTTTTATAGAAAATTACATGCTTTATATGAGTCAACTTACCAACTTTATTTGGTTGATTCAAAATTACCGATTATTTCAATAATTTACCAATATTTATTTCTTGGAGTTATCTACGTACCAAAGATATTAACTCTTATAGAAAACTACCAATCTTGATTTATGTGATTTACTAATTTTTCACATGTTAAGTGACCAACTAGTTTTAGATTCTAACTCTTAATTGAGTGAGTCACCAATATTTATGTGCTAGTTTCGAAATTACTAGCAGTTTTAATAACTTCATTTTCGAAGCTCGCCAACTTGTCGAGTCTTATCTTACCAAAGTATGTTTGATTGTTCAAAATTACCAGCCGTTTCAATACTTTACCAAAATATATTTGTTCAAGTTACCAAGATGTTAAATTAATCAAATATTTTAGGAAATTACCACTCATATATGTGTGATTGTTTCAAAATTACCATTTTTACTAATAATTACTGCTAGTATTTATTTTTTTTTGGCAAAAACTTACCAACTTGTCCAAGTTACTTAACTTTTCTGAGAAATTACCAGCCACCAACATTCACTACATTTTTTTGGAAATTGCCGACCATCCCTCTAATTCAACAAATTTGTTGAACTTACCCACATGTTACTACCTCTTCCACTAAATTACAACTAATTTTAAAAGTACCAACTATTCCAATAATTTGCAAACATTTATTTCCAGAGCTCAATTTATCAACTCTTACATTGAGTTACCAATCGATGTTTGAGTTAGTTACCAGCATTTATTTGGTTGTTTTAAAACTACAAATTGTTCCAATAATTTAGAAACATTTATGGTAATTTATCAACCCACAAAAGGGTGATAACTCCTATAAGAAAATATCAACTCTTATTTGAGTTTGTTATCAACTTTTATTTGATTGTGTCAAACGTACAAAATGGCTCAATAGTTTATAAATGTTCATTTGGAGAGCCTACTGACAAGTTAAATCACTATTCTTACACGAAATTACCAACTCTTTTCAAAATTACCAACTACATTCACATAATTTACCAACATTATTTTTTTGCAGAACTTAAGTCACCAACTCTTCATGAAATTTCCAATCTTATTTAAGTAACTTATCGGCTTTTATTTTATTGTTTTAAAAGTTTCAACTGTTCCAATAATTTACCACATTTATTTGGGGAGATTTCCAACTTGTTAAGTTTACATTTGAATAAACACTAGAAAGGGGACTCATGTAATTTTGCAATTACTAGATAAAGTCAGTAACTCAAGTTTAATAGTACTTACTAAAGCCAATACCAGGTGGTGACTTTGTCCGTGAAGTGTTGGTAAATCACTTAAACTAAAATTAGAAGTTTATTATAAGACTTAGTAACTTTTACACAGTGATAAATTTAGTAAATAAATATTGGTAAGGTCTAGAGGGAGTTGCTATTGCTAGTTGCCAAGAGAGTGCAACTTTAGCTAAAAGCATCTAGCCGTCAAGTCGCAAGTGGTGTAGAGTAGTTATGAGTCAATCCAAATATTTCAAAATAGTTGGAGACCTTCATGGTAATATCTAGCAATGGTTGCTCCTCCCTGTGCTTTACAAATTATCAAAAGAAAAGATAAATAAATAGTGGTTGATTCTTGGAAATATTGGTTATTGAAACAGCCAAATAAAAGTGGGTAAATGAACTCATGTAAGAGTTCGTAATTTTTTACAAGAGTTTGTGACTTTAATGCATTAGAAAGCTATACAAGTTAATACTAGCAGTTTATAGAAATAGTGGGAAATTTAAAAGTAAATTAAAATATCAATATCATATTTATTGATGACTAAATAACATGTAACTAGTTAAATAACTGTTTGTATTTATATAAAATTGTCGGCAAACTAACGTGTTATGATTTGAATAAGTTGCCAGTCAGTCGATAGAAATGTTTTTTTAACTCATTGCACGGTGAAGCAAATGCACCATTAACCTTTAGAGCCCCATGCGAGCGGTTGCGCCATACTACAGGCGATTGGCCAAATTATTACTTCTTTTAATAGGCTCAACTGTCGGGTGGCTTCCCCCCTCAAGCTGTTCCTCTTTGCGGTTTGTTTGCTCCACCGTTGCTTCTTAGTGGAGAAAGAAGAATAAAGTGCGTGTCCGAATTGACTAGCGTCCTATCATGCCTCCACGAGGAAAAGTTCTTCCCTCCAGCAGCAAGGCATGTACCAAAAGGTTCTAGCAAGGTAAAAAGATTCATACAGGAACCAGCAGAAGCAAAGGTGCAAGCAACAAGGTGAAGCTTAATCAACAAAGGAGTTGGATTCTTAACTGAAGACACACTTCAGTGGCTTCACTGTCTGCGAGGATGTCCAAAACCTATTGAAAATTTAATCCTCTAGACTCCAAATGAAACCCATCTGCTACCGCGAGAGATCAGCGGGGACAAAGGGTAGCATAGAATGCCATGGTTCATTCAAATTTCTATTAGGACTTCTAAAATTCGTTTACAAGTCGCCTCGTACAATACATTGAAATGCAAAAACTCCTTTTAAATGCTTTAACAACATCGGCAATACAATAGCCAACAAAATTTCGTAACGATGAAAACAAAACAATGACAAGATTATTTTGACTATAACTTTCTCATAACCCGACTGCATGCGAGCTGAATCTTGCATAGCAAAATAAATTGCCCAATTGAGAAGCATGAGCATACTGATGGGTACTATCAGTAAACTGCCGCGGTGCTTTGAATTTTTGAAAACATCATAGCACAGCTGTAATCTGACTTATAGAGAAAACTCCTTGTACTCAAATGGTCTGCCCTCTGAACTTAATCCGCAACTTTCGGCTTTGCCTTCTGCTTCTTTGTTTCAAGGGATCCCAGGCCTCGGCCCAGTCCAACAGGCGGCTGAACTTCTGCAGACGCTACTTGGTCTTTCTCATCTTCAGTGCCATTTTGAGAATGACCATTGACTTCCTTCTTGGACCCATCAGTTTCCTCACTATTAACAACTTCAGGGGTCATTCCTGAATTGATGATATTGAGGAGCTGTGTAAGGGGTTGCAAAGCTTGGACAGGAACACCATGCGGACGTATCAAGAGACCCCTAGCTGCAGCCTTTTTCCTTGCTTCAGCTGCTGCTCGTGCTGCCCTTTCATCAACCCCTCTTCCTCGCGGAAGAGTTTCACCAATAATGGCAGCATTAATTGACTGATTAACAGATGTACTGGAACTTGCAGATCCACCGGATGCAGCAGCAGCTTGAAATGCATGTATCAAGTCTGGATGAGCCTGTTAAGCGAAAAGCGAACCATTACACACTCACAGATGGTTGACTGAATCACAAACTTCACAAAAGAAGCCAAATATTGCAGGGAAGCAGAACATCATTGTTCAAATGGAACCTCAACATCCTTTTAGCGACACAGATGGACCTTTACCTTTCAGCAAACCAGCATGGCTGAAGTTTTATCTACAAAGCTCTGGTGGAGAGTATAAGTGGCATGAAATGTGACTTTTGGTAGATATGTTAAAAAAATATCGCCTTTTCCAATTTCTTTATCCTGCATATGTTCGAGACCGTGCCCCTACCACTAACATATCTCATAGATGGAAACAATCTAGCCAAGCACGAAAAGTCATAAAAAGGTACCTTCAAAATATCAATAGCCTTTTGAGCAGAAGCTGCATTCACAGCTTGGCCTTTCTGCTTTTGTGCATTCATCTGCCCACGTAACATTGACAGAGCAAAGTGATGAGTTAAATAGAACATAAAAATAAGAACGAACAACTGTCCAAAAGCAAATATTATGTCAACCAGCTATATCATCTGTTTACCTGAAGTTCACGCATTTTGAATGTCTTCATCCAGTTCTGCGAGTCACGGGTCCGTGAATCCTCCTCACCAAGTTGCTTAACAAGTATGTCATAAGTTTTCTTCTCATGCTGGCATGACAAGGCAACATCAGTCATCTTTCACAGCACATCATTGAAGGACTAATTGCTTGAAGCACATACATACCTGATGAGAGAGCTTAAAGGCACCCATACAATTGAATGCAATTGCAAGTGCATGATAGCACACGGCAGTTTGAATATGCTCCTCCCCTAGAAGCCTCTCATTCTTTTTCAATGCCTCCTGCAGATAACGAAGAGCAGTATCCATCTTTCCCATATCCTGGTACATCATTGCAACATTTATGAATGTTGCAGCAACATCTGGATGATCAGGGCCTGATGACAAACTAAGCAGGAGTAATGCCCGTGCCATATGCTTTAGAGCAAGTTCTGTTTGATTAAGTCCATGGTAGAAAAGAGCCATATTTCCATAGCTGCAAATAGGAATTATTGCAAAGATTTATACCCACAATAACACCAGCGAGAAAGCTGGGGAAGGAAGGATGGATTTTAAAATCAGCATTAATCAAGGAAAATCAACATGCATAAACTTTCAAACATCCAAAGAAAGAAGTCCTACATCCTACACCAACAATTGACAAGATAGACTTGATAATCATATCCAACCACCAATATATTTATGAAACAGAAGGAAGAGGCTGGGGGAGGGGGAAAGAACAGTGCCTGTGGGCAGTGTCAGGGTGATCCAAACCCAGGCAACGTTCGTTTATAATCAATTCCTTGTGCTGCTGCATTATGGCACCTGCCATGTCTCCTGCATGATACAAAACCATCGCAAGGTACCTGCAGAGTTGAATTAAAAAAAATTAGCACATTATTACTTGTTTTATAACCAGAAAATAGAGATAAATAGTAATAATGACTCAAATAGGTCATGAACTTTGGCCCAATGTGCAATATGGTCCAAGAACTTTTTATTTGTTCAATATGGTCCATAAACATCAGCCCAATGTGCAATATGATCCCTGAACTTTTAATTTATTCATTGTAGTCCCTAAACTTTTGATACATATTTAACATAGTCCCTGAACTGTATGAAAATTTTCGATATAGTCCTTCCATTAATTTAAAACCAGGAAAACGTCGAACATTTTCATATAGTCCCCAGACTAAATTGAACATGTATCTGAAGTTCAGAGACTAAATTAAACATATTAGAAGTTCAGGGACTACATTACACATTGGGTCAAAGTTTGAGGACTGTTTGTGTCATTTCCTCAAGACAAATACAAGGCCATTGCGGTCAAGAATTAAAGCTCCAGCTTATATCTGACATCCCAGCAAAAATTGTTCGTTCTCATGAGGTTCATGGCAATAAACTAATTAAAATTACAACTGCAACCTCATGAAAGGTTCAAATTATGATATGTACCTACAGCAATTAGCCACCTCTCGGTGCATTGGGCCTGTTACCTGCAATACATTAATTGAAAGATGTGACAACAGATGATGAACAACATCCATAAGACAATGTTAAAGGACTGAAACAATATGTACCTGCTGAAGCATTGAAAATGCCTCCGAAAACAATGTGTATGCTTCACTGAGCATTCCCTGAAACAGAAGGGTGAAAGGACTTAACAGTCTTAAACCTATGGGAAAGAAAAATTTATCAAGGGGTTAAATTTTCTTGTTCTCAAAAGTTGCCAAAATAAATAAAGAAAGCTTAGTGAACCCGGATAATTGTTATGCATACTAACAGATGAAAAAGGTGCATGTATCTGATCTACCTGATTTCTTTCAGTTATAATTTGGCATAAATTCACTATCCAATACCTCAAATTCTCTACAGAATAAAACCGCCACGTCACTTTTACATTAAATTTAAAAACCCCAAATTTGAAACAATAGAAAATTGAACAAACGCATAAACAGCTATTACCTCTGCCAGTTGGACTTTCCCAAGTTCCACAAGATCCTTTGCTTCAGTACATACAGGAATTGAATGCTTCACTACAGGTTGGATATCCAAGATATCAGATGTTTGGAATGGTAATGCAGCACCGAAATCATACTTGCGAGCAGCAATAGATGTGCCAACCTATTATGAAGACATCCAAACACATTAAACAAATTCACCTGGGCATCCCGGAATTATTTAATAACACCATAAGATATATGACAATTTTTTCTCTCCGACACCTTCACAGCCCAGAAAGTATCTAATCAAACACAGTTTCATGTCATGCAAACTCAAATAAATAAAACAAAATGTAAATTCAACTAAACCTTTTGGCAGAAGTTGCGCAAAACTGCAACTTTCTTCACACGTTGTCTTGCATCCTCCGGCAACTCAAACTATTAGAAAAAAAAGACACATGGTTGGACAAGTTGGTGGATAAGAGAACAAAAGTGACGAACATGGAAAATTTCTTAAGCATATGACCACTAGGTCAATTAATTGCTCCTTGGAGAAAATGCAAAATTATAGGGGGTGGGAAACAGATCTAAGTTGCAAACTATGTTTAACATACGCTTATTCAGGTCCTGAGGATTCTATGCACTTTCAAGAGCGCAACATCATGCAAATGGTCACTACCAGGCTAAAGCATGTTAGAGTTAAAAGTTTATTTTTTATTTTTTTATGTAGCTTGATTCAGCAAAGATGAGATCAACCAACCGGCGGTTTAGTCTTACACATGCCCGCAGCTTTATGCACCTCACATCCAGATTAATTCCTGAAGCTCTCTACCTTAGGGGTTCACTCAAGGACATAGAGAACTTACCTGATATTTAAGCTTTGCGAATTCTTTAATGTCAGACCATACAGTCTCTGAACTAATATTGATACATGAAGATTGAATCTTCTTCACAGATGCTCGGCTTTTCCATCTAGCTTGCCCAATTGAAGACTTGCCTGAAGATTGGTGGCCGCCTTGGTCCTGAAGACAATCAACATTATATATAGAATGACCACATTTCCTTTGATGCTAAACTAAGCTATTGCTTTAGATATGACTAGCTTAATCTTCTCAGTGAAAAGATCCAGTGACTTCTCTGTTAAGAAGACACCTCCCCTTTCCTAACATACTGTTACAGAAACACAGATAACTGCCTGAAATATCACCACTAATGAAAGAATGGCAAATTAGAGAATTATACTGTACCTTCTTAGGGATCCTAGACTGCACATTGTTACGCATCCCTCTTGGATTAATGCCCTGACTCTGTCCAAAGAAGCAATTGAGAAAATGTGATATTGTAGGACCAAGATCATGATCTTCCATATCCCTCAAAATATCCTGCAAAATCAATAATGAACGATAAGATTGGTCTCTGCAACCATAGCATATCATGTAATACAGACTCAAGAAACTAAAGGACCATTATCGGCTTCATTGGATGATATTAAAAAAAGACAAATTTAAGATTCAATGTTCAGAGTCAAAGAAACCAAAAGCTTCACCACTTACTCAGAAAAGCTTACGTGCACGCAAATACCTCAAATTATGCTTGCAGTTATCAAGTTTTCACACCAAAGAAAGCTGTAAGCCTATTAGCAGCTATGGCGAGTTTATTCCACAATATATGTCACCTGAACTTGGTTATCCGTGCATAGATCAGCCAACATTCTCGACATGCATTTAATTTGGATGTTTACTCATAGTACAAGATTTTCCAGGTTAAAAGTGATGCATCATTTTCCCAATGTAAATGTAATTAACAGGAAAAAATTCTCATTTCAATGCAGGTAAAATTGACCCAAAAAAAAAAACTTAAGCAGCAATAAGCCAACAATCACATATCCAACCGCAATAAACCAAAGCAGCTTTATTTCTTGGTTAAGTTTTTCCCCAAGAATTCAGAAATCAATCAAATTACTTGATAAGCCAGACTGACCTTCAGCAGGTGCTTCGCTGACCTAACCACAATTTCATTAGAACATAGATCCCAAAGATGTGGCAAATGTTTGGTCCCATCCGCCACCTGTCATTAAGATGCAGTTTGAGAAGTCAAGAGTAAATTAATGTATAATACAACACAACTTCTAGGATTTCTTCATTAAGTACAATATTTTTTTGTTCAAGCCTGACTTTGAAGCCTTAGATAAGCTTAAACTTTTATCTTATAAAGTTACCTTTCCAATATAACGAACATTGATTCCATGGGCATGGAGGGCTTCAGTTAATGTCTGGCCATCCATGGGAGAAACTTCAAGGGAGCAAAGATCTTGTATAAACTTTGGCAGCACAACTTCTTTTAGATACAAACTAACTTTCTTCACATTTTCTTCATCTGCAGCTATTTCCTAATAAAGACAGGCCATAATAAACGCATAAGCAGTTCTGACTTCTGAATACGTAAGAACAAATTGCAAGATACCAAACTTGCCTCTTCATTGCCAGCCAACTTAAATTCAGTTAAAACATTAGGGTTAAAAAGTATTTCATCATAAGATTCAGAGATTTCAGCAGATGCAGGAGCACATTGTTGCACAGCATCAGTCCCCTCTTCTCTGATTTCCTGCAAGATGCAGCAATCATTTTAGCAAGAAGGTCAAAGTGGGGCAAATTCTAATTTGTACACGCAGTGGGAAAAATTCAGTTTTCATGCCATGTAGGACGACTTTGGCCTTTTTCCAATCTTCAATAGTTGAAATAATAAAAGCACTTTGAATGAAGCAAAATGGCACATCTAATACATTAAGTCTGGGAAATAGAGTACCCAAACACAAAGGAAAATATATAAAAAATTGCATGTGAACGCACAGATAGACAAAGATACAGCTCAGAATAGAGTAATATATTCATATTTTTCGATGAAACGGAAATTCCAGTCCCTCAAAGACTATTCGAGTCTTTCCAGACGGATAATTGATCTCCACTGATTCCTTCAAACACCTTAAAGAGTTCCGACACTGAATATGGAAATGGCATAACCTGCTTGACTTCAGCCAATATAAAACACATAAACTTCTGCATCTACTCAGAATGACTGATTTTCTCTCTTTTGACAAAGAACACCGATCACCTAGAACAATGCTGGGTTTCTAGATTATGCCAAGTTCTTGTTCAAACAAGCTGTACAGACAAAGAAAGTTCTACATACTAATCAACTATTTCTTAGAGTCACGAAAAAACATTTGATGCCATAAGTCAACCATTGCCAGGACTTGAGATTAAGTCATGCACAAAGTGACCGATACTATTCAGCAATTTAAAGATGCTATAGTATATTATCTGAATGATATATACACAATGTCATGATGTGACATTCAGGGGATATTATGCCAAGTTTACAAATGCCTGGATAGAACCGAAGTATAATTGCCCAATACCATTTGAAGGGGAAGATAAGGTAACCACCTTACTGTCAGAAAATTCTCCAGCACCAGCATCACCATTCCCAAGCCCGTCATCTCCCGCAACTCTTAGAGAATCGGTTGGCGAGTCATGGACAGTATCAGAGCTTGAACTCTGTTTTGATCTCTCTGCAGCCTGGGCCTTCCCAATAGAAAAATCTTAAAGTAAGAAATCATGAAGATGGCTGACCCACTTATCTACAACAATAGCATGTGCTACCTGGCAAAAAGCTGTGACTAGTTCCTGTCTCAAAATACAAAATCGAGAGCCGGGTCCAGTATAGTTTGCATCACGAGGAGTTACTCTCATCAAGTCAAGAAGATAGTGCCTAAATCAGAACAAAAGAGTAAAATGGAAAGAGGACCTTATGAGACACACTAGAAATAACATACAGATGAAATGAAAAGAAATTTTCAATTATATCATCTCAGTTCCCCCAACTACAGTTTTTTATGCCATGTAAAAAACATGTTTGACAAATGGGAATTTTAATCAATATAGCAACTGCATTTTAGCAAGATGCTGCAGCCAAGAACAAATTTGAAGTTCCAATAGTGGCACAAAAATTGGCAAGACGCATGCCCTACATAAGTTTAGATCCAGTCTTTACATCACCATAGCCAAGTGCTATGTAACTTTACACTTGTAGTCCTCAATTTTTTCAACTCTTTCTCAGTTAATGAAATCTTTTCTTTTTTCTATCATCACGGAATTAATTCATCTTCCCATTAAAATTTTCTCTCTCCAGCAGAAAGACGGTGCTCACTATATTGTTAAGCTGTTAAGCGTACCCTTAGAATAATGTGAAAGGGGCCTTAAGAACTAGTGCAAGCCAAAAGGAAAAAAGAAAGCAAAAATTATTGAGGAGGAAAGCAGCAAGTATAAAAAATGGCCTGAACAATGAAAGCACATTGTTCAAACAAATTATGAGTAAAAGGTGATGTTATACTTAAAAATGATCACATATCAACCAGCAAACCAAGAAGAGGTGAAATAAGCTGCCCCAAGAGGATAACCTGTCATCACTACCCACAATACCCTTGCATTCCACTGGTGCAGCTAATTTGAAAATGTTTCCAGAAGCATCACATACAGCATGTTCCTTCAAATGAAGACGTTTTGCTGCCTCCAACACCTAAAGACAAGAATACCAGGTCATATAATGGAGAACCGCAGAAAGCTAGATTGAGAAATTTGAAGTGCAAGCTTGATTAATGAAATGCCTATCGGTATATTCCCAGTTTTCCTGAACTGGGCTTGGACGGAAGGTCTATGCAGAAGGCATTATCACAAGCAACAGATTTTGATGTTTTTGCTTATGTCTATGGGATCATCCTGTAGTTCATTTAAGGTTTAAAAACTACATCACAACTTATATAAATTCAGAATTGACACTTGGTCATTCATAACTGTGTCTTTTACTTCAGCCAACTTAAAATGAAGTGTTGCTGAATCATTTCTCCAATTTTGTATGAGAATAGGACAATTCTATATTAAGTCAGCCCCAGACCACCTGCTTCAAAAAACAAATGCCATTTTAACTAGTAGTAGAATCATTGGCTGCTTATATTTGATTCACTACGTGATTCTGAACTAGAATTTTCTTGGTCTCAACTCCTTAACTGAGTACCCAAATCCTGATTTAACAACCATCCTCATAGAAGCGAGAAGATGATGACCAAGTCTTGTGTGCGTGCGCACGTGTGAAAAACAAAATTCACATAGCAGAGAGCACTTTATTGGGTAGATGGAAAAGTGTTTTAAGCAACTAAATGCTTAGCTGGTGTTCCGCTTCATAAGAAAAATAACAAAACTACATTGACTGGAATTATCAGACTTTTTGCACAGAATTTATCACATTTATGCCCCAAGAAAACATTCTACTGCAGCAGTCGAGATGGAATAGCAGAACTCTTATAACAAACCAGAAATAATGGTTCTTCACAATATTACTTGCTAATTTAGGAATCTTCTGCATCTCTTGATGTCATGTGTGTATGTAAGACCATTCACTTGACGAGTAGATATGCCTTCTTTCATTTCATTTCTCCTTTACAAAGGATCCAACATGGAGCAAAATTATGGAGCATTTCACATATGACCTCGTCTTTTCATCTGCTAGAAGAACTTTCCACAAAGGCCAGGTCGATTGGTTGTGTTAAGACGAAAGCCATATATGGTTCTTGTAAGAGTATGCACATATCTTGCACATAGGCTATGAATGGAATGTCCAACAAAAGAAAACTACCCCTCACCTTGGAATGAAAATCTTCATTCCAGCATATCTTCTTGCCATTATCAACAGAGCCATACAGAAGGGATTCGGATTTATCCCCTTGAAGGATGCCAGGCAACACACTCTACAATAAAAAGTATAGAGAATGACTTCATAAAGCCATAGAAAAATTGTGGATGTCTCTAATAAAGGAACCATTTAAAAATCAAAAGCAGGAGAAAATCAGCATAGAGAAGACGACAATTGAAAATTGTCAATCAAGGGATAGACAAAATCACCAAGTTTTTTAACTTTGTTAACAATTACAGCAAGTGGCTATCTATTAACAAAAAAATCCACCGAGTCTTGAGGCTAACATGATGAGGCAAGCATACTGATGAGGAAGACTGACTTGAATGTGAAAAGCAAATATGAGTAAATAGAAGCCTAGAGGAGGCATCAAGTTTTGACTGTGTTTAATCCAATTTGCAGCTTGAAATAGAGAAAAAGATCTAACACGTGATCTGTATACGCGTCATAAGTCTGTTAACCTTGTAAGGATTCATAATGGCGAGATTTCACAACAGAAGGAAGATACTAATATTGTACCCACCTGAGCTACCACCCTATGACCCCTATAGTCAATTATAGCCATCGCGAGATTATAAAGTCCAGGGACATCAGCTTCCTGATATGCTTTGGTGCCCTTCAAATCATTATTTGCAGATGCATATGTAGCCTGCTCACTATCACCCATCTGCGTCTCGCCAGATAGATCAGGTTCCAACTGGATATTAACAGCATTTTCACCAAAATTTGACTTGTTCTTTTCTCCATCAGTAACTCCAATGGATGCACTCGGTAACTCAGAGGCAGCCTTCTCAGATAATTTGTGGCAGGAGTTTGTGCTCTCACCCTTCGAATTGGAATCAGATGAACGTTTCTTTGACAACTGGTCAAGGTCAGCATCCACAGCAAAACTGAAGAATATATTATTGTGGACATACCTAAACGCAAACACAAATACATATAATTGGTCAAGTAAGTGACAAAAAGGAAATAATCTGGCCAAGTGGTAAGAGCATAACAAGAAGGTATTGAAACAGGCAACAGAATCAAAAGAGGCCAAGCCTGTAGCCCTCAAAATTAAAGAAATAAATTAGTTTCCATTGTCAATAAAAATTTATCTCGACCAGAAGAACATAGAAGAAATCATTCAAGCGCAGATAAACAAAGAAGGCTAAAAAAACCAAATAGAGATTAGAGAAAGGAATCCTAGAGATATCCTTTGAGAACGAACTCTTATATAAATAGAAAAAGATCACGACCATTTCAAGAAGCACTAACATATGGAAGCACTCAGGATCTGTTGGATTGATCGGGGGTATGCATCTGCTAATAACTCCAATAGCACCATTTACTGCTGCATCAACAAAGTCAGAAGTCACCTTGTAGAGAGCCCTATCTCGCAGAATCCTGCAAGGAAGTACATTCATTACCAGCAATTCATAGAAAAGGGGAAGAGAGATTGCACATACTTAATATTAGCATCAAATTGAATCGTGTTTTATTCAGACAAAATCCATAGCATGTAATTTGGTGTACCTTTCATGAGGAGTTGTATGGGGAAATTCCCTACAAGACTGCAACTCCTCGTTCCAATCTCTCTGCATGCCAATCAGCTCACTACCATAAGAAAGAGATAGTGCATCTTCAGCTCTGGCTGCATCTCTTCTATGATCTGATGATAGAAGTGATCAAATATGAATTAGTAGGAGATGTGTCCATTATCTCCAGCAATTGACTCCACATTACAATTCCTCAAACAGATGCAGTTTCTCCATAGTCCTAAAACTTTCCTTCTCCTTTAAGTTAAATGATAATAAACCCAAGACGTAGAATATTACTAATGCATTGCTCCCCAAAAAGAAAACCTTTAACATATTGATTGAATGAAAAAGTAAGGTGTAATATAAAACTTCAATATGTACAGAACAGATTAAAAAGTAGGAGATGGCAGAGCCAGAAAATGAGGAAGAAGGTCAGGAAGCAATTAATTCTGCTGGCTTAATTGAAAATTAAAGAGTCATATCCATTAGGCTAACAAAAAGCATGCCATGCTTACTGTACCACAACTGAGAATCGTTGAAGATAATGCACTTGTTTAACGCAAATGGTTGAAAGAATGAACAGTTCAGACAATAAACAACAGACTGTTCTTACCCTCCATACATCTCCAACTATCACCTCAGCATGATATTTTTAAGTTAATCGTCTTCGCATTTGTATCACAAGCTTGAAGGATATCGAATGATTCACATTGAAAAATAAGAAATTATCAAACAACACAGCTCTGCAACCATGAAGATAAATTCGCCCAGTACAGAGTTTGACGCACCAGGAACCGGGTATACCCCAAGCCATGAATTTGGAGGCAATAATGATTGAACATTCTCGAATGGATGAGCAGAAGCCTTTCGTTCCAAAATCTCACGGAAAGCTTGAACACGATAACACAGAAAGTATATGTTAAAGCCAATTATTGTACAGCAGCATACTAAGTGAAACCACACGTGCACTACCTTTTTTGAATTTAGCACTAATCTTTTGCAGGAGTCCAATAAGGGTGGTTGACTCAGCGGTAGCCTTACTAGGCTTTGGATCAAGTACATTTCCATTGCTTGAATTGACATAAAATGTTTTTGTGGTTCCGGTGATACAAAATGTAGTACCTTCCAAGGTCACTACATCTAAATAAATCAGATCACCCACGAGCCTGAAAATAAGAAAAACCCAAAAGTTCAACCAAAAAAAAAAAACTCAAAGAACAAAGAGGAATGGACGCAAAGATGCAAAGAAGCTCCCACCTCCTATAACTTGGAGGAGGATTAAACGATGAAAAGACAATGCTCTCCACACATTTTATCTCCCTTGAAGAAGGTAATATCAAGTTTCCTAGGGCACCAGGAACATCCTCCATAAGACCCAGACCATCAAGCTCTGGAACCTCGATTTTCGAAGTATCTGAATCAAAATGAAGTGGAAACGGAAAGTATTATTAAATAATGCACAGGCACAATAATTAAATATCGTTACAGAGGACATCACCTTTGGCACCTAACCCCTTGTTTTGAGTTGTCTCGTACTGCAAAGCAAGGGATGTTGACAGTGAGGCATGAAGTGTGGATAGGGACAGTAAATCTCTTGTGCGATGAACATGAGCCCTGATTGATCTGTCTTCGTATAATGCTGCCAAAGAAAAAAAAAATCAGCATTATTAAGCAGAGAAATGATCTGATCGTGTAATAATTTGTCCTTTGACTTTGAACCCTACCAGGAACCATTTCCAAGGTACAATTGCTGGCAGTAATATCAGCTACTTCGGAAATTTCATTATAGTCCTCCAGGCAGTGAGTCGACCCATCCTTTGTGTGCAACAGTAGGTCATAGCATGTATAGAAACATGTTTCGGGAGCATCGAGAAGAAATTGCCTAATATCCATCACTGAATCTCCTGGATTCAACTGCAAATGGGAACAGTACATAGTACGTTAATCTAAAAGCACAGAAAAAAAAATGTCAGACTGGTGACACCTTTCCTATTGTTAACTAGGAGCGGTAATCAAGACATGGAGACTAATTCATTCTCAGCGTGAAAGCACAATCATCTTGAGCTGTAATATCTCAGCAAATAAGTGAGCACAGAAAAAAAAAAAGAATCCCAAATAGCTGACCCCTTTTCACATCAACTGAGTACAATGATTATGATGCCAAGGCCAATTTAAGACTAAATATGTAAGCACAATCATCATGAGCAAGGTAACATCTCAGCAGCTAAGTCAACGATCAGACAACCATATATCAATATCAAAAGAGCAAGAGCAATCAAGGGAGTGTACTTGTAGCTCAAGCTTCTCGCCACTTTGTGTCTTGACAGGAACTGGATAGAGATGAAGGTCTCCTGCAACCGCAGAGTTCAAACAATTACAATACAATACATGGTAGAGCAAGCAAAAATGAATTGGCGAAACTCGCAAGACCAATTGAAACTTTGACCCATCCAATGCATCTATCTTTACTCAACATTGAATGGGAATCGAATCGGATCCCCCTCCTATTAGATATCTAGGAAATATGATCGGAAACAAGATATAGGATGACAGAGGAAGGAGAACAAGAGGATTGTCATTTGCAAGAGTCGAACAATAGCATATTGGAGCAAAGAGGGATGGGGCAAAGAATGCACTTCTGCATTATAGTTTAAGAAAAATGTTCACTTGGAGGACTAAGAAACCAGACTGGGCGCAGCCAAATATGTTTAAATCCCAGCAATTTTGTCAGGAAAAGTTCAAAATAGCATTGCAGAAGAGTCGCCAGCGCTCACTTTTCAAACAGAAGAAGAAGAAGAAGAAGAAGAAGAAGAAGAAGAAGAAAAGAGTGAAGAAGGATGCAGAAGATGTACGTGTCAAGTGGGGCGGTGAAATGGGAAATCAAGAAAGCAAGTTCTTATCGAGGATGACATATTAACAGTCAATTGATGGGCATATGTACGTCCTCTCGACATCCTCATACGAAAGAGCAAGAAGGACGGAAAACGAATTAGCAAGCAACGCGTACCCTGTTTCGACTGTGTCGCTGCATCCGCAGTTTCGGAGTCCTTGAACTCGGGTGCAGCCCCACCCGGCTCTCCAACAGACGGGACTCCATTAGCATCAGCTTTGACTGACCCAGACGGGCTTGCATCCTCTTTCGCGGCGGCGGCATCCGAAGAGGGTGGTCCCTCCGTAGAATTGGCGGCAGCATGAGAGGCTCTCCGATGTTTCCCTTTGTTAGACTTGCCCGCCATTCCGCCAACTCAGTGCCGAACCTAAGTCAATCCAAATGGCCCAAAAAAAAGAAAAAATCGGTGAGGCATTCTGGCTCGGAAGGAAATCAAACGAGTATAAGCCTATATAAATTCCAAAGAGGAATACGTGGTGGAGAACAAAAGTAACAGAGAAGAACGTTATGAAGGAGGAGGAGGAGGAGGAGGAGGGAGGGGAATGTGTAATTTGAGTCGCGGGGAGAGGGGCTGGGAATGCAAATTGCAATGGAGGGAGGGAAACCTGCGGACACTACTAGAGCACAAGAGAATCCATCCATCCAATCGAAAGAAAAGAAGGAAGGTCGCAGAGAATCGAAAGTGAGGTTAACAACCAAAAAAAGGAAGAGACCCGCAAAGAAAGCTCCACGAGTAAAAGGGCGAGGATTTACGCAGCAGCAGCAGCAGCAGCAGCAGCAAAAGTACGTATTTAAAAGTTGAAGAACACCCGTTACATTAACATCCACATAAACACGCAAATGATTGACGAGGAGGAGGAGGAGGAGGAGGAGGTTGTGGTATTGATTGTGAGTAGCGAGGGAAGGAGGGAGGGAGCGGGCGAGCGACCAGAGTAATTACCCACAGAGAGAAGGGCAGGTCCGTTGCAGAGAAACTCCAGAGAGAAAGACGGATGGGAGGGCGGGGGTGGGGGAAGGAGGAGAAGGAGAAGGAGAAGAAGGAGGGAGGAGGGTTTATGAAAATGGGCTGAAGAGAGGCGGCGTCTCTCTTCACACGCCCTTTTGTTGTTGTTGTTGCTGGTGTTGTTGTGGGGGCGTGCGTGGGGGCGCTGCGATTGTAATAATAATATGCAAAAAGGAATGAAAGAGGCAATAACCACTCCCCCCCCAACTCCCGGGTCTTCTCTCTCGGCTTTTGGAACCGGGAGGAGGCTTATCATTCACGAGCGTGCGGGCCTCCATGGGCCTCTCCCTGCATTTGGGGCCCATTTTCAATTCCCAGTTAATTGCAAAGGGCCTAAATGCAGTGAGAGGCCCATCGATAACTGGGCCTAGAAAGGGGTCTCAATGTTGGGAGAGGCCCTTCGCGCCCAGTTACATTCGGTTAAATAAAACGACGGAGCTACCGCACGTGCGGTTAGGCAAGGGTTCTTGATGTGCAGCTAGCCAAGGGTTCTCGAGTTTAATATGCTCACTCTAAGACGTTTGATAGCTCAAACATCTTCTAGATCAAATATACCCTGATAAAATGCCAGTTAAGAAATTCGGCATAAGACGGGATAAACCCAAATTGGTCAAATAAATTAGAAAAAAAAAAATAACAAACTATCTTCCGGTGGAGTGATCGAATGATGTATCAAACATCGGCATGAACCCCCTACTCCTCAATACTCTTTGTAAATGTCTATCACCCCCCAATTGATCCATCGAGGAATCATCAATTGTTCTCAATTCGCTCATGTTCACATGGGCCGATTGTAATTACAAACCTTCGTATACTTTAATTACCTAAAATGAAGAATCAATTGAAACCAATCTTCTCACCAGCGTCTCCTATGTCTCCTCTACTAGACCCAACTGTCCATCTTGACCATACACATTGTCAATCTCTTTCGATTCGTTGCTATCGGTTTCTCCTAATTTAATCCTACTCCTCCTCCATTGTTGCTTTTCTTATTGCCAACGATGCTACCCACCAAGCAATTGTTGTTGCCATCGAGATGCTATGAGATATGGCTGGGGAGGGAGGGAGGGAGGGAGGTAGGGAGGGGCGAGCAACGATTGACATGTGATAGAAGGGGCAATTGGTGTCGGGAGGTCATGATTGTATCCGGAGTTGTCGGCGGGGATGATATAGGTGGAAGTGGGTAGGGTGGAGTGGGCGGCAATGGGAGCAGCACAAACATAAGGGAATTTGGTTCGTTGAAGGAGCCATGAGAGAGAGAGAGAGAGAGAGTGACCATTGCCCTTTGCCAAATAAGGAAGTGCGAATGAGCGGAGGTACGATGCAAGAAAGAGGGCGTATTATGAGGGTTTTTGATAATATCTTAAAGTGGTAACATTAGATTTTTTACAATTCAAAATATTCAGTTCATTTTTTATTTTATTATGGCATGTGCGTTGTGTTATTAGATGGGGGATGGTCACCGAGGTTTAACAAGGAAGGGATTGTTTTCGAAAGATCATAATCTCATCGTCCCTCTCGAAGGAAGGCGATGGCGTGCCATAATGAAAGGTAAAAAGAAAAAGAGGATGCCAAAGCACGCTCAATCAATCGTCAATCTCCAGCCCAAAACCAGTACAACCATGTGACGGGCTTCCAGTACAACCTTTAACCGGCCCATTTGTACCTGTCATCTATTCCCTGAGGCCCAAAGGCCCCTTGGCTTCGTCACTCGCTAGCTTCGTCCTTGCTTAGGCGATCGAAATGAGGCTGAACCCCTATTTCTTTCTTGATTGATCTAACCAGACGCTTGCTTTTTCCCACGTGCTTGTTCTCTTGATATTATTTCGACAACTATTGATTTTGAGCCAATCAGGTATCACGGCCTGTCAAACTGTGTCAGGGAAGAGGGCATGATGATGATGATGAAGGACTTTTTCTTTTCTAACGGGGAAAGGAAACGCTCTCCTCTCCCGCCACTCCCCCCATACAAATTTCCATTTTATATTTTTAATGGCGGAATTTTGCGCTCGCAAGGTACGCTGTACCCAACAACGCGTACCCCACTCTCTCTCCACGAGGCCACTCTCTTCTTATGTGCAGATCGCACCTTATCTTCATTGTACTTCTTCTTCTTTTTCTCTCCCGGACTCCGTCATTCATTCATTCTTATCTTCACGATCTCTTGAGTTACCACTAACATTCGAGGATCGGAAAATGGAAGTGCCAGCGATCGATCTGTCGCCGTACCTGGAGATCTCGCCTGCCCTGAGCAGCTCCCGCCCGGAGGAGGTGGGGGACCAACTGGGGGCGTCGCTGATGGGGCTGTGCGGGGAGGTGAGCCGGATCCTGAGGGAGACGGGGGCCCTGATGGTGAAGGATCCCAGGTGCTCCGCCCTCGACAACGACCGCTTCATCGACATGATGGAGAAGTACTTCGACGCCCCTCCTCACTTCAAGCGCTTCCAAGAGCGTCCTCACTCCCATTACCAGGTCCACCCCCCCTTCCTCCCCCTCTCTTCTTCTTCTTCGGTTTCCTTTCGCTTACGGTCTCTAGCTTAGCTTGTTCACACAAGTCATCGACAACATTCATGTTATTTTAGAGCGTCATGTCTTTGGAGAGGTCTTTCCTTTTCGCATTTGTCCTCCTTGCCTTCAACCTTCAACTTTTTCTTGTTCAGCTTAATGAGTACTAAAGAAAAAAAAAAAAAGCTCAATCCAAGTATGTTTTCTTAGCCATGGACTATGTAGCACCGACATGGACACGTAACACTCGACACGATACGACACGACACGTCATTTCTAAAAAAATAAAGAATTCCGACACGTTTCAACACGTTATATATTAAACATATATTTTAAAAATAATTAAATAATAATAAAAAAACATATAATTAATTTATACTAAAAGTATTAATCTAATATTTGTTAATATCATTCATTCTTTTAATTTAACAAAGATTCAACGAGAAATTCATAAATTGCAAACATGAAAGAGTAAACTTGAAGAAAGATGTCCTGTTTTCTTATATTTGTTGGAGAATAGTAAAATTTCTTATAGTTCTGGACACAGTTCAAAATTCATGATATAGACTCACTTGGAGTTCCTCGGCAAAACAAGGTTCGAGAAAAATGAAAATTCAGGACAAGAACTCTCGAAGTATGACCAAAAGAAAAGGAAATCACTAAATTCATCACGGAAACCGTGAGAGATAACTCACAAGCCAATAACATAGATTAAAAAAAATAACTCGCAAGCGATGCTTACGAGAGGCCGAAAGAAGCAAACAAATTGTAACTTTAAAGTATGTGGGGGCAACAGAACGACACTGACAACAAGATGGGTGCTCCATCGTCACTCACGGAAGATCAAAACTTATAAGTAAGAAACTTGAGAGTAATAATTTTCTTCTTTCCCCTTTATTTTTGTTATTTTCATTATTTTCTCACATATTTACTTTTTGACCCATCAAGTATCGAGAATTTTTAAAATTGATCCCGTGCGAATTGGAATCACGTGTCGAAATTTCGAACTCGCATGTCGGGGCATGTCGAGAAGAGTTGACCATGTGTCGGAGCATCTCGGACACGTGTCGGAGTGTCGGACACGACACGAAAACTTCTGGAGAGTGTCGGTGCTTCTTAGATTATGGATGGATGAATTCGAGGGTAGACGATGAGCTAGTGCTTCAGGTGTTTGTTTTTTTTTTTTTTTTTTTGACAATGGGAGCGCAGTACAACGGGAGACTAGTCTTTCCGTAGCCTGTATTATCAAGTAGGGGGTGCTTTGGTATGTTTGTTAGAGCAGATGATGTGAATTTTCACAAGAGCGCGAATGGAATGAGGATATGACAGGTTGGAGTAACCCCTGAAGGCGTAGAAGTTCCCAAGAGCTTGGTGGACGAAGAAATCCAGGAGAAGTTGAAGGCAATGCCCGAGGAGGTCCGGCCAGCTATCCCAAAGGGCCCGGATCTCAAGTGGCGGTACATGTGGAGAGTAGGCCCCCAGCCGTCGAACACCCGCTTTCAGGTCTTCCATCTCCTCTTTTTGCTTCTTTGTGTTCTCTTCTTGTCCTCCCCTCTGTGCCCTGGTTATTCATTGACCCGTCTCTTAAGCAGGAGCTGAATTCGGAGCCTGTCATTCCCGATGGTTTTCCTGAATGGAAGGAGACCATGGATGCGTGGGGTTACAAAATGAAATCAGCAGTAGAGGTGATTCACCAGCATGATCCTTTATCCGCTCATACTTGTTTTCATTGCAATGGGTTGAATATTTTTTGTCTGATGTAATCCAATATGGTGCGTAGGCCGTCGCCGAAATGGCAGCAATTGGCTTTGGCTTGCCAAAAGATGCATTCACTTCTCTGATGAAACAGGTGATGATCATATAGCCTTGAATTTTTCTGCAAGTTCTGCTCGACTTCAGCTCCCTCATCGAAATTGGAGTTTGGAAATGAAAAACTAGTCGGAGTGAATTTCATCCATCATGCATCCTCTCGGATAATCTTGAATGTGATGTTTCCCACATTTACCACTTATTAGCAGTGTAAATCCACAGCATGTTCTTTTTGTGGTAGAAGTATGAAAAAGATATCATGAAGCAATACAGTGTCCCCGTTACTCATAGTGACTTAATTAATCATTATTCACGCTGTTGCTCACGCGGAAGACCTTTGAGACCATTGTTGATATCTTCCTGACTTCTTGCCAAACTTGCTACCCTCTGACCAAACAGAGTCACCGCTTTTTTGCATTACCTTGATGGCTTTGTTAAACACTTGAGAATGTGTTAGGGCAGAGATGGGCATTGCTGGCTGTCTTCGAGGGCACTTGTTCTAACTGGAAATCTTCATCTTTGTTCATTCCTTGTTCTACATAATGTTTCATGTGATGAAGTATGGTTTTCGATTTCCACAGGGACCACTTCTTCTTGCCCCGACAGGAAGTAACCTCCGCCAGTACGGGCAGGAGGGAACCGTGTTTGCTGGGTATCACTACGACATTAATTTTCTTACTATTCATGGTAGAAGTAGATTCCCTGGCTTGAACATCTGGCTAAGGAATGGACAAAAGGTTGAAGTGAAGGTTCCTGTAGGATGTCTTCTTATTCAGACTGGAAAGCAGGTAGGGTATTGCAGAGGCAAGCTCTGTTATCCACTCTGAGAGACATTGATGTCAAAAGGAATAGTTTAGAAAAGCCATTCCTCTTATTTTCCAAGCTATCTTTGAGTTTCATTTTTCTTTGTCAATATCTCCAAGATCATTCCAAGCATTCACTTTCATTTTGCATTGTCAATAACTCTAATATTATTTCCTGGCGTTCCTTGACCTGACTAACCAATATTGATTTACATATGTTGCCTTCCTCGTGCAATGGCATTATACTGCAGATAGAGTGGCTAACTGCTGGTGATTGCATGGCCGGTATGCATGAAGTTGTTGTAACAAGTCGGACAATGGATGCTGTGGCAGCTGCATCAAAGCAAAATCGCAGCCTCTGGAGGGTATCTTCGACAGTGAGTATCAATATGGGCCGCTACTGTCGGTATTTGGATAATTGTGTTAATTTTATATGGACCTTGCAGTGCTCAGTTTAAATTATGATCAAAATTATGTGTATGTCGTCTGACTTATTTTATCTGCCGTGTGTAGCTGTTTGCTCACATAGCAACGGATGCCATGCTGAAGCCTTTAGGCCATTTTGCGGATTCCCCACTTGCAAGCAAATATCCACCCATGTGCGCTGGAGAATTTGTCAAACAAGAACTTGCTGTGATCAATCTGAAAGGAAGCAAAGGAGAATCCTGATACTCTTGTTCCTGGGACAACTATGTTCTTTGAATAATCAGAACAGCATCGCATGTTCTTTTTTATATCCCTTGTTTGCTAAGTTTAGGTCAGAAGGCATCAGAACCGTGAACAAAAATCCCAAATTGACGTAGAATGGTGCTGCAAGGACCACTCGTGCTGTGTTTTTAGTTCATTGGTCTGGCTAATCGTGACTTTAGTAAGATAATAATATACATTTAGGGTGTGTTTGTTTGAGGTTTTTATTTTTTGTTCATGAACAGAATTCTTGTTTTTTTGTTCCGGGGAACAAAAAAAGAATAGAAACGCGTTTGTTTGCGTTTTTGTTCCAAATCTAGTTTTTTACTCCCGGGAACAAATTTGGAACAGAAACAAGAAATTAAAAAAAAAAAAAAAAAAACTTGTTTCTTGTTTTGAAACAATTTAGAGAAACAAATATTCTCTCTCTTCTTTCTTTACTTTTTATTTTCTTCTTTTTTTCTTTGGCCGGTCTCCAGCCTCGGCCATGATCAGCAACCGGCTGTCGAGGGCCGGCGACCTCGTCGGGCCACCGCCAAGCGACTAGTGGCTGGGTGAGCTCGACCTCGTTGGATCTAGGCGAGGCCGCCGGCCCTCGTCGGCCGATCACCGGCCATGGTCGAGGCCGGCGACTGGCTAAAAGAAGAAAAAAATTAAAAGATTAAAAGAAACAAAGAAAGAACACAAATTTACCAAACGTGTTTCTGTTCTTTTTTTATTCCCGAAACAAGTTTACCAAACGCGTTTTTCTGGTCAAAAATTATTTCTCGGAACATAAATAGTTTTTTCTATTTGTGTTCTCTAGAACCATTTTTGAATAGAAATGTTACCAAATGCACCCTTACTTGTGACAAATGCTCTTGGAAACTAATTTGATATGTACTATTCTGAGCCAAAAGGCCAAGAATCGTCAACAACAATTGGTGAATTCTAAAGGGTGCTTTTGTGAAACTAAGAGCATCTAAGGTGGTCTATCACTTCCAAAATGTCTCTCAGGCATCATCAGCAAACTGCAAAGTTGCTTAATAGGTTTTATTTCAGATGTTATTTAGGCAGCATTCAATGTTTCTCGATCTATCTAGTGCAAAATAAAATACCAAAACTTGAGCATGAGTTTTCCTCTTGAACAAAATTAAAACATAAGGTGAAGACCGTATATTGAGAGCCAACAATGACCAAATGTTGGGAAAAGTGCCAAAAAATTCTTAAAACCTTTTGTGTTTGTGCCAAAAAAGTCCTAAACCTTTTTTTTTTTGTAAAGGTAAGAAAGTCCTAAATCTTTTTTTGGTGCCAATATAGTCCTAAACATTTTTACTTAGTGTCGATTCAGTCATTTCCGGCCAATTTTGGCTGGATTTTGCTGACTGGACACCGACCGGCTGACGTGGCCTAATCGATGTTGACGTTGATAATTTTTAATAATATTTTAATATTTTTAAATTTTTTATTCTTGTTCTTTATTCTTTTTTCATTTTTCATTCTTATTTTTTTCTTCTCTCCTCCTTCCTCCGGCCGTTGGCCGGACCATGGCGACTTGCCAGGCGACGGCTGACAAGGCTCGCCGGGCACCTCGCCAGTGGCCGCAAGGGCGGCCTTGCGCTGGGCGGCAAGGCTTGACCCTCACCAAATCCAACGCAAGGCGGCCTCCAGCCGAGCAGGCGAGGCTTGCCCTCGCTGGATCTAGCAAGGGTCAAGCCTCGCCCATGGCCAGCGAGGGCGAGCCTCCCCGGCGCCGCCCAGGCCGCGATTCAGCAAGGTCGAGCCTCGCCGACCATGGGCGAGGCTCGACCCTCACCAAATCCGGCGCGAGGCGGCCTCCCGCAGGGCTAGCTCTAATGCCAAGGGGAGATGCGATGTAAGGGAGATAGGATCCTTTGCGCGCGGCTCCAACTTCGAGGAGAGATGCGCCCGCCCATGGCCGGCAAGGCTTGACCTCACCGAATTGCGGCCTAGGCGGCATCGGCGAGAGTGAGCCTCGCCCGCCTGGCTGGAAGCCGCCTCGAGCCAGATTTGGCGAGGGTCGAGCCTCGCCCATGGCCGGGGAGGCTCGACCACCCTCGCGGCCACTGGCGAGTTGGCCGACGAGCCTTGCCGGCCGTCGCCAGCCGGTCGCCATGGTCCGGCCAACGGCCGGAGGGAGGAGGAGAGAAGAAAAAAATGAAAAGTGAAAATGAAAAATGAAAAGTATAAAAATTCAAAATATTAAAATATAATTAAAAATTGTCCACGTCGGCACTATTAGGCCACGTCAGTTAGTCGGCGTCTAGTTAGCAAAATCTGGCCAAAATTAGCCGGAAATGATTGAATCGGCACTAAATAAAAAGGTTTATGACTAAATTGGCACTAAAAAAAGGTTTATGACTTTTTTTGCACAAACACAAAAGGTTTAGGACTTTTTTGGCACTTTTCTCATCAAATGTTTGACAAAACAATGTTTAGGTACACAAAAACCCACACTAATTAATTAGCTCACTTCCTCTCACTTTTTCTACATGGGATAATGAAACATATACTTAGTTTATTTTACAAATAAACTTCCAACACCTAAGTCAATCCAAATGGTCCAAAAAAAAAAAAAAATTAAGGAGGAGGAGGAGGGAGGGGAATGTGTAATTTGAGTCGCGGGGAGAGGGGCTGGGAATGCAAATTGCAATGGAGGGAGGGAAACCTGCGGACACTACTAGAGCACAAGAGAATCCATCCATCCAATCGAAAGAAAAGAAGGAAGGTCGCAGAGAATCGAAAGTGAGGTTAACAACAAGAAAGGGAAGAGACCCGCGTAGAAAGCTCCACGACTAAAAGGGCGAGGATTTACGCAGCAGCAGCAAAGTACGTATTTAAAAGTTGAAGAACACCCGTTACATTAACATCCACATAAACACGCAAATGATTGACAAAGGAGGAGGAGGAGGAGGTTGTGGTGTTGATTGTGAGTAGCGAGGGAAGGAGGGAGGGAGCGGGCGAGCGGCCAGAGTAATTACCCACAGAGAGAAGGGCAGGTCCGTTGCAAAGAAACTCCAGAGAGAAAGATGGATGGTAGGGTGGGGGTGGGGGAAGGAGGAGAAGGAGAAGGAGAAGAGAAGGAGAAGGAGGGAGGAGGGTTTATGAAAATGGGCTGAAGAGAGGCGGCGTCTCTCTTCTCACGCCCTTCTATTGTTGTTGGTGTTGCCGTGGGGTTGTGCCTGTGGCGCTGCGATTGTAATAATAATATGCAAAAGGAATGAAAGAGGCAATAGCCACCTATGTAGCACGGACACTCTCCGGAAGCCTTCGTGTCAAGTCCGACACGCGTCCACACGCTTCGACATGTCCTGACACACTCTGACACGTGGTCAATGAGTGCCGAAAAATCCGACACGTGGTCAACTCTCTCCAACACGCTTCGACACGCTCCGACACACAATTCCGACATGCATGGAGTCAATTTAAAAAATTTCAATTACTTGAGGGGTGAAAATATAAATATACACAAAAGAAGTAATAAAATTGCTATAAATATACACGCACGGGTCAATTTTTTTTTTTCAGTTTTGTTTTTTATAATTGTTTTCGTTTTTTTAAAAGTCTTGTACTATGAAAGAAGTAATAAAAAATGCTATATATGATAAAAAAAAGAAATTTAAAAATATAATTTCAACATTTTTCTTTAAACAATGTTTTTTTCCTCTAAGTTTTATGTATTATTGTAACAAATTAAAATAATGAATGATATTATTTAATATTTTTTGTGTAAATTAATTCTAGGCTATTTTTATTATTTATTTATTTATGTATTTCTATAACGTGTTGGAACGTGTCGAAATTTTTATTTTTAAGAAATGATGTGTCGGTGTGTTGTGTCGTGTCATATCGCGTGTGCTTGTCCGTGTCAATGCTACATAGATAGCCACTCCCCCCCACCCCCAACTCCCGGGTCTTCTCTCTTGGCTTTTGGAACCGAGAGGGGGCTTATCATTCATGAGCGTGCGGGCCACCATGGGCCTCTCCTTGCATTTGGGCCCATTTTCCATTGCCGGTTAATTGCAAAGGGCCTTATTGCAGTGAGAGGCCCATTAGTGACTGGGCTTGGAAATGGGGTCTCGACATTGGGAGAGGCCCATCGTGCCCAATTACATTCAGTCAAATAAAACAACGGAGCTGCTGCACATACGGTTAGGCAAGGGTTCTCGAGTTTAATATGCTCACTCTAAGACGTTTGATAGCTCAAACATCTTCTAGATCAAATATACCCTGATAAAATGCCAACTAAGAAATTCGGCACAAGGCGGGATAAACCCGAATTGGATAAATAAATTAGAAAAAAAAAAATAACAACTATCTTCCGTTGGAGTGATTGAGTGATATATCAAACATCGGCATGAATCCCCTAGTCCTCAATACTCTTTGTAAATGTCTATCACCCTCCCATTGATCCATTGAGGAATCATCAATTGTTCTCAATTCGCTCATGTTCACATGGGGCGATTGTAATTACAAACCTTCATATAGTCTAATTACCTAAAATGAAGAATCAATTGAAACCAATCTTCTCACCAATGTCTCCTCCACTAGAGCCAACTGTCCATCTTGACCATTCACATTGTCAACCTCTTTTGATTTGTTGCTATCGATTTCTCCTAATTTAATCCTACTCCTCCTCCATTGCTGCTTTTCTTACTGCCAACGACGCTACCCACCAGGCAATTGTTGTTGCCATCGAGATGAAGGAGGGAGGGAAGGAGGGAGGGAGGTAGGGAGGGCTGAGCAACAATTGACATGTGATAGAAGGGGCAATTGGTGTTAGGAGGACATGATTGGATCCGGAGTTGTTGGCGGGGATGATATAGGTGGAAGTGGGTAGGGTGGAGTGGGCGGTGATGGGAGCAGCACAAACATAAGGCAATTTGGTTCATTGAAGGAGCCATGAGAGAGAGAGAGAGGAATGACCATCGCCCTTTGCCAAATAACGAAGTGCCAATGAGCGGAGGTACGATGCAAGAAAGAGGGTGTATTATGAGGGTTTTCCATAATATCTTAAAGTGGTAGCATTAGATTTTTTACGATTCAAAATATTCAATTGATTTTTTATATCATTGTGGCATGTGCGTTGTGTTATTAGATGGGGGATGGTCACCGGGGTTTAACAAGGAAGGGATTGTTTTCAAAAGATCATAATCTCATCGTCCCTCTCGAAGGAAGGCGATGGCGTGCCATAATGAAAGGTAAAAAGAAAAAGAGGAAGGGAAGAGGGCATGATGATGAGGATGAAGATTTTTTTCTTTTCTAACGGGGAAAGGAAACGCCTCTCCTCTCCCGCCACTCCCCCCATACAAATTTCCATTTTATATTTTTAATGGCGGAATTTTGCGCCGCAAGGTACCCCTGTACCCAACAACGCGTACCCCACTCTCTCTCCACGAGGCCACTCTCTTCTTATGTGCAGATCGCACCTTATCTTCATTGTATTTCTTCTTCTTTTTCTCTCCCAACTCCGTCATTCATTCATTCATATCTTCACGATCTCTTGAGTTACCACCAACATTCGAGGATCGGAAAATGGAAGTGCCCGATCGATCGTCGCCGTACTGGAGATCTCGCCGCCCGAGCAGCTCCCGCCCGGAGGAGGTGGGGGACCAACGGGGGCGTCGCCGATGGGGGCTGTGCGGGGAGGTGAGCCGGATCCCGAGGGAGACGGGGGCCCCGATGGTGAAGGATCCCAGGTGCTCCGCCCTCGACAACGACCGCTTCATCGACATGATGGAGAAGTACTTCAACGCCCCTCCTCACTTCAAGCGCTTC
Organism: Eucalyptus virginea; assembly: GCA_014182375.1. Taxonomy (NCBI): domain Eukaryota; kingdom Viridiplantae; phylum Streptophyta; class Magnoliopsida; order Myrtales; family Myrtaceae; genus Eucalyptus; species Eucalyptus virginea. The sequence goes on along the minus strand of CM024523.1, from coordinate 19,250,748 downwards.
CAAGAGCGTCCTCACTCCCATTACCAGGTCCACCCCCCCCCTTCCTCCCCCTCTCTTCTTCTTCTTCGGTTTCCTTTCGCTTACCGTCTCTAGCTTAGCTTGTTCACACAAGTCATCGACAACATTCATGTTATTTTACAGCGCCATGTCTTTGGAGAGGTCTTTGCTTTTCGCATTTGTCCTCCTTGCCTTCAACCATCAACTTTTCTTGTTCAGCTTAACGAGTACTAAAAAAAAAAAAGCTCAATCCGAGTATGTTTTCTTAGCCATGGACTACGTAGCACCGATATGGACACGCAACACTCGACACAACACGACACGATACGTCATTTTTAAAAAAATTGAGAATTCCGACATGTTTCAACACGTTATATATTAAATATATATTTTAAAAATAATTAAATAATAATAAAAAGAGCATATAATTAATTTATACTAAAAGTATTAATCTAATATTTGTTAATATCATTCATTATTTTAATTTAACAGAGATTGAATGAGAAATTCATAAATTGCAAACATGAAAGAGTAAACTTGAAGAAAGATGTCCTGTTTTCTTATATTTGTCGGAGAATTAGTAAAATTTCTTATAGTTCTAGACACAGTTCGGAATTCATGATATAGACTCACTTGGAGTTCCTCTGCAAAACAAGGTTCGAGAAAAATGAAAATTCAAGATAAGAACTCTCGAAGTATGACCAAAAGAAAAGGAAATCACTAAATTCGTCACGGAAACCGTAAGAGATAACTCACAAGCCAATAACATAGATTAAAAAAGATAACTCACAAGCGATGTTTACGAGAGGCCGAAAGAAGCAAAAAAATTGTAACTTTAAAGTATGTGGGGCAACGGAACGACACCGACCAGAAGATGGGCACTCCATCGTCACTCACGAGAAGATCAAAACTTGTAAGTGAGAAACTTGAGATTAATAATTTTCTTCTTTCCCCTTTATTTTTGTTATTTTCATTATTTTTTCATATTTTTACATTTTGACCCATTAAGTATTGAGAATTTTTTAAAATTGATCCCGTGCGTATTGGAATCGTGTGTCGAAATTTCGCACTCGCATGTCAGAGCATGTCGGGAAGAGTTGACCATGTGTCAGATGGTCTCGGACATATGTCGGAGTGTCGGACACGACACGAAAACTTCTGGAGAGTGTCGGTGCTTCTTAGACTATGGATGGATGAATTCGAGGGTAGACGATGAGCTAGTGCTTCAGGTGTTTGTTTTTTTTTTTTTTTTTTTTTTTGACAATGGGAGCGCAGTACAACGGGAGACTAGTCTTTCCGTAGCCTGTATTATCAAGTAGGGGGGGGGGTGCTTTGGTATGTTTGTTAGAGCAGATGATGTGAATTTTCACAAGAACGCGAATGGAATGAGGATATGACAGGTTGGAGTAACCCCTGAAGGCGTAGAAGTTCCCAAGAGCTTGGTGGACGAAGAAATCCAGGAGAAGTTGAAGGCAATGCCCGAGGAGGTCCGGCCAGCTATCCCAAAGGGCCCGGATCTCAAGTGGCGGTACATGTGCAGAGTAGGCCCCCAGCCGTCGTACACCCGCTTTCAGGTCTTCCAACTACTCTTTTTTGCTTCTTTGCGTTCTCTTTTTGTCCTCCCTTCTGTGCCCGGTTATTCATTGACCCGTCTCTTAAGCAGGAGCTGAATTCGGAGCCTGTCATTCCCGATGGTTTTCCTGAATGGAAGGAGACCATGGATGCGTGGGGTTACAAAATGAAATCAGCAGTAGAGGTGATTCACCAGCATGATCCTTTATCCGCTCATACTTGTTTTCATTGCAATCGGTTGAATATTTTTTGTCTGATGTAATCCAATATGGTGCGTAGGCCGTCGCCGAAATGGCAGCAATTGGCTTTGGCTTGCCAAAAGATGCATTCACTTCTCTGATGAAGCAGGTGATGATCATATAGCTTTGAATTTTTCTGCAAGTTCTGCTCGACTTCAGCTCCCTCATCGAAATTGGAGTTTGGAAATGAAAAACTAGTCGGAGTGAATTTCCTCCATCATGCATCCTCTCGGATAATCTTGAATGTGATGTTTCCCACATTTACCACTTATTAGCAGTGTAAATCCACAGCATGTTCTTTTTTTTGGTAGAATTACGAAAAAGATATCATGAAGCAATACAGTGTCCCCGTTACTCATACTGACTTAATTAATCATTATTCACGCTGTTGCTCACGCAGAAGACCTTTGAGACCATTGTTGATATCTTCCTGACTTCTTGCCAGCCCAAGATATCTCTTGCCTTTTTGCAAACAGGATTGACACATATAAATAAGAAGCAAGAGACGATCGTAAGAGGGGGGGCCACACAATACAGAAAGACACGGCCACATTGAGGGGTTTTTCTTCAGATCACTTCTAAGAGCAGAAAATGGTCAGATCGGCACAAAATCAACGCCCATTTAACGTCACGAAAATTCTTGGAAGAAGATAAACAAAGGAAATGGCAGTTTGCACATCTGGAGCTAAGAAACGGTGAAATACGCGCGACGATTAACAAACGAGGAGCGGCTAAACTCAGAAACAAGCAGAGGACAGAGAAAACCTCGAGAACGGAGTAAGCTTGAGTCCGAGCGAAAGAGACGAATGCAGAAGCCGGTCGAAGCTGTCGAGACTTTGAGCTTGAGAGTAAAGACTAAGATGCAGCGGAAGCTGTTCATGCGAAGGATTGCTCAAGTCAAGTCAAAACCCTCGCCAGAAAAGATGATTGTTTATCGTTTTGCCAATTATTATATTTGTATTTTACTTCGTGAATAATTAATTAATTAATGGTCTAACCAATTCCTTAAGCAGATTACGCGAGTCAAAGAACTTGCTGTGATCAATCTGAAAGGAAGCAAAGGAGAATCCTGATACTCTTGTTCCTTGGACGACTCTGGTCTTTGAATAATCAGAACAGCATAGCATGTTCAATTAATTTGAAATGTAACAAACGGCGGTTGTTCTTTTTATATCCCTTGTTTGCTAAGTTTAGGTCAGAAGGCATCAGACCCGTGAAAAAAAAATCCCAAATTGATGTAGAATGGTGCTGCAAGGACCGCTCGTGCCTATGTTTTTAGTTCATTGGTTTGGCTAATCGTGACTTCAGTCAGATAATAATATACATTTATGGTGTGTTTGTTTGCGTTTTTATTTTTTGTTCATGAACATAATTCTTATTTTATTTGTTTCGGGGAACAAAAAATAACAGAAACGTGTTTGTTTGCGTTTTTGTTCCAAATCTATTATTTTTTTTCAGAAACAAAAATCTTGTTTCTTGTTTCTTGAACAATTTGGAGAAACAAATTCTCTCTCTTCTTTCTTTTCTTCTTCTTTTTTCTTTGGCCAGTCGCCGGCCTTGGCCATGATCGGCAACTAGCCGTCAAGGGTTGGCGATGCCATCGAGGGCCGGCGACCTTGCCGAAGCATCGCCGGGCCCTAGCGAGGCTCGACCTCGCCTTGGCCGGGCGAGGCCGTCGGCCATGGCCAAGGCCGGCAACCGGCCAAAAGAAGAAAAACAAAAATAAAGAAAAATAGAATAAAAATTAAAAAAAAAAAAAAGAACACAAATTTACCCAACGTGTTTCTATTCTTTTTTATTCCGGAACAAGTTTACCAAACGCATTTTTTTCGGTAAAAGATTGTTTCCGAATGAAATAGTTTTTCTATCTCTATTCCGATGAATAATTTTTTAATAGAAATGTTACCAAACACACCCTTACTTGTGAGAAATGCTCTTGGAAACTAATTTGATCCATACTATTCTGAGCCAAAAGGCTAGAATCATCAACAACAATTGGTGAATTCTAAAGGGTGCTTTTGTGAAACTAAGAGCATCTAAGGTGGTCTATCATTTCCAAAATGTCTCTCAGGCATCATCAGCAAACTGCAAAGCTGCTTAACAGGTTTTATTTCAGCTGTTATTTAATTTGTGCCTTAGGATCAAGATGGATTCAAATTTAGGCAACATTTGATGTTTCTGGATCTATCTAGTGCAGAATAAAATACCAAAACTTGAGCATGAGCTTTCCTCTTGAACAAAATTAAAACATAAGGTGAAGACCATATATTGAGAGCCAACAATGACCAAATGTTTGACAAAACAACGTCTAGGTACACAAAAACTCACACTTATTAATTGGCTCATTTCCTCTCACTTTTCCTACATGGGACAAAGAAACATATACTTAGTTTATTTTACAAATAAACTTCCAACACCAAAGTCAATCCAAATGGCCCAAAATAAAAATAAAAAATTAAGGAGGAGGAGGGAGGGGAATGTGTAATTTGAGTCGCAGGGAGAGGGGCTGGGAATGCAAATTGCAATGGAGGGAGGGAAACCTGCGATACCACTAGAGCACAAGAGAATCCATCCATCCAATCGAAAGAAAAGAAGGAAGGTCGCAGAGAATCGAAAGTGACGTTAACAACCAAAAAGGGAAGAGACCCGCGCAGAAAGCTCCGCGAGTAAAAGGGCGAGGATTTACGCAGCAGCAGCAAAAGTACGTATTTAAAACTTGAAGAACACCCGTTACGTTAACATCCACATAAACACGCAAATGATTGACGAAGAAGAGGAGGAGGAGGTTGTGGTATTGATTGTGAGTAGCGAGGGAGGGAGGGAGGGAGCGGGCGAGCGGCCAGAGTCATTACCCACAGAGAGAAGGGCAGGTTCGTTGCAGAGAAACTCCAGAGAAAAAGATGGATGGGAGGGGGGTGGGGGGTGGGGGAAGGAGGAGAAGGAGAAGGAGAAGAGAAGGGGAAGGAGGGAGGAGGGTTTATGAAAATGGGCTGAAGAGAGGCGGCGCTCTCTCTTCACACGCCCTTCTGTTGGCGTTGGTGTTGCCGTGGGGTTGTGCGTGTGGCGCTGCGATTGTAATAATAATATGCAAAAGGAATGAAAGCGGCAATAGCCACTCCCTCCCCCCCCAACTCCCGGGTCTTCTCTCTTGGCTTTTGGAACCGGGAGGAGGCTTATCATTCACGAGCGAGCGGGCCACCAAGGGCCTCTCCCTGCACTTGGGCCCATTTGCCATTGCCGGTTAATTGCAAAGGGCCTGAATCCAGTGAGAGGCCCATCAGTGACTCGGCTTGGAAAGGGGGTCTCGACGTTGGGAGAGGCCCATCGCGCCCAGTTACATTCGGTCAAATAAAACGACAGAGCTGCTACATGTGCGGTTAGGCAAGGGTTCTCGAGTTTAATATGCTCACTCTAAGACGTTTGATAAACATCTTCTAGATCAAATATATCCTGATAAAATGCCAACTAAGAAATTCAGCACAAGGCGGAATAAACCTGAATTGGATAAATAAATTAGAAAAAAAAAATAACAACTATCTTCTAGTGGAGTGATTAAGTGATGTATCAAACATCGGCATGAACCCCCTAGTCCTCAACACTTTTTGTAAATGTCTATCACCCTCCCATTGATCCATTGAGGAATCATCAATTGTTCTCAATTCGCTCATGTTCACATGGGGCGATTGAAATTACAAACCTTCATATAGTTTAATTACCTAAAATGAAGAATCAATTAAAACCAATCTTCTCACCAGTGTCTCCTATGTCTCCTCCACTAGACCCAACTGTCCATCTTGACCATTCACATTGTCAATCTCTTTTGATTTGTTGCTATTGGTTCTCCTAATTTAATCCTACTCCTCCTCCATTGCTGCTTTTCTTACTGCCAACGACGCTACCCACCAGGCAATTGTTGTTGCCATCGTGAGGGAGGGAGGGAGGGAGGGAGGGAAGTAGGGAGGGCTGAGCAACGATTGACATGTGATAGAAGGGGCAATTGGTGTCGGGACGACATGATTGGATCCGGAGTTGTGGCGGGGATGATATAGGTGGAAATGGGTAGGGTGGAGTGGGCGGCAATGGGAGCAGCACAAACATAAGGCAATTTGGTTCGTTGAGAGAGAGAGAGAGAGAGAGAGGAATGACCATCTCCCTTTGCCAAATAATAAAGTGCCAATGAGCAGAGGTACGATGCAAGAAAGATGGTGTATTATGAGGGTTTTCGATAATATCTTAAAGTGGTAGGATTAGATTTTTTACAATTCAAAATATTCAGTTGATTTTTTATTTCATCGTGGCATGTGCGTTGTGTTATTAGATGGGGGATGGTCACCGAGGTTTAACAAGGAAGGGATTGTTTTCAAAAGATCATAATCTCATCGTCCCTCTCGAAGGAAGGCGATGGCGTGCCGTAATGAAAGGTAAAAAGAAAAAGAGGATGCCAAAGCACGCTCAGTCAATCGTCAATCTCCAGCCCAAAGCTGACCAGTACAACCATGTGTCACCCCGCGGGCTTCGTCGTACCCTGCCTACTCGTCTTTAACCGGCCCATTTGTACCCAGCTACAATCTATTCCCTGAGGCCCAAGGGCCCCTCGGCCAATCGTCACTCGCCAGCTCCGTCCTTGCTTAGGCGATCGAAGTGAGGCCGAACCCCTATTTCTTTCTTGATTGATCTGACCAGACGCTTGCTTTTTCCCGCGTGCTTGTTCTCTTGATATTATTTCGACAACTATTGATTTTGAGCCAATCAGGTATCACGGCCTGTCAAACTGTGTCAGGGAAGAGGGCATGATGATGAGGATGAAGGACTTTTTCTTTTCTAACGGGGAAAGGAAACGCCTCTCCTCTCCCGCCACTCCCCCCATACAAATTTCCATTTTATATTTTTAATGGCGGAATTTTGCGCTCGCAAGGTACCCTGTACCCAACAACGCGTACCCCACTCTCTCTCCACGAGACCACTCTCTTCTTATGTGCAGATCGCACCTTATCTACATTGTACTTCTTCTTCTTTTTCTCTCCCAACTCCGTCATTCATTCATTCATATCTTCACGATCTCTCGAGTTACCACCAACATTCGAGGATCGGAAAATGGAAGTGCCGGTGATCGATGTGTCGCCGTACCTGGAGATCTCGCCCGACCTGAGCAGCTCCCGCCCGGAGGAGGTGGGGGACCAACTGGGGGCGTCGCTGATGGGGCTGTGCGGGGAGGTGAGCCGGATCCTGAGGGAGACGGGGGCCCTGATGGTGAAGGATCCCAGGTGCTCCGCCCTCGACAACGACCGCTTCATCGACATGATGGAGAAGTACTTCGACGCCCCTCCTCACTTCAAGCGCTTCCAAGAGCGTCCTCACTCCCATTATCAGGTCCACCCCCCCTTCCTCCCCCTCTCTTCTTCTTCTTCGGCTTCCTTTCGCTTACCGTCTCTAGCTTAGCTTGTTCACACAAGTCATCGACAACATTCATGTTATTTTAGAGCGCCATGTCTTTGGCGAGGTCTTTCCTTTTCGCATTTGTCCTCCTTTCCTTCAACCATCAACTTTTCTTGTTCAGCTTAATGAGTACTAAAGAAAACAAAAAAGCTCAATCCGAGTATGTTTTCTTAGCCATGGACTATGTAGCACCGACATAGACACGCAACACTCGACACGACACGTCATTTCTAAAAAAATAGAGAATTCCAATACGTTTCGACACGTTATATATTTTAAAAAATAAAAATAAATAAATAATAAAAAGAGCATATAATTAATTTATACTAAAAGTATTAATCTAATATTTGTTAATATCATTCATTATTTTAATTTGACGGAGATTGAACGAGAAATTCATAAATTGCAAACATTAAAGAGTAAACTTGAAGAAAGATGTCCTGTTTTCTTATATTTGTCGGAGAATAGTAAAATTTCTTATAGTTCTAGACACAGTTCGGAGTTCATGATATAGACTAACTTGGAGCTCCTCTGCAAAACAAGGTTCGAGAAAAATGAAAATTCAGGACAAGAATTCTTGAAGTATGACCAAAAGAAAAGGAAATCACTAAATTCGTCACGAAACCGTGAGAGATAACTTACAAGCCAATAACATAGACTAAAAAAAAATAAATCGCAAGCGATGCTTACGAGAGGCGGAAAGAAGCAAAAAATTGTGACTTAAAGTATGTGGGGGCAACGGAATGACACCGATGAGAAGATGGGCGCTCCATCGTCACTCACGGGAATATCAAAATTTATAAGTGAGAAACTTGAGAGTATTAGTTTTCTCCTTCCCCTTTATTTTTGTTATTTTCATTATTTTTTCATATATTTACATTTTGACCCATCAAGTATTCATAATTTTTAAAATTGACCCGTGTGTGTTGGAATCGCGTGTCAAAATTTCGGACTCGCGTGTCGGAGCATGTCGGAAAGAGTTGACCATGTGTCGGAGCGTCTCGGACACGTGTCGGAGTGTCGGACACGACACGAAAACTTCTGGAGAGTGTCGGTGCTTCTTAGACTATGGATGGATGAATTCGAGGGTAGACGATGAGCTAGTGCTTCAGGTGTTTTTTTTTTTTTTTTTTTGACAATGGGAGCGCAGTACAACGGGAGACTAGTCTTTCCGTAGCCTGTATTATCAAGTAGGGGGGGTTGCTTTGGTATGTTTGTTAGAGCAGATGATGTGAATTTTCACAAGAGCGCGAATGGAATGAGGATATGACAGGTTGGAGTAACCCCTGAAGGCGTAGAAGTTCCCAAGAGCTTGGTGGACGAAGAAATCCAGGAGAAGTTGAAGGCAATGCCCGAGGAGGTCCGGCCAGCTATCCCAAAGGGCCCGGATCTCAAGTGGCGGTACATGTGGAGAGTAGGCCCCCAGCCGTCGAACACCCGCTTTCAGGTCTTCCATCTACTCTTTTTTGCTTCTTTGCGTTCTCTTGTTGTCCTCCCCTCTGTGCCCGGTTATTCATTGACCCGTCTCTTAAGCAGGAGCTGAATTCGGAGCCTGTCATTCCCGATGGTTTTCCTGAATGGAAGGAGACCATGGATGCGTGGGGTTACAAAATGAAATCAGCAGTAGAGGTGATTCACCAGCATGATCCTTTATCCGCTCATACTTGTTTTCATTGCAATCGGTTGAATATTTTTGTCTGATGTAATCCAATATGGTGCGTAGGCCGTCGCCGAAATGGCAGCAATTGGCTTTGGCTTGCCAAAAGATGCATTCACTTCTCTGATGAAGCAGGTGATGATCATATAGCCTTGAATTTTTCTGCAAGTTCTGCTCGACTTCAGCTCCCTCATCGAAATTGGAGTTTGGAAATGAAAAACTAGTCGGAGTGAATTTCCTCCATCATGCATCCTCTCGGATAATCTTGAATGTGATGTTTCCCACATTTACCCCTTATTAGCAGTGTAAATCCACAGCATGTTCTTTTTTTGGTAGAATTACGAAAAAGATATCATGAAGCAATACAGTGTCCCCGTTACTCATACTGACTTAATTAATCATTATTCACGCTGTTGCTCACGCAGAAGACCTTTGAGACCATTGTTGATATCTTCCTGACTTCTTGCCAAACTTGCTACCCTCTTACCAAACAGAGTCACCGCTTTTTTGCATTACCTTGATGGCTTTGTTAAAGACTTAATAATGTGCTGTGGCAGAGATGGGCGTTGCTGGCTGTCTTCGAGGGCACTTGTTCTAACTGGAAATCTTCATCTTTGCTCATTCCTTGTTCTATATAATGTTTCATGTGATGAAGTATGGTTTTCGATTTCCGCAGGGACCACTTCTTCTTGCCCCGACAGGAAGTAACCTCCGCCAGTACGGGCAGGAGGGAACCGTGTTTGCTGGGTATCACTACGACATTAATTTTCTTACTATTCATGGTAGAAGTAGATTCCCTGGCTTGAACATCTGGCTAAGGAATGGACAAAAGGTTGAAGTGAAGGTTCCTGTAGGATGTCTTCTTATTCAGACTGGAAAGCAGGTAGGGTATTGCAGAGGCAAGCTCTGTTATCCACTCTGAGAGACATTGATGTCAAAAGGAATAGTTTAGAAAAGCCATTCCTCTTATTTTCCAAGCTATCTTTGAGTTTCATTTTTCTTTGTCAATATCTCCAAGATCATTCCAAGCATTCACTTTCATTTTGCATTGTCAATAACTCTAATATTATTTCCTGGCGTTCCTTGACCTGACTAACCAATATTGATTTACATATGTTGCCTTCCTCGTGCACTGGCATTATACTGCAGATAGAGTGGCTAACTGCTGGTGATTGCATGGCCGGTATGCATGAAGTTGTTGTAACAAGTCGGACAATGGATGCTGTGGCAGCTGCATCAAAGCAAAATCGCAGCCTCTGGAGGGTATCTTCGACAGTGAGTATCAATATGGGCCGCTACTGTCGGTATTTGGATAATTGTGTTAATTTTATATGGACCTTGCAGTGCTCAGTTTAAATTATGATCAAAATTATGTGTATGTCGTCTGACTTATTTTATCTGCCGTGTGTAGCTGTTCGCTCACATAGCAACGGATGCCATGCTGAAGCCTTTAGGCCATTTTGCGGATTCCCCACTTGCAAGCAAATATCCACCCGTGTGCGCTGGAGAATTTGTCAAACAAGAACTTGCTGTGATCAATCTGAAAGGAAGCAAAGGAGAATCCTGATACTCTTGTTCCTCGGACGACTATGTTCTTTGAATAATTAGAACAGCATCGCATGTTCTTTTTTATATCCCTTGTTTGCTAAGTTTAGGTCAAAAGGCATCAGAACCGTGAAAAAAATTCCCAAATTGATGTAGAATGGTGCTGCAAGGACCGCTCGTGCTCGTGCCTGTGTTTTTAGTTCATTGGTCTGGCTAATCGTGACTTCAGTAAGATAATAATATACATTTATGGTGTGTTTGTTTGCGTTTTTATTTTTTGTTCATGAACAGAATTCTTGTTTTTTTGTTCCGGGAAACAAAAAAAGAACATAAACACGTTTGTTTGCATTTTTGTTCTAAATCTATTTGTTTGTTAGGAACAAATTTGGAAGCAAAAGAAATAAAAAAAAAAAAAACTTGTTTATTGTTTCGGAACAATTTTGGAGAAACAAATTCTCTCTTCTTTCTTTTCTTCTTCTTTTTTCTTTGGCCAATCGCCGATCTCAGCCATGACTAGCGACCAGCCGTCGAGGGCTGGCGATGCCATGGAGGGCCAGGGACCTCACCGGAGCGTCGCCGAGCCCTGGCGAGGCTTGACCTCGCCTTGGCTTGGCGAGCTCGGCCTCGCCGAGCCACCGCCAGTTGACCGGTGGCTGGGTGAGCTTGGCCTCGCCGAATCTGGGTGAGGCCATTGGCCAAAAGAAGAAAAAAAAAAAAAAAGGAAACATAAAATAAAAATTAAAACAATAAAAAAAGGAAACATAAATTTACCAAACGTGTTTTTGTTCTTTTTTTATTCCCGGAACAAGTTTACCAAACGCGTTTTTCTGGTCAAAAATTGTTCCCCGGAACATAAATAGTTTTTCTATTTCTGTTCCTTGGAATAATTTTTTAACAGAAACGTTACAAAACGTACCCTTACTTATGACAAATGCTCTTGGAAACTAATTTTATCCATACTATTCTGAGCCAAAAGGCCAAGAATCGTCAACAACAATTGGTGAATTCTAAAGGGTGCTTTTGGGAAACTAAGAGCATCTAAGGTGGTCTATCATTTCCAAAATGTCTTTCAGGCATCATCAGCAAACTGCAAAGCTGCTTAACAGGTTTTATTTCAGCTGTTATTTAATCCGTGCCTTAGGATCAAGATGGATTCAAATTTAGGCAGCATTTGATGTTTCTGGATCTATCTAGTGCAGAATAAAATACCAAAACTTGAGCATGAGTTTTCCTCTTAAACAAATTAAAACATAAGGTGAAGACTGTATATTGAGAGCCAACAATGACCAAATGTTTGACAAAAGAACGTTTAGGTACACAAAAACCCACACTTATTAATCACTTCCTCTCACTTTTCCTACGTGGGATAATAAAACATATACTTAGTTTATTTTACTAATAAACTTCCAACACCTAAGTCAATCCAAATGGCCCAAAAAAAAAAAAATAAGGAGGAGGAGGAGGGAGGGGAATGTGTAATTTGAGTCGCGGGGAGAGGGGCTGGGAATGCAAATTGCAATGGAGGGAGGGAAACCTGCGGACACTACTAGAGCACAAGAGAATCCATCCATCCAATCGAAAGAAAAGAAGGAAGGTCGCAGAGAATCGAAAGTGAGGTTAACAACAAGAAAGGGAAGAGGCCCGCGCAGAAAGCTCCACGAGTAAAAGGGCGAGGATTTACGCAGCAGCAGCAGCAGCAGCAGCAAAAGTACGTATTTAAAAGTTGAAGAACACCCGTTACATTAACATCCACATAAACACGCAAATGATTGACGAAGAGGAGGAGGAGGAGGAGGTTGTGGTGTTGATTGTGAGTAGCGAGGGAAGGAGGGAGGGAGCGGGCGAGCGACAGAGAGAAGGGCAGGTCCGTTGCAGAGAAACTCCAGAGAGAAAGATGGATGGGAGGGCGGGGGGTGGGGGAAGGAGGAGAAGGAGAAGGAGAAGGAGAAGGAGGGTCTATGAAAATGGGCTGAAGAGAGGCGGCGTCTCTCTTCACACGCCCTTTTGTTGTTGTTGCTGGTGTTGTTGTGGGGGCGTGCGTGGGGGCGCTGCGATTGTAATAATAATATGCAAAAAGGAATGAAAGAGGAAATAGCCACTCCCCCCCCCCAACTCCCGGGTCTTCTCTCTTGGCTTTTGGAACCGGGAGGAGGCTTATCATTCACGAGCGTGCGGGCCGCCATGGGCCTCTCCCTGCATTTGGGCCCATTTTCCATTGCCGGTTAATTGCAAAGGGCCTGAATACAGTGAGAGGCCCATCGAAGACTGGGCTTGGAAAGGGGGTCTCGACGTTGGGAGAGGCCCATCGCGCCCCAGTTACATTCGGTCAAATAAAACGACGGAGCTGCTGCACCTGCCTTCTTGTTTTCTCGGCAAATTGATGGCGTGCGGGGTCATTCACCGCACGTTCTTGATTGAGTTACGCAATCAATTTACACCTCTAAGGTAGGATGGGATCGCTTGTTGGTACGGTCACCTATATGTTAACTAGAGTGGTGCGGTGTTTATGATTGATTTTGTAAATCTTATATATAATATAAAGATTTATTGATAATTTTTTTGCCGATTGATAGATCAATTATGTACAAATCGAGAATCATCACAAATGGAAGAATTTCTCCTCGTTGTATGATCCATGCAAGTTTAATGAAAGGATTTTGATTCCGTCTTTATATTGAAGTTAATGTATGTGTCTGACAAGTTCATTATTTGGTTTTACGCTTGTGTGATTTATCCCTACTATCCGTGGTCAACTCTTTTGCTTGTGATTGTTATGGAGGTCATTACTAGGCTTCTTGATGTGCAGATAGGCAAGGGTTCTCGAGTTTAATATGCTCACTCTAAGACGTTTGATAGCTCGGACATCTTCTAGATCAAATTCACTATGATAAAATGCCAGCTAAGAAATTCGGCACAAGGTGGGATAAATCTGAATTTGATAAATAAATTAGGAAAAAAAATAACAACTATATTCCAGTGGAGTGATTGAGTGATGTATCAAACATCGGCATAAACCCCAAGTCCTCAATACTCTTTGTAAATGTCTATCACCCTCCAATTGATCCATCAAGGAATCATCAATTGTTCTCAATTCACTCCTGTTCACATGGGGCAATTGCAATTACAAACCTTCGTACAATTTAATTACCCGAAAATGAAGAATCAATTGAAACCGATCTTCTCACCAGTGTCTCCTATGTCTCCTCCACTAAACCCAACTGTCTATATTGACCATTCACATCGTCAATCTCTTTTGATTTGTAGTTATCAGTTATTCCTAATTCAACCTTGCTCCTCCTCCATTGCTGCTTTTCTTATTGCCAATGATGCTACCCACCACGCAATTGTTGTCGTCGTCGAGATGCTATGAGACATGGTTGGGGAGGAGGGAGGTTGGGAGGGGCGAGCAACGATTGACATGTGATAGAAAGGGCAATTGGTGTCGGGGAGGAAATGACTAGATCCGGAGTTGTCGACGGGATGATATAGGTAGAAGCGGGTAGGGTGGAGTGGGTGGTGATAAGGCAATTTGGTTCGCTAAAGGAGCCACGAGAGAGAGAGAGAGAGAGAGGAATGACCATCGCCCTTTGCCAAATAATGAAGTGTCAATGAGCGGAGGTATGATCCAAGAAAAGGGGGGTATTATGAGGGTTTTCAATAATATCTTAAAGTGGTAAGATGAGATTTTTTGCAATTCAATTCAGTTGATTTTTTATTCCATCGTGGCACGTCCTAATTCTAGTCCGGACGATAGGTTGTGTTATGACATGGAGATGGCCACCGGGGTTTAACAAAAAAGGGAGTCATCCGTGGTCGATCGAGGAGAAGGTATGTGTCAAAAGATGATAATCTCATGGTCCCTCTCGAAGGAAGGCGATGGCGTGCCGTAACGAAAGGCAAAAAGAAAAAGAGGAAGAGAAGAGGGCATGATGATGATGAGGATGAGGATGAAGGGATTTTTTCTTTTCTAACGGGGAAAGGAAACGCCTCTCCTCTCCCGCCATCCCCCACGCCACTCCCCCCGAAACAAATTTCCATTTTATATTTTTAATGGCGGAATTTTACGATCGCAAGGTACCCAACAACGCGTACCCCACCACGAGACCGCTCTCTCCTTTTGCTTGCTTTTATATATATACATGTGCCGTCGCACCTTTTCCTCATTTTAATTCTTCTTTTTCTCTCCCAATTGGGGTCATTCATTCGTTCATTCATTTCTTCGCGATCTCTCGAGTTACTACTAACATTCGAGGATCGGAAAATGGAAGTGCCGGTGATCGATGTGTCGCCGTACCTGGAGATGTCGCCCGCCCTGAGCAGCTCCCGCCCGGAGGAGGTGGGGGCCCAACTGGGGGCGTCGCTGATGGGGCTGTGCGGGGAGGTGAGCCGGATCCTGAGGGAGACGGGGGCCCTGGTGGTGAAGGACCCCAGGTGCTCCGCCCTCGACAACGACCGCTTCATCGACATGATGGAGAAGTACTTCGACGCCCCTCCTCACTTCAAGCGCCTCCAAGAGCGTCCCCACCTCCATTACCAGGTCCCTCCCCCTTCCTCCCCCCTCTTCTTCTTCGGCTTCCTTTCGCTTTGCTCGTCGACACAAGTCATCGACAACATTCATGTTATTTTAGAGTGTCGTGTCTTTGGAGAGCTCTTTGGTTTTCGCATTTGTCCTCCTTCCCTTCAACTTTCCTTGTTCGGCTTTATGAGTACTAAAGGAAAAAGTTCAATCGAGGCAATAATCTCACGATCTCTGCCGCCGAGTATCTTTTGTTAGCCATGGATGGATGAATTCGAGGGTACACGATGAGCAAGTGATTCGGGTGTTTTTTTTTTTTTTTTTTTTTTTTTTTTTTTTTTTTTTTTTTTTTTTTAACAATGGGAGCGCAGTACAACGGGAGACTAGTCCTTCCGTGGCCTGTATTCTCAAGTAGGGGCGGCTTTGGTGTGTTTGTTAGAGCTGATGATGTGAATTTTTCACGAGAGCGGGAATGGAATGTGGATATGACAGGTTGGAGTAACCCCTGAAGGGGTGGAAGTTCCCAGGAGCTTGGTCGACGAAGAAATCCAGGAGAAGTTGAATGCAATGCCCGAGGAGGTCCGGCCAGCTACCCCGAAGGGCCCAGATCCCAAGTGGCGGTACATGTGGAGAGTAGGCCCCCGGCCGTCAAACACCCGCTTTCAGGTCTTCCATCTCCTCTTTTTGCTTCCTTGTGTTCTCTTTTTGTCCTCCCCTCTGTGCCCTGGTTATTCATTGACCCGTCTCTTAAGCAGGAGCTGAATTCGGAGCCTGTCATTCCCGATGGTTTTCCTGAATGGAAGGAGACCATGGATGCCTGGGGTTACAAAATGATATCAGCAGTAGAGGTGATTCACCAGTATGATCCTTTATCTGCTCATACTTGTTTTAATTGCAATCGGTTGAATATTTTTTGTCTGATGTAATCCAATATGGTGCGTAGGCCGTCGCCGAAATGGCAGCAATTGGCTTTGGCTTGCCAAAAGATGCATTCACTTCTCTGATGAAGCAGTGTGATCATATAGCTTTGAATTTTTCTGCAAGTTCTGCTCCACTTCAGCTCCCTCATCGAAATTGGAGTTTGGAAATGAAAAACTAGTCGGAGTAAATTTCCTCCATCATGCATCCTCTCGGATAATCTTGAATGTGATGTTTCCCACATTTACCACTTATTAGCAGTGTACATCCACATCATGTTCTTTTTTTGGTAGAAGTATGAAAAAGATATCATGAAGCAATACAGTGTCCCCGTTACTCATAGTGACTTAATTAATCATTATTCACGCTGCTGCTCACGCAGAAGACCTTTGAGACCATTGTTGATATCTTCCTGACTTCTTGCCAAACTTGCTACCCTCTGACCAAACAGAGTCACCGCTTTTTTGCATTACCTTGATGGCTTTGTTTTTTTTCCCAAACCTTGATGGCTTTGTTAAAGACTTAAGAATGTGCTGCGGCAGAGATGGGCACTGCTGGCTGTCTTCGAGGGCACTTGTTCTAACTGAAAATCTTCATCTTTGTTCATTCCTTGTTCTATATAATGTTTCATGTGATGAAGTATGGTTTTCGATTTCCACAGGGACCACATCTTCTTGCCCCGACAGGAAGTAACCTCCGCCAGTACGGGCAGGAGGGAACCGTGTTTGCTGGGTATCACTACGACCTTAATTTTCTTACTATTCATGGTAGAAGTAGATTCCCTGGCTTGAACATCTGGCTAAGGAATGGACAAAAGGTTGAAGTGAAGGTTCCTGTCGGATGTCTTCTTATTCAGACTGGAAAGCAGGTAGGGTATTGCAGAGGCAAGCTCTGTTATCCACTCTGAGAGACATTGATGTCAAAAGGAATAGTTTAGAAAAGGCATTCCTCTTATTTTCCAAGCTATCTTTGAGTTTCATTTTCTTTGTCAATATCTCCAAGATCATTCCAAGCATTCACTTTCATTTTGCATTGTCAATAACTCTAATATTATTTCCTGGCGTTCCTTGACCTGACTTACCAATATTGATTTACATATGTTGCCTTCCTCGTGCAATGGCATTATACTGCAGATAGAGTGGCTAACTGCTGGTGATTGCATGGCCGGTATGCATGAAGTTGTTGTAACAAGTCGGACAATGGATGCTGTGGCAGCTGCATCAAAGCAAAATCGCAGCCTCTGGAGGGTATCTTCAACAGTGAGTATCAATATGGGCCGCTACTGTCTGTATTTGGATAATTGTGTTAATTTTATATGGACCTTGCAGTGCTCAATTTAAATTATGATCAAAATTATGTGTATGTTGTCTGACTTATGTTATCTGCCGTGTGTAGCTGTTTGCTCACATAGCATCGGATGCCGTGCTGAAGCCTTTAGGCCATTTTGCGGATTCCCCACTTGCAAGCAAATATCCACCCATGTGCGCTGGAGAATTTGTCGAACAAGAACTTGCTGTGATCAATCTGAAAGGAAGCAAAGGAGAATCCTGATACTCTTGTTCCTAGGACGACTCTGTTCTTTGAATAATCAGAACAGCATAGCATGTTCAATTAATTTGAAATGTAACGAACGGCGGTTGTTCTTTTTATATTCCTTGTTTGCTAACTTTAGGTCAGAAGGCATCGGAACCGTGAAAAAAAATCCCAAATTGATGTGGAATGGTGTTGCAAGGACCGCTCATGCCTGTGTTTTTAGTTCATTGGTCTGGCTAATTGCGACTTCAGTCAGATAATAATATACATTTACTTTTGACAAATGCTCTTGGAAACTAATTTGATCTGTACTATTCTGAGCCAAAAGGCCAAGAATTGTCAACAACAATTGGTGAATTCTAAAGGGTGCTTTTGTGAAACTAAGAGCATCTAAGGTGGTCTATCATTTCCAAAATGTCTCTCAGGCATCATCAGCAAACTGCAGAGCTGCTTAACAGGTTTTATTTCAGCTGCTATTTAATCCGTGCCTTAGGATCAGGATGGATTCAAATTTAGGCAGCATTCGATTTTTCTGGATCTATCTAGTGCAGAGTAAAGTACCAAAACTTGAGCATGAGTTTTCCTCTTGAACAAAATTAAAACATAAGGTGAAGACTGTATATTGAGAGCTAACAATGAGCGAATGTTTGACAAAATAACGTTTACGAGGAACAAAGCAAGCTGGTTGTCCCTTTAGACACTATCATAATGTGATAGTCGGACCGTGTCACCCCATTTAGCTGCAAAAGACTACAGCATACCCATAGGTTCAAAATCATCCAGAATGAACATCCCAACTGATCACCATCACACCAATTGCATGCCTTGTGACTTCGTGCAGGTAAATCAGCTGAGCATTGCCGGTGGCTGAAACCATACATGCAGGCATGCCTTTGTATGAGCCATGGGGGCATTTTTGCGTTCAATCCCCTATTTAACAGCCCATTCCCATGAAAAAAGGCCTCAGGAGGCGACTATTGGAAACTGCTTCAAAATCAAGAACAAGAAATGAAGTCTTTTCAGTCCATCACACTTGCTATATTCATGCTCATGCTGGTAACTGCCAGTGTGGTGCAGAAGGGAGAGGGGCTTACTTGTGGGAGCACTTTCTTCTCAGCAATGGTCCAGCTGATACCGTGCAGGGCAGCTCTAGCTCCTTTCAGCTCCATCCCACCCAGCGAAGCCTGCTGCAATGCCATTAAAGCTCTTGGCCAGCCGTGCCTCTGCGTTTTGGTGAATGGCCCCCCAATCTCTGGCGTTGACAGGACCATGGCCCTGCAGCTCCCTGACAAGTGCACTGCCAACTTCGAACCCTGTACGAAGCACTCTCTTGTACCTGTAACCTTTTGTTGCGATACTTGATTTCTGCCTGGCAGTAGATTGAAACTTGGCTTCCAGGCAGAGATTATTCAGAGCACCTGCTTCACGAGGAAGACTATTTTTACCACTGTTCTTTTTTACATTGCTCGTCATTATTGATGATGGCTCCTCTTCATATTTTTTTTTGGTACAGGTGATATGATGAAGTAGATGGTGAGCAAGAACACGTGGAGGTGATGGTAATGAATAATACACCGGAAAGCTGTGGCACTCTTTCTTTATTCAGCATTTAGTACTTCTGACCATAAGAAGATCAAGAAAGATCATGTACTGGGTCCTCTCTAGAATAAAGCTCCAACTCTTCTTCTTCATTTTTTTTGGGAATTTGTAATAACACCTGTCTAGCGGAACTTCTCAATGGGCCACACATTGCTCTCTTCCTCATGACGAGAACACCGACTCTTACTCTGATTCCTTGATGTCTTTACTGCTACTTCTAGCATCTGATCTGAGGCAGCTAGTTCAGAAATTGCTCAGGCAAGCAAACAGGCGATATCTATTGTCCTGCCAACATTCCGTAAGAAAACTGGTTCACAGAAACAGGGGAACCTAATATGCAGTTGCTTTCATATTTAGGTATATAATGAACAACAGGACCAAAAAGCTTCGCGAGAATTCTCTGCAAATGAGCTATCCTCACAGTATTCCATGTATTAAAGTTGAGGTGGAATAACTGCCGCAGAAAACCTGCAGATAATTATTTTTACGTAGTATTGAGGACAATTTGAGCTGTCAATAAATGATACAAGTTGTATATAGAAAATCTGCTCCTTGAATTCAAACGATCTGTTACATCTGTGTACAAAAATAATCTGAAATTCAAGAAATATAGAGCATCAAACCCAGTTCTTCCACCAATATACTGCCTCGGTAGTTTTCAGTTTACGAATGGGATAACGTCATCCATGTAAATTAACCTTTTGCTAGTTGGCCTATGAACCTTCCTTGGATCCTTTTGACATCCAGCATTCAACTCTGACACGCATCACTAGCCTGTCTCTAGTTTAACTTATCAACCTACAAAAGATGCTGCAGCTTAGTTTGATCAAAGCGGGAAAAAAGTAGATAAAGCAAATTAACTCGACCGGCATGGGCCAGACACTGCCAGGAAACTGTGCAGTCTCCTAGCCAGCTCTTGTTATGCACAACTTTGACTGTTCGAAGTGCTGCGTTATGCAATTTTGTTTAGTTTATAAAAGAAGTGCTTTAGCCATCTTTGCATTCTACCATTCAATGTCTTCACTTCTCTTGCTTTGGTTTACTTCTTTCTTTTCCTTCTTTTGGTATCCACTATTGGGTTGGCTAAACGGTTAAACCTGAACAGTGGAATCTTTGGAAGGCAGTCATGCTGAGATGTAGCTTATGTTCACGTTCAAAGAAGACAATTTCATAAAAAAATATAAGACGTGTATATTACTAGACTTGAAGCAGGTGCTCTCTATGAATATTTTCATGTGGAACAAAATAATCCAGCAAAAGGAAAAGGAACAAAAAACTTAGTCTGACGAAATACCAGAGCTGTTGAAAGTACATGAGCTTGAGCTAGTTTGAATCATCAAGGTTTCGAAAACTTCTGCAGGTTCTTCAGATAAATTTCCATTAAGCAATTTTTTGGGATTCAAAGGTGGAAGGTCCTCGATCATCAGACAACAAGCACGCCCAAACAGGCCACATGAACGCTGGAATAAGAGAACTCTAAGAATCTAGAGGAAATACAATGCTACATTCATCCTCCACCATTAATATGGACGCAAAGTCCTCCAACGGCTATAAATTTTTCGCTTGAAACTCAACACCCATAGTCTCAGTGCATATAAAGAGGACCATGTTTGGCCTTAATTCAGATGATCAACCAGCATCTTTCCAAAGATAATACAGCAAGAAGCATGGAAAACAAAAAAATAAATTGTCAGAAATTTGTGCGGATGCTACCATATGATACGAATTCAGCTCATCTTTATTGTCATTGCTTTCTTTTTCGCTCGCACTCCTCTTGTTTGCCTTTTTCACACCCTTCTCTTGTTAGCCAATAATTTTCAACCAACGGTGCTTCACGAATTAATGCCAGCTCTTCTCTCAAAGTACGGATGATACCAGTGAATGATACCGATGTAAACTCGTTCGCAGCATTGAAATCAGCTTGACATCCTTGCGATAGTCCACACAAATTGCAATAATTATGCTTTTCCATGAATTTAGAGCAGGGGATTCATTTGTAAGCGTCAACTGACATCAATTACTCATTGAAAGATAATGCAACTCTGAAAGGCTGCTCGACTAATCTAAGCGGCAATGTTACTTGTTTCTCCCGTGACCAGTCTTTTATTGACGCCTTACTCCTCAGTAGTATATACAAAAAAGAGGAGCAGACTCTACTTCTACCCAGCTAAGGTAGGTGGCTTTAAGGGCCAGTTAAGAGTACCCAGCAATTGATGGGGCATTAGCACATTCATCTCTGAACCTACAAATGAAGATCGATGTTGCATCGTCAGAAACTCTTACAGAATAATGCCAAATTCACCAAACCCAACCCAACACCCAACACCCCCCCCAAAAAAAAAAAAAAAAAAAAAAAAAAAAAAAAAAAACTAACAAAGGAGAAAAGAAGAAGCAAGGGTCACCAAATTATGCGCCCAAAGGAGGAGATTTTCAGAAGCAAGAAATCCAATAGGGCAAATTCAGACGAATACAATAGACACAAAAAACTTTCATCTCTATCCCGAAAGCTCCGGACAACTGTAACAATATCCACCAGTCTTCGCAAAGAGGTAAGACTGAACTTGTTCAGTAGTATGCTTTTCGAGGATTATTCTGCAGGAGCAAAACAGCACGCAGCACGGGTCAGTTCACAATACAAGGTATGAAAGGCTCACACGCCAAATAATAAGGTAAGGAGTTCAGTACCAGAGGGTTTGGTCGGTATCGATATCCAAGCATCATCCTCTTTTTATACTGCTCATATATATCATCTTCTGGCGCCACCTCTCCAGGATTCTGAGCACCAACGCCCAAATTGTTTTTCTTCACTTCACCAGCCATGATTGGATCAGCAATACCACTTCTGGAGCTTCCAAGACCCTCACCTGCTCAATTAGCCAGGTGCACCAATTAGCCTCTTCCCCTCGGATCATAAGCAATAACGAATGCAATTAGGAAGTCAGACACTATAAGACGAATTCCTCATCCTCCACCATTGTTGGCTTAAATGTCACAGGACAGGGAGCTTCCCCATACTCGAGCCACTTTGGAGCTATAAATGGTACTTAACAAATTGACACATTCATATGCACAGAGAAGATGAAAACTTCAGTACATCAAGCACACATGATTAAGCTGCTTAAGTGAAACATTTATCATAACAAAAGGATCTAGCTACATCAAAACGGCCTTAGCTTCTGGATGGAATGAAACCAAGAGCCATAAGGAATAGGAAAAAAAAGACCTTCTTTCCACCCCATTTTTGACAAAAGCTTATGGCCAACATTATCAGCCTGAATCCTGGCCCTTTCAGCAGCCTCTCTAGCAGCCTTTTGGGCAGAGGCATCATTACATGAAGCCAAAAACCTTTCAAGCTCTTCTGGAGGAATGAAGTCGCCCATGTGATGACCTTTCTTGGTGGATCCTATGAAACAAAACACAAATATGTCATCTCAACTAAGATGCATATGGCAAGACACAAGAAAACAGAAATAACACCCGCTCGCAAGGAATTGAAAAGCTAACCTTGAAGAGAAGGAGGTGGAGGCATTTCGTCTTTCGATTGTCTAGGTTGTTTCCTCCTCTCCTCCTGGGCAGCCTTTTTCATGTAAAATTCCATCATTGCTACAGGATCTGCACTTGCTGTGGAACCTGACTCACCTGCGTTCAACAAAACTTGATTAAACAACATGCTTAATTGTGCTCACTTAAAAATGCCAAGAAAGCATGGACCACAAAATGTCTCTGTAGTATGTTGCAATTTAACCACAAAGTACTCACATAGATGTTCAAATAATAACACCACTCACTAGTCAATGAATTTTGAGTTGTTTCAAGTAAAATAACATCATTAGATTCGAAGACAACCTGAAATCAATTTGATTTAAAGACAATGATTACATCTAACAAGTTTTTAGAATGTGATACAAGGCACCACATTGCATAACTATAATGTAAGCGAAGCAATCAATGGTTTCGGTACATTCAGCTTTTCAGATGCTGCTCCATTTTACTTTATTCTCTTACATACAAACATCAGATGATCATATTTGTCTCTTATCTGGAAGGAAGTATATAAGTAAATTAAGCCAAAATCAGATGACATGGCAAGTGAAACAAATGTGTAATCACCATTCCTATCCGAAGCAACTCCAGAACCATCTGTAGCTTCATACAATGCTGAAGCAGGAGTTTGGTAATTTGAGCGGTTGGCCTGGCTGTTGATCCTTTGGGAGCCAGCATTCGATCTTGACTCTGGTATACCTACTCCGCCTGCAAAAGGTAAACAGGAGATTAAAACAACTAAAGAAATTTACAGCAAAGAATTCTAACTAACCAACAAAAACAAGAATGAGATAGAAAGCAACTCAGTTAGATTCTGAATGACTTGCGAAGGAATATTCAACCATTTATAGAATGGAAGATGCACTGATAGCAGATAATGTAAGCTGCAAATACAGAAATGCAAAGGCACAGCCAAAACGAGCAGTATCAGCCTGAAACATGAAATCTAAAATGCAAAGAAACCAACTCATAACTTTCAGGAGAGGTCTCTTAGACTGGTTTTCTTGACTGGTCCAATAATCCATGATAATCCGTTTACTCCTACTTGCTCTATTGATGATATTATCATCTAAAATCAACTCACTTGCACATCCCGTTCTTTTTCTATCCCATGCACAAAAACATTTAACTTTTGCTCTAGCAAAGATAGTACACAGATGTTCTACTTTTGCATTAGCAAAGATACAACAATTACAAAGATCTGAAACTCCAGAAACTCCAGAACGTACATGATACTCCACGTGTGCCCTCTACTATATGATACATACAGCAAAACAATCAAACAGAAAGTGCTCAACAACATGAGATTGAACGGTTGGGCTAAGTGGGTGCTTGAGGGAGCTTTTGCCCTACATAGGTGCTACAACTACTATAGAGCGTTCGACCAGCAATTAAAGCAGAAGGTGAAAGTTGAACACTTCAACTTGAGTTCTGATAGCAATTCCAGTATGCTTTTTGCAACTTTTGCTGTTCCAACTTTATGTTTAGATTTCAGTTTCAGTTAAGTTCTTGAAATACAAAAATACTTCAAGAAAAATTCATCTTCACACGTATGAAGTTAATTTTACACTTAATTACATGCCTGAGATTCATGTTCTTAACCTCTAAACATGGTGAAATAATATAATCTGATCTATCCACACCATTTCACGGCATAAACAGAACAAAAGCAATGGAAGTACGGAAACCAATCATTTGTGCACATCCATGACATCAAACCAGCTAAGACAATGGAAAAACATTCAACTACGAAAAAGAAAAACATTCAAGGAGGATAGCACAAACCATTGCGAGATTTCTGGGGTTCCTTGCTCTGCAAAGAAAGGGCTTTTTCCTCCTGAGCAAGCCGGTATTCATAGTACTTGTAATCAGCACAGGTTTTGTCAAATAAAAACCTGTGCATAGTATAAAACATTAGAGACATGCTGGCAAAGGCAATGGCAAATCACCATTTGCTCATGTGCTTGAAAAAGACTTGATGGAATGTGTATGTATCTAAGCACCACATGGAAGCCAAACAAGAGCTATGTTCTAGATGAATGTATATACTTGAATGGAGTATCCCCAGGATTCTTCTGGCGAGACATATCTTCAAGATGCCTTCCATTTTTGGCCACAAAACTGGCTAATTTGTCCGCAACTTTCTTTACTGTAGGATCTCTTGGGGAAGGTGGTGCTGCACGTCACTTACAAAACTGATTAATACCGAGAGCATGAACAAGAGAATGCAAACTACTCTTGTAGCAGGCGTGCCACATATTCCATATCTTTCAGTGAACATCTCTTTCCACCAATGTTGGTAGGTACTTAAGGTTAAAGCTGCATTCACGAGGGAAGAAATATTCAAGAATGTTTTGCTCTCCTTTAAACAGCTTATGAGAAATGAACCTATTAGGGATAGAATATTGCATAAAGGGGACTATATCAACCAAAATCAAACATTTAAAGCACATTTCATTATGGTAAATAAGTAATCATGACTCCCAAACCAAATTCCATAAACCCTGGGTGGAATTACTCCTGTATTGAGCTTACTAAAAGAGCACACCTCAACGGCATAAGGACTAAAGACTTTTCAGAATTATAAGAAAACATCATATATTGGCCATCAGGTTAAAGAAACAAAAGAGATAGCAAAATGGGGGCTTCTTCTCTGAACTTATCCAGTAAAGTGCAACCAAGTAAGCACATCACTGAAAGACATTTTGTTTTCACATGTTCTACTCAGATTTCCAAAACATCAAGCGCAACTAACTACAAAACAACAAAGAGTGTCAGACAAGCACCACGAAAAACATAAGACTCTAAGCAATGTTTCTATTTCGAAGATTAGAAGAAAAGACAAGTGGAGTAAAGGCCAAACAATGTTTCCTTTAAATTTTGCACTTTTCTTTTTCCCAAAACAAAAATAAAAGAAAAGGAAGAAGCAATCAATCAGAATCTGAAGGTGAAAGAACAGTTGAAGCATAAATTAAAAGGAGAAACCTAGAATAAAGAACAAGGCATCCATAAAGAGAAAAAAATGAGCAACAAACAGCATGTACTATCAATTCACTATAAGCTCCAAATACGATGAATCATTACTGTCGTTGAAGAAAAGCAAATTCTACCACAAGATACCAAAATGCGAGAGAAAATCTCATGACTAGCTGATTATTTGAATCGATCTCGTCATTCCATTCCTTGACAAGAAAGACGATCCAAGCAAAAGCCTCCCATCACAGCCCTGACCACACAAAATTATATTCATGAAGTGGTATTTACCAACATCATCATGTCCAGATGATTCCCCATAGGCATCTTGTTTGCTTAATTTCTGCCGTTTAACTGACGTGTCACCCAAATTACTCCTAGCATCAGCATCATCTTCATCCTCATCTGCAGCTAACTTAACTGGAGGTGCAACAAGCTTTGACTTCTGTTTCAAGCTGAATGCAAGTTTACCACCGGACAAAGGCTGGCTGGACTTTCCAGAATTATTAGCCTTGCCATCCAAAGGTGTTTTGGTAGCACTAGGGTTCGAAGATCTGGATACAACCGAACTCTGTTTAGGATCTCCTGATGGGGCACTTGTATCCTTTGCTTTCTCTTGTTGAAGCTGTTTGAACCTCTCCATGAACGAACCATCATTTACGAAAAGGCTAGAAGGCGCCTCCTCTTCCATGAGCAAACAACCAACTGAGCTAAGTCTGTAAAGGGGACGTCACTGTTTCCAAACAAGCTTTCAAGCTACTTAGACATTGTACCGAACGTTTCGAAATGAAAAAAGAAATGTAAAGGAAAATCCACAAGAAAATTGCAAAAACCTAACGGATGAGAACCACACCATTCACGGAATCAATCGCTGGATTCAATAAAAGATGAGGTTTCTTCACATGTCCCACTAGAATAAGAACTCAAGGGCAAGTGGCAGCGAACAGAAAAGCACAAACATGCAGCACTAAAAGGCGGCGGATTCATCAGCCAGATGGACAAAATCAGCAGCTTATCCTAATAAGCAGTACAAAAAAGAAGGGGGGGGAGGAGCCGCGAAGTCCAGGAACTTTAGAGGCACGATTATAGGGGATATGGGGGCTGCCCGATTTCTCATTCAGACAAGAACAGGACCCTCCGTCATGAGAATGCAACTCCGACGGCCAACAAATGTCAAACCCTAATCATCATCGGCTAATCAGGGCACATCAGCGGAATAGCAGGACACGAGAAATAACCAATTAGGCGAGCAAAAGCAAACGAAACGGACGATCGCGTGCACGAATAGCGAACGGAAGATGCAAACATCAAGCTGGACGGTAGAAATTGGTCGGGGATTTTTAATCAAAGAACCAACCGAACTGACCTCCAAGTGACAGAGAGGATCGCAATTCGACAACACCCAGTCCCGATCAATCTGAACAGCCCACAAATCGAGCCGTATCAGATAGGAGCGAGAGTGACGACAATCTGTGGCTGGCGAGACCCAAAAAATCTGGAACGACGAACGCAGACAAATGAGGAGGAGGAGGAGGAGGAGGTGGAGGAGGTGCACGGAACTTGAGGCACTCGCGCGTGCGTAGGCTCCCCCCTTCTTATATTGCAGCGCCAGAAAATCCGAGCTCCCCCCGTACTTTTCATTTATCTTTCGAATTCTCCCCCAGAAACTTCTCCAAATTATACTGTTGCCCATGAACTCTTTTCCTATTCACTCGTATCCCTAAACTGTATTCTTCCCACCGAAGATTTAAACGAATACGATAACATGACCTTCCATGTCGGCAACCCCTTATCGCCACATGCACATCTCTGCCATGTAAGCCATAAAAAATTAACGAAACTCTAATTTTTATTGGAAAATATATGATTAGATTGAAATAATTAATCAATTAAAAATTTTTATTATTAATAATAATATATGATGAAATATTTTCATGAATGACAAAGATAATTTTTGTTGATTCATTTTTTCAGGAAGAGAGATAGATTGAGATCGAAAAAGAACAAATTCGTTTCCCTCCTGAGCTGCAATAAAGTTTCGTGAATGCTGCTGCATCATCGAAGAGGATTTGTCGTTTAAGTCAACGCAACTATAATCAACAAATCGAATCTTCCACGCATCGCAAGGATATTAGTACCATCCTACGTTTCCCCATATAGTGACCAACAAAAAGCTATTTATGTTCTTAGTTGAGGCGAGGCGAGTAATGCAGGATTCTCCATGCATCGATTCTCGATGACTCCACATGGCGCAACTATGACTAGCCTTGCACTGGCTTTGATTTTCTCTTTTGCGCTCGGAGCAACTGATGGAAGGAAATGGAAGCTGGAGAAGAGCTACTTCCCCTTAATGTCCATCAGTGGAAAATATGAGGTGATGATGTCCGAAGAGGACACTAACATTCTCAGTCATTTAAGACAACCACGGATGCGGGACATCTCCAACTCCTACCGTTCCAGGTCACAGTCCTGGAGTTGGACACCCTGTAGTTTGTACCTTCTCCAAGTCATGGTCAAGTTGAAGCATTCAGGCCGATGAGTCCCAGTCATGATCCTGGGGCTTGACATGATGAGCCTCCTCCCAGTCATGTTCACGTTGAAGCATTTAGGCTGATGAGTCCCGGTCAAAGTCTGTGAGGCCCGGACTTGACAAACATCCTCCAGCATCCTGGTCAGTCATGTTCGTGGAGTTTTGCTGCTCTTATGATCATATGCCGTTAAAAATTTGATTTTTCCATGTTACTTCGATGATGTCAACATGGTATAACGAAGCAATTTCATAGATGC
The DNA here is from genome assembly GCA_014182375.1 of Eucalyptus virginea. NCBI lineage: Eukaryota > Viridiplantae > Streptophyta > Magnoliopsida > Myrtales > Myrtaceae > Eucalyptus > Eucalyptus virginea. The sequence goes on along the minus strand of CM024523.1, from coordinate 19,222,433 downwards.
TTAAGTAGCTCCATCGACAAACTATACAAAGTTCAGCAAGTTTCTTATCAATATAGGAACCCATTTTACCATTAACGAAATTACACAATTATAGATACAAAAACAATAGCAGCAGAATTTGTTTTCTATGTCCCATAGTAGGAGCACGATCATAATGTTGGGTGCTTAAACCAACCAACCACCAAACATATGAACCTCACTTGTTTAAAAACTTATGGAAACTTATCAAGGTACTTAAAAAAGCAAGTTTTATGTTGGCAACTCATAAATGATGGCAAAATTTTCAGCCGAAGAGAGGTAAGAGATTTTTCAGGCTCTTCCAAGGCCAGCAGCCTAGTAGTTTCTGTTGTCATAAACAGGAAGGTGGGAGGTTGATTCCCGCCTTTGGATTTGAAGGTAGGAACAAAGAAAATTGCCCAGAAAATAGAAAAGGTCTAAAAGAAGTCCCACTAAATTGCCTTCAAATGGCGCAATGTAGATGTAGAAGCAAAGCATGCATGAAAATGTGCCAATTTCAAATAAATCAATTTCTGTCTGAAAGGAACTTTACATTTCAGATTCGAAGCCAATGTTCCAGAATCCTTCAGGAGTCATTGGAGGAACATATTTATACCTATGCCGGGACACGCCATCATGATGCTCACAGCGCAAATTCCTCTTATTATTGTCATTATCTTTGCTTTCATTATCGGGGAGAACAGCATCATAAAATTTCTTGCACTGCCTGCACTCGACTCCTTTAAGATTTTCCCGCTCAGCTTTCCTTCTTACAGGTTCCACATATTTAAAACTTTGTTTGCCAGCAGAAGGTGCTGCCACTTGCTGCTTCTTAGGACAAGGATCAACATTCATGTCCTGTGTCTCATCATCTGAGAAGCTTCGATCTATTTCCTTCATATTATGGGCTGGAGAATGTCGGTTTTCTTCATTTGCAGCTTCATTCAAGTTCCTTTGAACATTCTCGAAAGGTGTATTCAGAAAATCATCATGAGGATCAGGCCCTCCTAAAGGTTGATTGGACCTAGTATCTCTCCAATCTGATGCATTGCGCTTTGTGCCCGCTGCGGCCGTGGATTTTTCACCAACTTGACATTTTGATGCAATGTACTTTGAGCTGGGTGAGAGGGAACGTGAGTTCTTTATAGGTCCAATCCCTCTGTCAGCCTCTAAGTGATCTTCAACACTGATCTCCTCTTTCACTTTCACCCCACAACCAAAAGCAGCAGTATTCAGATCACCATTTTCAAGACCTGCAATACAAGGTAAAGTCATCAGTAGGAGGTGAAGAGTTTGATTGCCGCCTAAATGGACACATGCAAGTGGGGTCTAAGAGACGCCAATTACAGGGGGTGGGACCCCAAAACTAAAGAAAGAAAAAAAGGAAAAACTTTTACTGCCAAGGCCACGCAACTTTGACGCCTGTGCATGAATGTACGACAAACATCTCCACATGTATACCCAAGTAGTACAAGGAGTCCAGATCGAAAACATCTTAACTTTAAATCCAGATGCGAAGATGGAATGAATGTTTCAGTAAACCCAATAAAAGCCATTCAAAGTCATTGTCATGCACTGCCAGGATAAAAAAGAACAGAAGCCTTACAGGATGCCGAAGGTCGATTCTGTGGGCACCTCATTATGTCCTCTTCCTCAAATGACTTGCTTTGTGGAATTTTATCCTCATTTATAAGACCAAGCTTTGTACGGAGGTAATTGTACTGAGACTTCAGCCTTTTATAGGCATCAAACAAATCCTTTTTCTTCTTCCTCTCAGACAATAATTCTGAAGTTTTACATTTAACCAGTTGAAGTAGATTCTCTTCCGAACCTCCTTCAGTATGGCTGCTCTTTTGTCGAAGACACGCCTGCAAGTCATTCACTTTCTCCTCTAGATTCTTCACCTTGCACGATAAAAATTGTCTCTCTTCAAATTGCTGCGATTCTTTCTCATTAATCATACCATCTAAATGACCCGAATCACTCTTTTCAGGCAATTCTTCGTTCAATTTCCTTCCAACATCTTCTTGGGCCTTTCTCCTAAGCTCTTCCTCAAGCTCGCTTATTTTCTCCTCCAAGCATTTTGATCTGGTCATCAGTGTCTCTTTTTCTTTTTCGCAATGGAGCAACAGCTGTTCTCGATCAAAAACTTCAGATGCTTGTAATTCCATCTTCTTCATTAAATTTGCTTGCAAGTCTTTTCCCCTGATTACTTCCTCAGTTTTCTTTCTGACTTCTTCTTTAAGTGCCTTAACCATTTTTTCCATATTTTCTTGCTTAGCAAGAAGGGCTCTTGTCTTTTCTTCTTGCTCTTTTGTTTCTTTCCCTTTGATAGCTAATGCAGAAGTATTCGATTGAACTAACTGCAGTAACTTTTGCTGGAGATCTATCCCCTTATCAATTTCCTTAGTCTTTCGTCGAAGCTCAGATTCAAGCTCATCAATTTTAAGTTGCCGGTTCTCTTGTTCATCAGCCAACTCCTTCAACCTCTCATCCTGTTCCCTAGACAGCTTCGCCATTTCCTTTCTCAGAGACTGGTTTTCTTTGCTGACCTGCTCCTTTTCCAGCAAGAGTTTTTCTGTTTGAAGTAACAGATTACTTTCCTTCTCTTTCCATGCATTTTCAGCAGCTTCCATGGCCTCTGAGTAAATTTTCTGCAAGCTTCTGGATTTCGACTGGAAATTTGGGTAAAGTTGACTGCAGAATATATATTCTATCTGAGATATTCTGTCCTTAGCTTCCTGAATGGAGGCAACCAATATAGTGCTAAGGCCTGAGACATGCTTAACATCATCATGGTCTAAGGAAATCCCTACTTTTGGAGAGTTATCGTCGTATTTGTCCATCTGGAGAGACAGAGAATGTTAAGCACACGAGCAGTCAAAACATAAAATTAAAGAAGCAAGACACTAATCGACACATGCAGGGTATTGTGACAAGTTGACTCTTCGTCGCACAAAGCCATAGACAGCTGATCTAAGCATCCTAAACCGCAAAGCCTGTAATACCATGGGCTCGAGCAGATCATAAAAAGGCCAAATCGAAGTCCAAAAATAGAGAAAGCCAATACAAATAATGCTTCAGATGGGACTACCAATTGGCCAAATATCTGCATTGTATAGACCACGAATGAATAAGGGGAGCGAGAGCGATATTTACGGCCTTAAATGATAGTTTCACAGGCCTAGTGTAACTTGGTGGATCCACGCATTTCTATAATCTTGAATCACAATCCAACGATGTTCTGACTAGTGCCACATCATCTATCGTGGCAAGAATATCAACCACACACGGGATTTTCTAGTGTCCACATTTCACATGCTCGTGCATTACTATGGCTCCGCAGCTAACTCCAGCTGATTACGGAAGAAAAGAGAAGCACTTGGGATGAACAACAGGGAGGAGGAAGAACAAGGAAAGACAGAAGGGGAAAGAGAGAAATTTTGAAAGGAATGAATTCTTGCCAAGTTCCCTCACAATCGCATTCATTGCCATGACAATGCACATGCTCAGTGCACCAAATACGGTACTTGCAACTTAGAGAACTACGGTTGAGCTAAGACACTCGGCACGAGAAGAAAGAAGCGGACCATCGTGGGACGGTGGCTGAGCACAGGATTTCCCCCGAATCAGGAAGAAACAGGTTCGAATCGAAACCCTAGCTGAAGGAAGAGGAAGACCGCCTCAGGGTTAAGGCTCGTTGTTGCCAACGCCAAATGCAAATTCTTCTATTAAAAGCGGAGAACGCGAAATGCGCCTCTTCAATGGAGGAATTGCTTATCATTGGGCCATTAACAAACACCTCTTGAAGATCCACGATCCAGAAATAGGCTAGCGCGCGAAGGAAGCTGACTCCAGCGTATTGCGGAAAGAGGAGGAATTCGAGAACGGAATGACACGAAGGGGATGGGAAACTTACCGGCGGCAGAGGAAGCTAACGACGGCAGCGGCGGCGATGCGAAGCCTCGGTCAGACACTTAAAAGGATGGCTGCTCGTAGAATTGGGGGCAGATAGAAATGGAGTCGGAAGGAAGCAACGTTTGAGATCCAGTCAGGACATGGCGGCAATTTCAAAAGCTTACCCGGCAAGCTCCAGGGGAGCTCCCAGAGGAGGAAGATGAACACGGTGAAACGGTGAATGGGCCGAGCGGACTTGCGGGACAATCATACTGGGCCCATTCACTCGAGCCCGATATCATTGATGGGCTCTGGTGTCTGGGCCCTTCTTCTCTCGATCTGCTTTTTGGGGGCGCTGCTGCTGCATTCGGCAAGGCAAAGAGGGCAGAGGCGAAGCAAAGCACAACATCACGGCACCGATGAAATCAAGCAAAAAGCGGGCGTGCGTGCGTTTCCTAATAATTTTCCCATTTTGAGGCTCTTCTTAATTTATTGGGGATTTCGTTTGGTTGGGTTGGTCGCAATCTCCGACGGCACCAAATCTCTCTCCATTTCCCACTGGGCTGGGCGCGGCTCCGTAGATGCCGCCACCGCCGACGCCGACGCCGACGCCGACGCCGACGCCACAGCCACGCCCCGGCGTCTCCTCGGCTCCTTCTTCCCACTGCCTCTCCTCCGCCGCCGCCCGATTCCTCGGGGCCTAACTGCTCCCTCCCTCGCTCCCTCCCGCCGTTTCTCTTTCGGGTTTTCTTCGTTCTAGGGTTTGATCGCCGGATGACGGCTGCGGGGGAAGCCATGGATCGAGTTGATGATGATCGCACTTTCAACGTCAACTTCAGTGGCGAGGGTGCCGCCCTCCTCTGGGAGACCGTCAAGCTCAAGCTCAAGGACTTCATGCCCGATTACGCCGACGACACTCTTGTGGTCTCTCTCTCTCTCTCTCTCTCCCTTAATTGCCCCCTCTCTGCCCGTTCTGTTCTTCTATCTCCTCCGTAGAATCACTTCGTTTCCGTCTCGAATGCCACTGCTCGATTTAGAATTGTGACTGGTGTGTTGCACCGAGAGCATTACTATCTGGGACACGTCGTGTTAGGGAATTCGATAGTTGATTGACTGCCTCTTCATTTCTATAGATGTTTGGATACAGAGATAGCTTCCGGATTCATCGTCTTGTGGTCTGTCGTCGTCCTCGTCATCGCAGGCCTTCTCATTCTTAGAGTCTATTCGTCTCGTACTCTCTTGATGTGATATTGCAAATCCAGATTCTATTCTTTCTTTGTTTCCTCTCTACAAATATTTCGTATCTCGACCTTGTCATCCTATTCCCACTTTGGTGTTCTGGCTGTTGCGTTGCGACTTGATGGCATTCTCGTCTCAGAGAAATGATTTTCTCAGACTAGGGTTGATGACCCCGAGCTCATCTTCTAGCTATACATTCCCGTTTTCAATTACAACCATGGTGGCTGAATGTTGTCGTTGTCGGTGTGTTGTTTAACTTGTTGATCTGTTTGTCAGGAATACGTTGTTGTCTTATTGAGGAATGGCAGGCGCAAAGATGAAGCAAGGAATGAGCTGGAAGTTTTCTTGGGAGATGATAGTGATTCTTTCATATCTTGGTAGCCTTTATTTTCTTCCCTTAGATATTGTCAATCCGTGCAATTGAACAGTTCCCCCCACATCGCCCCCTGACATGATGTTTTCCGTTTTCTTTTGTCAGGTTGTGGGATCATTTGGCCAACAATTTGGATCTGTACATAAAGCCTGAGGAACCTGACGTCAATGATTTACATGAGAAACCGTTGTCAGAGGAACTACCTGACAGAGCAGATTCTCAAAACCCAGATGCTGAATCTGAAAAGGGAAAATCGAGTAACTTATTGAGAAGTCGCCGCAATAGGGAATGGAAAGGACTAATGGGGGATGCTGGTGAACCACCTCCTCTCAGGAGCTCAGAGAGCAAACATGTGCAGGAGGAGGCAAAATCTCACCACAAGGACCATCATGCGAGACGGTCCATTTCTCCTCAACATGCAACGCAGCGGAAAAGGAGCCGACCCGATGAACGGCAGTATTTGAAGGTGTGTGATTTCTAAGCTTCAGTTTTGCAAGTTACTCAACAATCTTATGCCATTTAAAGCATCTGTCTTGGCTTTTGCCTCCTTTTCTTGAACTAATTATATTGATCAACTGGCCCCTAGGGTGTGTGTCTATCCGTGTTTTTAGCTGAAGGCAGCTTATGTCCATATCTTGCATAGCCTACTCATGAACAATAGTATCAAAGTCAGGACCGTCGTTGCAAAATTGCATTTACTTGCCTTATTTAAACAATTTCCATATTCGCGTGGGGCTAGTTAGAGGATATTTTGTTAGTTAACACTAAGTTTGAGCGCTGTTAATTTGCATTGTCAGTGGTGCTAATCTCTTGAAGTCATGTTCCCCTTCAAACCATGCGTCTTCTCCCTATTACTGATGTTTTAGGTTTCCTACCTTTCTTTTTATGATCTCTGCTATCTTTCTTGACTTGAGGGCTGAAGGAACTGAAATGATGTGCTTGATTCTTTGATACAATCACAATCATAGATATTTCCATTTTGTACGTCATGCTCTGCTTTCCTCTCTTTTGCATTCTTCCAACAGTTTCTCGAAGGACTGTTCTACTGATTGTATACATTAGCATTGTACTCGGGCTAAAGATCATCCACTGCAGATTAAAGGGGTTTTTTCATAAGAATTGTCTGCAGGGGCTGAATTTCTTTTCCAATGCATATTGGCACCCATTTATGCCTCCTTAGTGAAAATATAGAATTCCAAAATATAGAAATAGGAGAGCGACATTTATGAATTGGAACTTTTCATTTAATCAACACTTCTATGGGAATTCTTTAACATTCTTTAGTTACGTTTAGATGCAGATATTTCTGTTCATATAGGTAGTGAGCTTGTCATTTTTCTTTAGGGTGCGGTTCATTTGCCCCATAGGCTAGTTTTTGCAGAATCCAGAATCTACAGTTTTTTTTTTTGGGAAGGGGGAGTTCTCAGAATCTACAGTGTTAAGGTGTTATTTAATAAATAGATCATCTTTGCTTATGACATAAATTATCTCTGTTATGTGCTATCAATTGGTCTGCCCTTCAATCATTCTTCTAGATCACGTCTTCTCTAATGGCCAAAAGTTCACTGTCATTATCTCTTTCATGCAATGTGGACCCTGCCTATGTGCAACCTCCAATTATGTGAGGAGGGATTTTCCTTCCACAGTGTCTAATGGGCTCTCAGGTCGTGGTCCTTGCCTTGAATTATGAACTTAAAATCTATAAGCTGATGATCGAGTCGATGCCATGATTATACGTTCATTCCACGCCCTGGTTAGAGCCTCTTAGGGGTCCAAATGAATATAGACATATGCGAGAAAGGTAAGCCAAAAAGAGAAAAAGATGAGTTCTTCCTTCCTTTATCACTTAGGAGCCATGCGAACGATTTCTGTCGAATGAGCCCACCGAATAGAATATAGGAGTTGGATTGTGTAACGATGCGAATTCTGGACTGGGGCATTAAAAGAAAACTTTAAAATCGCTTTAAAATCAATTCATTTTTCTATGGGAGAAAATTTCTGAAAATGAAGGAATTAAGGCATCCAACCCAAAAAAAAAAAAAAAAAAAAAAAGATGACCTTTTTGATTGGATGTTTACTCTTGCAAAAAAAAGAAGGGATCCGCCTTAAATCAAAACAATTTCTCCTTTATTTCCTACGTGGAGATCTTGCGTACTGTTAGAGCTAACTAGTTACTTTCTTACCTTGCTTACCTTTTGGACTCTAGGAGCTATCGACTTGACTTAGTGAATCTTCCTGGACCTGCTTTTCAAATATCTCTCCTTATTTGAGATCCTATTCAACTCTTTTCAGCTTCTATTGAATCGAGAAATGGGTTTGATTGTCCATCTGTTTTATTAGTTTGCTTGCAATGGTTCTGCTCTTCAAACGCTCTTCCATATCTGTTGTGCCTTTCATTTCTTCTCCTCAGGCTTATGAACTTTCTGAATTTTTACTACCGAATAGGCTTCCCCTATTCACAGTGGACAGTATATTTTCAGTGGATCATGCGAATTTTCTGTGGATATATTTATCGAATAATAAATCTTTATAGTTCTTCTTCCTACTCTCTCAAGAGTTACTTTGCCTGCTTTTGTATATCTTGAGGAAAATTGATCCACTTTGCTTCTCCGCAGAGGGACTCGACTTCTCAAATCATCGATGCTCCTAGGCGGTTGCTGCAATTTGCTGTGCGAGATGCTGTGGCAACTTCCCGACCTTCCGACTCTGCTGGAGAGTCTACTTTGAAGCGACTTCGTTCTGTGGTTTCAACGTCCTCCGAAGATGTAGTTGATCGGCCTCCGAGAGTCCGATCAGTCGCAAGGGTGCCAAATCCCATGGCGACAGTGATTAAAGCTGTGGCAGAAGCTGCCAGAGATGTGCGGAAAGTAAAACCCTCAGGAAATGTATTTGATAGACTAAGTCGTGGAGTGCCGGTTTCAGAGCCTGAGATTGTTGGAGAAGTTGCTGCAGTTGAAGATGAAGAATTCGAAGACTTTGACCAAACTTTAAAGCATTCCGGTTCAAGTAAGCCTCAAAGACTGGACTATGATGAAAGCTATGATGGGGATATGATGATGATGGAGAGGGAAAGCACTCTTGGATATGACTATATATCAGACAATGAAGGGTATGATGAACTAAAAGTAGCCAGGCACTCCGATCTTCCTCAGACTTACATACATGGTGGAAGCAGGCATGAAGATTCAATTATGATGCAGTACGGTATATCAGAGACCGCTGAAGAAGATATTAGCTTTAAAAGGAAAAAAAAGATGGAGCATCTGCCTGTGACAGCTAATTCTTCCCATAAGATTGCTAACATTCCCGTGAATGCAAATTCACGGAATCCTCCTCATCAACATGCTGGACATGATGCTACTAAGCTGGACAACCAGCACCCTCCACGAGGAAGTCTGGCAGTGGCAAAGAAATCTGATGGCCAGGTCATAGGGAACAACAAACCAATCACTGTTGCTAATGGAAATGTAAGATGCTCATTCGAGTCTCCAATTTTATTTTCTCCTAGTAGTAAGCATCTATTAGCTGCTTATTATTTGTGCTGAAACTGTTGGTCTCTGGGGTGTTAATGATGTACAGGCACAATCTGCTGCAGATGCTCTCAAAGACTCTCAGAAACTGCTATCATCAACTCCCGGTGGGTTTTCATTTCTTTCCAATATTACCATTCTATCTATCATATGATATGCAAACAATTTGAATTGATCGTTCCACCAGGATTTGAACAATCGTGCTTTCAATAAAAGTTTATGCTACATATTTTCAGCTTCAGTTTATTCTAAATTGGAAAGTTAGATCCATTATAGTTCTTCTTTTTGATTTTTTTTTCCCTAATTTGCAGGATTAAATTCTGCAACTCGTTCTTTGGAGGACACCGATTCTCGGACTGTTTTTGTGAGCAATGTAATAATCGACTTTTGGGTCCTTAGTAAATGTTTCCTTTTTCGCAGTAAGCTTCTCACTGATGGTCATACATTCATGTACAGGTTCATACTGCTGCCACCAAGGATAGTCTTTCTCAGCACTTTAATAAATTTGGTGAAGTACTGAAAGTGATAATTAATACTGATGCAGCGACTGGACAACCAATAGGGTAAGCGGTTTGAATGCCTTTGCTGTCTCATTTTGGTGATTTGAACTCAAAGTTCTGCTAACTGTGGAGCGATATTGTTTTCGTCTGTGTTTCTTACTTGGTGCACATTACTAAGCAGATCAGCTGTTGTGGAGTTCACAAAGAAAGAGGCAGCAGATGGTGCACTTTCTTTGGATGGGTCATCCTTTATGTCACGGGTTCTCAGGGTACTCATTCAGGACTCTATAAACTTGTCATGTGCTATGATCTGTCTTAATTTCTGTTGCAAACACGTAGTCATGTGAACCATAAAGCATCTGGCCTCTGTTGATTGCATTCCCTTGCTAAACAATCATTATGGTCCCTTAAGCATGTTCTTGGTTCTTCATTTTTGGTGGAGTTTGAGGAACTATTCAGAGTGCTAGCACTGGCTACAAGCTGGCGATTGGTGAGCATAGGGGAGTGTTACATGAAAGGCCCCATCATATTTTGCTGACTGCTGCTGTTAAGTGTGTAGAAGTTTCTTTAGTCTGGGTGATCTTGTTAAGTGGTAACACTTAAAAAAATTGATGGGGCGCTGCTGTGTCTTTGGGGGATGCTCATTGGTCCATGTTTGGGGTCTAATAGCGTCTCTTTAGCAATTTTATGGGGAAAATTCTTGTATTTAATTCTTCCTTTCCTCAAATACTTGCTTCTGGAAACAACTTTTTTCCTCTTTTGCTTATTCTCTATGTTTTTTGGCAGGTTGTAAAGCGGAATACTACTCTTCAGAAGGTTTCTCCAATGACCTGGCCACGGCTTGTAAGGGCCTCCTCTCCTTATGCAAGGTTTTCCAGAGTTCCATTTTCAAGAGGAACTCCAGGTGCATTCCGGTCTCGTCTGCCTATCAGACCTGGTGCAAGGAGCTTGCAGTGGAAGCGGGATGCGCAGGGCACTCCTGCAGAAGGTGGGAGTAGTGTTGCTGCCAATAGCATCCCCTTTTTCGGTGCCCGGAGATTTACCTACGTGCGTACCGAGTCGAAACCTAGTGAGAACACTGGCGGAACATAGTTTGTTGGTGAAGTTGTGCTCGAGGAAGTTAATGGCAGAAAATGCCTCAACTTGTTTCTCTCTGAGACAATTAAAGCCGCTCAATCCAGTTCCATTCAAATTTGAAACGCAGCTTTATACTTGCATGTTTAGGCAAGGCGTGTCATGAAGGGACATCATCTTTCTTGGGTCGTACAAAGTTTTGATCTTCCAACTGAAGGATATAGGGTTTCGGAAAGCGTTGATGCGATTTTGGCATAAGTGATGTTTCTGGGTAATTCACTGGCGGCTTGGTTTTTTTCTTCCCAATTTATATGAAGAGACGAGATTGTAATATGTGAATAGGGATAGGGATCGGTAGGTCTCTTCGGTTTCTTGTTTTGATGTAAGGACTTGGACCGGCTTCTTCTTGTTTTTAGAATTTATGGATGGTAAAAAAGTAGAAAGATGTGAAAAAAGAAAAAGAAAAGCATAGAGGAAGATGATTTGCCGAAATGCACGTTCATATATTGGAACGCCACTTCAAGATGGCTCTCAACAAAACTTGGAAAGAATTATTTCTTATTTTTGCCCTGCTTATTTACTTATTATAAGGTTGCTTGCACTCGTCAATACATATGTGAGGTTTAGCGTATGTAAGATGGCAGAAAGAAAATGCAATCTGGCGTGTTGGATGTTTTGCTGAGATGCAGTGCCATTCACACTGTATCTCGCACCTTTTTAAACCGCTATGTGCATTTTGTAGTGACATTAGTTGCCATGTCACTGAAAACAAACTGTGATATCCATTTGGCATCTTGGGATGATAGACAACGGCAACATTGCACTTGTTGCTTCTTCGTGTCTTTACAACCATTGGGACGTTTGAAGCCGAATAAATTGGATGTCAACTTAAGGCAGCTTGTCATCCATCAGGGATCTAGTCGAGACTGAGAACAAGAACTATCATCGCATCGTAGTTATAGCTTGTATTATGCCTCTTCACGTCCGTTCAGACATGCAGCTGAATGGTTGTAGTTAGCTGAGTTTGTTATGGTCTCTGTGCAAATGAAGTTCCTAGTTGCCGCTCTGCCCAAGATTTTCTGGCCATGACTTGTTCTGTCATGTGGAATGATGAAACAGAGGAGACAGTACTGATAAGAGAAGATTTTGCGGTCAATGAGGGGATCACAACCATCAATGTCCCATACTCCCGCTAGTTCACTGGGAATGGTTCGTGTAATCTAGCACATAGACAATGATGTACACTCGGAGTTGGTACACCCATCTAAGCTGTAGTAAATATGCCCTTAAGTGTATAAAGGTCGCCAACCAACACAAGTATCATGTTTACCATATTTCAGTTAATGGGGCGACATCTTGTTAAATGTAGCAGACGAAACATACATACTCGTAAGGTCATAACCTCGTGATCAGAAAAGACACAGCATGATCAATTTTGACTTCATGCCTTGGGAACATGGGAAAATCCGCCTCACAATGTGGTGCCATGCCCATTTGATATGTAAGGGACCATTTGCACGAGAGAGTGGTACAAACTACAGAGAAGAAAGAAGATTGTCCGGAGCCTTGTCCGGTACGTATATCTAACACTCCAAGAACCTTACATACAACGAACAATTCAATAAGGAGAGCAAACAATCATTAGAGTTGAGAAGCATGCCCAGCAGACGGGCAAACCACCTTTAACCTCTACTCTTACACAATCATATCCAGTCACTCGAGAGAGTATTGCCAAATGCCACTTCTGGTCGAACTCAAAACAAAGACTAGGTGCTCCCCATTGAACAAGCAATGATGCAAAGACATATCATGTTTATGCCATGAAATGTAATCTACCAGCCTAAATGAACAGTTTTCATCTGCTTTTGGATGGTTGCCACTGCAACTTAACTCATTAAAGAGAGACAGAGGAGACTTGGACATATACTGGCCCTCTGCCAGCCTTGCGGAACACCCACAGAGATAACAAGAGTAATCGCGTAAAAAGGCAGCCATTGCATAAGGCACCTTATGATATCTCACTACTACTAATACTATAATAAAGAAGACTAGATATTTAAGCAACAACAGAGACGAATGACTACCTATGGATATCCACAACTACTGGCCGAAGGTTGATCCAGAGCTTGCTACTTTACAAGGAGGGCAACTAATAGGATGTCTAGGGAGGATGCATAACGGTTAGGCAATCTGTCCAGTCTAGCATAATGCTGCCACATCCAGCAAAACTGTACAGAAAAAAGTTAGGACAATGTATGCAGCCATATATTTGTCATCATCTTCAACTTTCACCACAGGACGCCAAAGTAAGTATAGAGTAAAAAGACCATCTATCAGAAAGCATATTGAGTAGGCAGTTCTCACAGGCTACAATTTCGACAGAATGAACCCGCAATTGCAAGTAGGGACTTGATTTTGAGGGCAACTTATATATGGTTTCCACAACAGTCAGGGCCACACAGCCAAAAACCTCTGGCGCTTCTTACTCCTCACAAAATTATGTAAGAGGGAAGGACCAGCCATTTGGTAAAAACCCACGAATCGTGTGCTGTGTATATAGATATGAGAAGCCAGGGAAACGAAAAGGATGCCAAGAAAAAAGGAAAAACAGAGAGAGAGAGAGAGGGAGGGGGTCATTTGGAGAGCAAAGTGAACAAGACACCTAAGGAGAGAGCCGCAACGCAAAAATAGGAAACTCCGCGAGCCCGGACGAAGAAGACGTTCAAGCTCTTGGCAGCCTGGAGCGAGAGGGTGAGGATCTGGAGGCGGCCGAGCTGCTCCATCTTGAAGAAGAAGTAGATGGGCTTGACGCACTGGCGGAGCAGGAAGGCGAGGGAGAAGGGGAAGCCGAAGGCGACGCAGCCGAGGAGGGAGGCCTCGAAGATGGGGGAGGAGCGGGTGAGGTAGGAGATCCAAGCGCCGAGGGCGAGCTGGGCGAGACCCAGAGCGGCGATCGCCTTGCTGGAGCTGTAGAGGGTCTTCATCAAATCCTCGAGCACCTGGCGGGTCTCGTTGGCCAGAGCAGAGAGGTCGCGCTCGACGGTGGGGCCCTCGATCTCCTGGTGCTTGAAGTCGGGGTTTTGGCTGGGGTAGGCGGTCGGGTGGGGAGGCTTGTCGGAAGGGGAGGGAGAGGCGGTGGTGGAGTAGCAGGGCGAGGCGGAGGCCGGGAGAAGGAACGAGGGGAGGGGAGGATAGGCATGGGGATGATGATGGCGGTGAGAGGGGAGGGCAGGCCGAGAGGGAGGAGGAGGGCGGGGGTTAATGGAGGAAGATGGAGGGAGGAGGGTGGCGGCGAGGAGCCTGATCTTGGAGCCCCTGCACCTCCGGGCTAACAGACCCGACATCGCCGCTGCAGCAGCCGGCAAGATCAATTGGAAGGGAAGGAAGAAGGGAAGGAAAGGAGTCGTGAGTCGTTTGTATTTGTTGTTTCGGAGACATTATTATGGACTGCATTACATGTCTTTTTACTGGGCTTGAGATTGGGCTTGAGATTTGGATTGGGATTTGGGATTTGGGATTTGGGATTGGGCTTGGATCGACAGCCCCCAGCGACATCAACCCCATGAGTTGCTTAATGCTTGACCCGGACTTTGTCACAAGAGGACGAAACAAAAGATCCAACGACCCGTAAGAAGAATGAAACCATCGCGTTCATTTCGCCGTTCCAGCAAAAATACGTATTCCGCCGAAGCAATTATCATTCCCCTTCTCTCCAATCCATTACCACCACTCTAGATTTTCCGCTTCTTTTCCTGAGTTTTTTTTTTTTTTTTTTCAAATGGTATCTAACGCAAGTTGTAGGCGAGGAATGACGCGAGGGAGGCATCGACCAAAGAGCAGACTGCGGGCAAGGTAGCGGCAGCTGCGCTGGTGGACGCAGGAGCGGGAGCCGCCACAGGCTCGGTGGCAGCCATGATGGCTCCCACAGAGGAGGTGGGGAACAGATGTGCGCATGCCATCTTCTTCATCTCCATGGTAAAGAATTGATTAATCGGGATCGACAACAACCAACAAAGGTTGTGACTCCTGGGAGGTTGGTATTGCCGAACTCGCTAAGCGATCTGGAAAACAGATATGCAGGCCTAGGGACTCTTCCGGAGGAGGTTGCATGGATACACCGGGGGGGATTGACCTCTGGTTTTTGGGGAGGTACAGGACTGCCGCGCGGGGAATGAAAATGGGTGAAACGAGTGGGAGCGGAGTCCTGCAAGGCCCATTTGTGTCATTTGCCGCTGAATTATGTGAAGCCAACCCAACCGAGCAGGCCTCCGTCAGAGTCAATAATTATAATAATGATGTTAGTGTTGTGTGAAGCCGCGTGGGGGATGATGAGACTGGGCATGCCATCGATGTTTTGATTCGCTTCTCTTCTTTACGTCATTTTCTAAAAGTAGTGGTGTCCGGCGGAGCGTACTTGTCCTTTTCCCTTTAGCCCCCTCCATGCGGAAAGCGTGGGAGTTCGTTTTCGCTTATTAATCGTTTTTTATTTTCATTCGAAAATAATTTCTTTCATAAATAATTTTTTTTTTTAAAACGTGTTTGATAATTATATAAAAATTTTAATCTCGTAATAGAAAATAAATAAAAATATTTTTAGTAAATTCATAATTTTTTTGTAATGTAAAATTCCTTTTAATTTTTAATAATTTTTTAGATTTTTCTTTTTTTTTCATTTTCTTTTTTTTTTGCTCCTAATCTAGTACTAATCTAATCGGGGCCAACTGGCGATGAAAAGAAAAAAAAAGGAAAAAAATTATTTTAAAATATTCTCAAGAATAAGAAGATACTTTTTTTTTTTTTTTTTCACTTCTTATTTTTTTTTTTTTAAATTTATTTTCCGGCTTTTTTTCTATTTAAAAAAATAAAAAATTAGTTGACACTATTAAAATGAGTTTATGTTTTTTTTTTTTTTTTTTTTTTTCAGAAGAAAAGAACCAAAAAATCAGGGAAGAGAAAGCTTAACATGCAGGCCCTTCGCTTCCGCTTAGTCTTTGGGAGCGCAGGTGGTCCTGAACCAGAAGCTAACACAAATATCGAATAAAGTAAAGACAGGTGAGGTCCACGAGCTGTGTCTGACCTTTCATCCATTTCTTTACTACTACTACTACTAGTAGCTAAAGCAAAAACTTCAACTCCCTCACCTCCGTCAGCCCTAGAGAGAGAGAGAGAGAGGCAACATGGGTGTTGATGTTGAGGTGGTGGAGCGTTGCGAGATCAGTCCACCCACCACCGGACGGCTGGAGGAAGAGAGAGCGGAGGAGGTGGGGCTGAGCATGCTGGACATCCCCTGGCTCTTCTTCCCCCAATCTCAGCCCCTCTTCTTCTACGCCTACCCCCACTCCCTCTCCCACTTCTCCTCCACCACCCTCCCTCTCCTCAAGCTCTCCCTCTCCCGCTCCCTCCTCCTCTCCTTCCCTCTCTCCTCCCGCCTCCTTCTCCACCCCAACCCCCACCCCCACCCTCGCCCTCCCCTCCTCCTCTGCTCCTCCCCGCCGTCTCCCTCACCAGTCGCTACCTGCACCGCCGCCGCCGCCTATGACGACGACGACGACGACGTGTTTCGCCACCTCTCCACCCACCGCCCCAGAGACGCCGCCCTTTTCCACCCTCTCGTCCCTTCCTTGCCCCCCATCTCCGACTCCTCCTCCGACGCCCCCGTCCCTGTGTTCGCCGCCCAAGTCACGGTCTTTCCCAACTCCGGCCTCTGCCTCGGGCTCGCCTGTCACCATGTCGTCGCCGACGCCCGGACCTTCAACCTCTTCCTCAAGGCCTGGGCCTCTCTCTCCCTCCAGCTTTCCTCTCCCGCTCCTCACCCACCGCTCCGCGGGTTCTTCGGCACCCCTCCCTACTACGACCGGACGGTCCTCAGGGATCCACGCGGCCTCCTCCACAGATTCCTCCTCGAGTGGTGGAACTGCAGACGGCAGGCCCCTCCTTCGCCAGTTCTTCATGGTGGCGTCGGTTTCCCCGACATGGTCCGGTCCACTTTTGTTGTGGGCACCACTGACATGGCGTGCATCCGAAGGTGGATACTCTCTCAATGCAACGCCGGGAATCTCCCACACCCACCCCATTTGTCTCCTTACGTTCTCACCTGCGCGTTACTTTGGGTCGTTTGGGTGAAAGCCCATTTATCCCTTCAGGCCCACAACAACGATCCAAGACCCACCCATCGCGGCCCGGTTTACTTCGGATTCATCGCCGGCGGCCTCACCCGCTTGGGCTATCCCGTACCCGCTTCTTACTTTGGCAACTGTGTCGGGTTTGGTCGAGCCGAGGCTGTGGCCCACGAGCTGGTGGGAGAGACCGGCATCGTCGTTGCTGCGAATGCGCTAGGGAGCACGGTCAAGAGGTTGGACAAGGACCTTTTCGCAGAGGCGGAGCGGTGGATCTCGGATTGGAGGGCCTTCTCTGAGTCGGAGCTCCATGTGACAGTCGCCGGGTCGCCCAAAGTGGACCTGTACGACACGGATTTCGGGTGGGGAAGGCCCAGGAAGATAGAGGATATATCGATCGATAAGAGCAGGGCCATCTCGTTGCACGAGAGCAGAGATGTCAAAGGCGGGATGGAAGTGGGGATATCTCTACCCAAGCCCAAAATGGATGCCTTCACCTCCCTCTTCACAGCGGGTCTGAAGGTCATGAAGCAAATGACTCTCCCAAATCCCAATTCATAGCTCCTGGAATGCCTCCCTATCTCTCTATCATTTTGGGTTCAATAAAACAACAACAATGTGGGCCGGGCTAATTTTGGCATGGCAGATGAACCAACCTTCTTCGAATCTCACAAGTTTGTGTTGGCATTCCATCGTTTCTTATTGCGTGCTCATGGCATGCGATTCTACGAATGAGGTGAACCACGATCGTTCGGCAAACCGCATTTCAATTCGTTCGCAGTCATCCATTTACTGCCCTGGCAAAGGTTACATTCATTCTATTATTCACATTCTTCTCTTCATAATTGCCGATCGAACTGAGGAGAGATATGCTAAGATCATTTCGAAAGCTTATTTGCTAAAGTGCAAAATACAACTAGTTTTTTTTATAAACGATATATGGTTAACAATTAGGTATTTGCGAAAGCGACCCATTAGCAAATTATTGAACAAAATCATTCTGGTGTGATGGTGAAGTAAAGTCTCATTACACGCAGTATTCGTCCTAGTTTTATTTTCGTAGGTACTGCAAAAATGCTTGGCACAGACAACAAAAGGAGGCTCTTAGAATGGCCCTTACACAACGTGGTTCCCTTAGGAAAAACGTCCCATTGTGATGTTATAGCTTGAAGATTGCTCCAAACTCTGCACGAGCTATTAGCCTTGCTCGATCGGACGGTCCAGTTTTCCCTCCCATCCTAATGATGATTATCTGTTGTTGCTACACCGTAGCTCAATTTCCACTACTCAAATGTTTTTCGGCCGACCAAAGCAAATCCAAGCAGATAGGCGAGCCGTGATTTCTTGCCATTCCTCAGTCAAGATCTTTTTCTTTAACGTAATTATTAGAGCGGTTTGCCAATAGATTAAAACCGCCGCCCCCGCTTGCAAGATGCAGGGGATTCCCTGCATTTTCAAAGGTCAGCTTCTGCTCCTCCCAGATACCATAACGGTTTTGCTCATTTTCAAGCTGTTGGGATTGGGATTTTGCTAATGGTCCATCAATTTTAGCGCACACAGAAATGCTTTCGTGACTTCATTTTGAAGCCAAACCAATACCACCACTAGACTTCTTTTACAAGTATCCCATTGCTCCAGACTGTGAAGTGTCGGCAACAAATACCAAACGTGCACAGATCAGAGCCAAATGGAGAAAAACATGCCCAACAAACAACATGTGTACATATACGTTCCCCATGTTTCTTCACCCCCTTATTCTTTTCCAGATACAATTTACTTTATTGTAGAACTCCGCATGTCCAAAGCATCCAAATTTTAATTCTGTTTCAACCTCCGAGGGCAGACAACACCGCATCTGATGCAAACAAAAACGAAGCGGCCAATCAGATTAGCAAAAACAATCCCCCATAGAGCCATCACTGACTGAAGAAGCTTCTACTAACAACAAAGAACCTTCTATTTCTGTCTAAAGACGAGAAAGCGACAAGCCTT
The DNA here is from genome assembly GCA_014182375.1 of Eucalyptus virginea. Lineage (NCBI taxonomy): Eukaryota > Viridiplantae > Streptophyta > Magnoliopsida > Myrtales > Myrtaceae > Eucalyptus > Eucalyptus virginea. The sequence goes on along the minus strand of CM024523.1, from coordinate 19,203,715 downwards.
GTAACAAGGGTGTGTAGAGAACAAAGACCTAACGCTCCAGTGATCCTTCCACTTAAGTCCTTGCCCGAGCTTTATAAAGGTATCATTTTCACATTCAGTATAAGCACTAGGCTATTGTAGAAAAACGAGACATGCTCACATGGACTTTGTGTCACTTTCAGGCAGTGAAAGTCATTTAACTCCTTGTGCCTCGAAAGCACAACAACAGCTTTTATCTCCAGGTGAAAAATTATCATCAAGCAGTCCGCAGAGACCGTTATAATTGGGGAAGCATAACGTTTTCTTATCAGAATCTCACAGAAATATATGGAAAACTGGAAAACCTAAAATTCAAACTTGCCTCAACAACTGATGAAGAGATGCCATGCCAACAGATAAGGAAAATTCACAAATACTTCAAATAGGCATCACCCTGCAAAAATGACAAAAACATTATCATTACCCTGTAAAGACTTCTCGTTTTACACAAAAGGTAGTCTACCATCTGGCCAGGAAAAAAAAAAAGGCTAGTCTGACATTGGAATGAAAATTCAGTTGTTAACGCAAACTCATTGTAACTTGGGACTTACAACCGGAGAGATTATCGTACCATATGCTGGAAATAACGGATTAGCTCACCCTTGGAATGTACTACTGGCACTGCTTAACTAATCCGTAGATCACCAAGAAAGTCCGACAGCCTGAAGATATACAAAACTTGGCTAAAGCTAATAAAAAATAAACAATTGAAGGCCAAAGTTGAGCATTTAGATCTAGCATCCGCAGATGATAGTCAACAAAACATTAAAGAGAGACATGAAGAGTACTAAGGAAAAACCTAATATCCTTAGCTATCACTGTTTCTCCATCTTCAGCTCCTAGATGCCTCAAAACAACTTCCTCCAGCCGTCCATCTCTGTATGCATGCTGCAATCACATAACATCATTTACATAGGCATTCTGACAATCTGATTAAAGTCCATCACATGATATCTGCAGATCTACTCAAATTGAAAAGGGACATCTACCAGTAAAGAGCCATCAACCATCGCATAGGAACTCTACACATACTACGAATATAATAAAGATAAACCACTAAATTTCCATGTCTGCAAGAATGCCAAATCACATGATATTGCTAATCCAATCAATGCATCTTCACTAAGTAGCATGTATCCAGTAGAGGCACCAATAAATAGAATGCCCATCCCATAATTCATAGCTTCATCAGCTCTCTCCCAATATATTCAGAAATATTAGCGAGATGCATGGGCGTAAAGCAAAGGTTTCAAGATGCCTGGCGGCATGGACACTAGGATTAAAATACAACCAAACAAACACTTGCAGAATCTCACATAGCTCAATTAATTTCCAATCACCTCCACAGAAATGTTAAGGAAATGTTTTTTCATGCCAATCAAACATAGCTTCACACCACTGACTTTAATCAAATAAAAAGCCCACACAAGTTAAAACCTAGTTCACGGTTCATAATTACAGAATTTTGATAGGAAGAGAAACAAACTACAAGCTTCATCTTCTTTTTTTATGCAAAAATGCCAGACTTCCAAATATCAAAACAAACTCAATGACAACCGGCTAAAATCTGAACCTCGAGGACCTCTACTCCCTATCACTTGATGAATCACCCGAGTTAGTTCCCAGTCGTGCCAATAAAATAGCCATCTCCATAGATATAAAATCATCATCATCGGTGTCTTCAACATTATAGAAATCCAAGTCTTCATCTCCCATAAGGCTCTCAAGAAAAAGTAAATGCTCAAAAACACCAAACATTGCATCCATATTTGCAGGATTGCGCCTGCGCCTGCGCCTGCGGGGAGGTGGCCTGCGATGTATCCATGTGTATGACCCTGGCTTGACCGTATGCTGGAAACAACAAACACAATACCCATTAGGGTATTATCCATTGCCTAAAGATCTTTGGGATGAGCGTACATTAAATGACAATTAGTTCCACGGACAGAAGTCAGATGAGGACGAGATTTCATCTTGACCACAACAATGCAACTAACTACTCAGGAGACAAGCTTGTTCTCTCTATGGGACCCAAAAGAATTATACATAAACACCACCACCTCTTCTTCCTCTTCTTGTCAAATATCAGCACTGACATAGGCCAAAGTAGATGGGAGAAAATTGCATAATAATCAACAATAACTTGATCATTATACAACTCTTCCTGGGGAAAGTCCATTTCGACTGAAGTCCATTGAAATTAAAAATCAAGGGATTATTGAAATTCCAGACACGAGGCTACTATTAAACGAAGTCAGTGCAATAGCAGCAAGGGAACTCCAACTTGGAAGTCTAAATAAATGGAAAACCGCTCTTCATCGGCAATATGAGCAAACCAAGCCCACAAGGAAGGATTGGGAGGTTGCATATCCTAGTCAGTCGGAAGAAGACTTAATTTTCCGCAATCAAACTCTACATAAGGATAATATGAAATATTACTTTCTAAATAAAATTAGTCTCACTCAATTAACAGTGTGGGTGTCTTGTTCTCTTTGATACCTTTGTAAAGCCTACTGAGTCATTTAGATGCACAGGGGAATGCGTTCAGGTATAAAGCTTAAAGCTGCATGGTGCTCCTGATGGCAAACATGCAGAAATAAAGATTGCTCTGACATTCACATATCCAAGGTGCCACAAGTCAGGTCACTAGTCTGCACCCAATGGCAAAAAGAAGCAGATACAGCATAGCAAAGCACCATCAACCCAGTATTGTTTTAAACTTTTCTAAGCAAAAAAGCTATCCACTTTTGCTCCAATACTTATATATCGTAAAACTAAAAAAAAAAATGAAAGAGTTAAACAACCAACCCACGTGTTGATACTAATTATTTTTAAAATTTTTTGGGTGTTCTGCTTTAGATAGAAGTCAAATTACAAGAGCTGCAATATTTGAAAGTAACAAGTTGACAGTCAGAATCATTCCAAACAGAGGCTTGGCTCAAAAAAATATGGTTCCCCCCATAGTAAGACACAGCAACCCCTGTGCATATTTTCTTCGCGAGGTAAATGGTGAAGAACACTGGGAATATCAATTGAATATCACAACATGCGGATTACAAGAAATTCCTTGGCAAAGAACCCACTTAACACTAGCCCATAAATTGGATGGTACAAAATGCAGCTAACAGAAGATGACTCTGCAAACAATATACAGCTGAAGTAAAGAGGCAGAGCTACATTATAAACAGATGTGCGTATCTCCATGTTCACTTTACCAATGAGATATCTTCTTTTAAGAGACACAACTAAAACAGGCACCAAAAAAGTGGAGAAAATGCATATCCTTTCACAATTGACGGCAGGAGAAAGCAAGTCGGCCAAAAGATGAATTCCATCAAACAAGCCTCACTTTAAGTATACATAGGGCAAGGCAAGCTCTGTAATGAAATCAAAATACTCTCAAGCTTGGAACTGCATTACCTTGTAAAAACAACTAGTCCCAAATGGGCAGTTTCCATCTCCAAAATTGAAGTGCTTACAATCAATTGACCTGCAAATTAGCAATAGTCTAGAGAGATCAATTCGAGAATAGAAGAAGAAAAAACAGAACATGCACAGGGTTTTGCAGAGCGACATGGTTACTTTTCACAGAAAGTATTCCTATCCCTTGCAGTCAAGAAGCAAATAGTAAGCTTGTAGCATATTGTCCAAATGACCAAAGTTTTCACCTATTACTGCTTGTAAATCTCAACAAATTGCAGACAAAATTACTGGAACCAATCCAAAGATAGATGACTAACAGTCGGTCCACAGAAACCATAAGGCTAATATATTCTTAGTTCACCTCATAAAATACCAAAGATTGGCCAACAAGAAACTGAAAATTTCACCGCAAATATAAATATATATGTATGTATAAATTGTATGTAGGATACTTATATGTCCTTACTTGAGTTTGGCCTTGTAATTGTCGATAATTTCCTGTTTTTCTTCTTTTGAGGTGTACCAAATGACACTGGGGATGACAAAGTAAGAAAGCTTGCGACATATTGGGCAGGCCCTCAACGAACTATTCACATCCATTCCAGTAGTTGGTGAACTACTACGCCAGTTCCTGATGCATGTTATGCAAAATGCATGATCACATTCTGACAATATACCAAACTTCCTTTCAGCTGCAGTGGGCTTCGAAAGAACACGATCTAAGCATACACTGCATTCTATTTCTTGACTAAGTTTCAATGCCTCAAGCTGCTTTTGCTTTTTCTCACAAGTCTTCATATGCTCCTCTCTTTCTTCAGGTCTAAAAGGATGCAAGCAGTGTTTTCCACATGTAGGGCATAAATCTCCATGAATATGAGGGCAAGCTTCTCCACGAGGACAATCGCCAGCGGCAGCAAATGAGCAGATAGACTGATCAGCTGGTCTGACAGTCCTAGACTCTATGACGTCAGTGCCATCAACATAATCAGGCTGCTCAAAGCCTCGATTCCATGCAGGTTGGTTACGGGGACCTAAAGGTCTACTTCGTGAAGAAACCTCTAGAGAAGTGGAGCTGGAATGTACCCCACTCCTAGAAGTTAAGACTTGAGGAACAGACCCTGAAATGGGGGGCTGTGAGGAAGTTCTTGATGATGATGAGGATGAGGATGATGCACCGGACCATGGACGAGAAGCCTTGACGTGCTCATATCTGCATCGATTTCCATAAGTACACATTCCTTTCTGATAGAAGGTACAAACCTGTGCAAAGATCAAGCGGGTCAATATCAAATACAGCGAATTGATCCGGGTTAATTGTAAAAGCCTATGGAAGCAGAAATGTACATTGTTCTGTGGAGCTGTCCAGTCATGTGAATACTCGCAGTGCTCCCCTTTCAAACAAGCACCATGTGCGAAGAACTTGCAAAGAACTCTGCAAGCACAAATAGTATTATAAGGCCATTTCATCACCCAAAGAGGGCTAAACAACAGAAAGAGTTCCGAAGAACGCATCGCACAGTAATTAGTCAAAGAAGACACCACTTGCAGAACAGAATACAAAGAAGCGGATAGATTTTTTCCGTGACCAGATACGCTGCAGCTTCACGATCTATGTGGTTGTTCATAAAACTAGCAACACCCTAGCAATGATCAAGCATTTTGAAAGACTTTTTTTTTTCCCAAGTTACATGCCTAATCCACCAGTTACCAAGAACATCTCATCAATATCCAGAAGCCAATTTCATGGCCATTCGACAAAATTCACAATCACAGGCAACTGAAAAGCCTGAATTCAAGAGAACCCTATTCCGCCTCGACCAACCTAATGTCAAGGCAAAAGATTTCCATGCCCTTGACCAGACCGACACCAAAGAACTGATCTTTTTACACGTATCGATGCACCCATTTGAAAGAAAAACGCGAGACTGCTTTTTCAAATAATTCAAGGCACGTAATAATAAAGGAGAAACCCAAGACCATAAACAGGAGCGCTCATCGTTCGATGAATAGAAATCTCATTCATCAAATGACCACCGGCGCAATCGTAAAAAAGGCTAGCTGCCCATTACCATACATCTCAACACAAGAGAAAAGCCGCAGCAACAACAACAACAACAACAACTCTTGAAAGCCCCGCGATGATTAAAAATGAATCCCCTGAAAGAGAAATAAGAGGGGGGTTAAAAGGAAGGGGGGTCTAAAAGTGGGGGAATTCACCTCTTGGACATGACGATGAGGACAAATAACAGGGCGAGCGAATAGAGGGATTGTATCTGCACTTTTCTCTCTACGCGATTTCAATCGGAAGAGAGGAGGATAGGATCCTCGCTGATGGAAGAAAGTGCGATCAAGGATGAAAGGAAACGCTCCCCGCCTTGACCTGACCTGACCTGATCCGCTCCTCCTGCCTTTAGGGCTTCTTTCTCATTTTGGGCGGTGTCGCTCTCCGCCCGTTGAATGAACCGACGCCCTGCGCGTCGCACGTGTTGTGGAAAATCTCACTTCCGCGGTTTCACCTTTTTGATTTTTTGGAATATCTGCACTACCGGTCCTAAAACTTATCCCAAAAAATATAATTGAATTCTAAAATTTTTAAAATGTGCAATTCAATTTTAAAACTTGTCAAATTGATGTAATCAAATTTTTCTATTAACACTATTAATTTGTTTAACGGAAAATATTGACGTGACATTTTAAAATTTATTTATTTATCCTACGACGAGGTCATCAGCCCCTTTGACGATGGCAGCAGTGGCTGCTGCGCCCACCCATGATCTCTAACCCTCTTTTTCCCAATATTTTTAGAAAAAATCATTTTAGCTTTTTTTTTTACTATTATTAAATAAGATTTAAAACAAAAGGTAATTAAAAAAACGCTACATAGGAAAATAAATTGATTTAAAAATGCCACTTTAGTGTTTTTTGTTAGACAAGTTCACAATGTTAATGGAAAGACTCGACTGAATCAATTTGAAAAGTTTTAAGATTTAATTGCACTTTTGAAAAGTTTTAAGATTCAATCGTATTTTCATGACAAGTTTTAGTGACTGAATACACATATCTCTAACTTTTCATTCTAGGTTACTCCATTATTAAACACAACAAGAGATAAAATATAGAAAAATGATTGGGTAACAATTTTTTATTTACTATGAGAATAACAATTTATTTTAGATTACAAAAAATTAAATAAAAAATAATTATAAATTATCATGGGACCCACTAGAGGTGAGCATGAAGCTTGAGAACCGAACCAATGTAAACTTTGTCCGATTTAAGATTCAAAGGTATGTATGGTATGTTTCAAACTCAAAAAATTATGGAACTTATTTCAACAGGTAGATTTCAAGTTCTAAATTGGTAGAATTTGGAACATTAATCTATGTCTTCAAGTGATCTTGTTATACTCTATAACGTTCGATGATAAGTGTATAATTTAGAACCACTAGTCTGAGTTTCTATTTTATAACTGAGACTTCTATTTTGTTAATGTTTATATTAAGCTATGATCAACGGATTGTAATAGTAAGTGGTAGTCATTAAATATGATAATTCATTACAATCGTTCAATTGATTATATAGATGTATAGGGTATGTTTCAAATTTCAAAAAATAAAGAACCTATTCCAACGACTTGGTTTTAAAATCTACATGTAACTTGCACGGAAATTGGAACCATTCACCCCTAGGGCCGACTCCTTCAAGAATTTATGGCTTAAAAGGTGCTATTATTCTCATAATAGCCTAAATACTATTATGCTAGCAAAGCCTTGACAATGACACATGGTTTCTGAATTATAATTCAATATAAAATGTGACTTTTAAACTTTTAATTTGTTCAATATGATTTCTAAAACTTTTAGTTTATGTTCGATCTATTTCCTGAACTCTATGAAAGTATTTAATGTTGTCCCTGAGCTTGAATTTTAATTTATTCAATGTGGTTCGTAAGCTTTTGATTTATGTTCAATCTGGTTCTTGAACTCTATGAAAGCATTCAATATTGTCTTTGAGCTTGAATTAATAGAATGACAACATGAAAATATTCATATGGTTCTGAAACTAAATTGAACATATGCCAAAAATTTAAAAATTACATCGAGTAAATATAAAGTTTGAGGGCGACATTACATATTGGACTAAAATTCAAAAATCATATTAACCCAATTAAAAGTTCAACAACTATATAACATATTGAGTTAAAGTTCATGGTTATTTGTGTCATTTTCCCAAATCTAATGATTATGGCAATTTTTTTTGTTAGACTTCCCTATCTTTTTCTTGTGGATTATATTCAGTTATATTAAGCGATTGGACATGGACATCAATTTTGAAATGGCATGTTTAGATGCATGCGTTTTTTTATACAAAGCAATGCAATTGCTTATGTTGCTTACAATAATTAGTCAATTAATGTCTAAATATTTTAATGAATGTTAAAAATATTTATTCATGCAAGAGGGGCCCTTGAAGTAACAGGATTGGGAAGTCTCCTACTGAGTAAGCATCTCTGAGAGAGCAGCGAAATGAGCCATGTTTAATTGTCGACAAAAGTTTGCATTCTGTCTTTCTTCATTCATTTTTTGTAAACGATACAAGCGGTCTTTTTTTAAATAAAAAACATTCAAAATCATTCACTTTCCATGTGATAAACGGAGATCAAAGATAAATATGTTAACATGTAAAACAAAAAGAAATTCGATGTTGTCCTTCATAGTTTTCTTTTAATTTCTTTCTTTCCTATGTTAATGATCATACCCAAAGAAGCGACCAATAGTGACTCTTGTTCTTTTTCTCAATGACATCTTTGCATTATGATTCATATTAATTTTAAGTAATAAGGAATGTTCGAACCTTTCGACTCAATTAATCCCCACGAATTCAATGAGTTATTTGGGCAATAATTTGATCGAGATTTTAGCCCTGTTTGTTTTACCTTTCTCAAGGGGTTTTGGGGAAAAATATGAGGTGCTTGACAAGTGTTTTTGGGACTCCATTGTCCAAATGCTAACCATGGGAAAGCCAAAAGCTTAAGGTAGGTCCTCACTTGCTTTGAACTTTAGGCATTTTCGAAAGGCAAGTCTCTAACAATGTTCATATTCACGCTTGATCTTTCCCAATTTGCATAAAGGAGCTGGACAACTGAGGGGTCGCGTGACCCAAGGCATCACCTGAGGTTGCCCTACCTCAGGCAGCATCTCAAGTATCATTTTGGTTCCCACAATCCAAACGACGCTGCTTGAGGTAGGGCAACCTTAGGTGTTGCTTGAGTTCCACGACCAAGGCACGTGGAGTCGTGTGACCTCAAGTGAGGCTATTCAGTAATTGTTTTGGCCCACCAGCAGCTAAGCTTTTAGCGAAAAATGCTTTCAATCTTTTTTAAAAAAATTAGCAAAAGTTCATTTTTTTTTATCAATAACAAAAAAGTCATTTACAAATGTATTTTTTACCAAATGACATTTTAGTTAAAGTTATTTCCCAATGCATTTTAAAATTAAAATTTACCAAATACTATTGCATTTCGAAAACCCTTTTACTCTAAAGATATTTACTTTTTTCCAAAGACATTTCCTCAAAACTGAACCAAACAGGCCTTTTATGTATTATTGATCATTGATAGGGTTTAATTTTTCCCCATATTGTGCACATAACATGTGTCAGCCCTAGTAAGAGTTATTTAAATACCCTATGAGTTCACTAGAACGTTCATCCTAATCAAATATGGAGTAATTCTTGGGGAAAGATCGCAAGTGGTAATATTTGATTCTCCGTGATTGGTTGTTTAATACTTCATAAGAAAAGTTACGAAAAAATGATGGGCATAATTGCTTAGAGATAATCATGAAGTTCGCAGAAAATCTTGAATTATTATTAACATATAACTCTCTCTTCCTTTGGGAACCCCATCTTTAAATGCGCATTATAGTGATTTTTAAGCCAAGAGTTTCAAACATGGCTTTGGATCGTAAGACATTTCGCTTGCATTCATGTCAATAGAAGGACAACATGAAAGTAGAATAGCGTTGAGAGGGTTCTTTTCCAGCAAGTTCTCCAGACAAATTTCGTGGAAGTTTGCATAGAGAATGATGTTACTGTGGGTTTTCGACATCATTAAAGTAAAACCTACTCATCTCTAGCAGTTCGGAAGCCTGTATCACAGAGCAAGAAGAGCCAGAGCTGACGAGATTAGTAGCGTGTTGTCGACTGCAAAGGACTGGGGAGAGAAGCAGGAAGGTGGGTGGGAAGGTGTTCTGCATTCCATCTCCAGGGAAGTCGTGTTAAATCAGAAAGGACAATCAACTAGTCTTTCTTTTCTTGTACCAATCACGTATTGTTTTCCCGTTGTCAAAGCTCATGTCTGGTGAAAGACAGACAGCGCGTAAAAGGTCGATGGGCTCGTGAATGAACATATCAAGAGAACAGATTCATAGATTAAAAGCTGTCCCATCGTCACATTCATCCATGAATTACAGGTGCACATATAAGGTGGATGTAGGGGCTGTGCATGATCCATATGGGCAGTTCTAATTTAGAATTAGAAATCACCCGCTAAGGATCAATTCTAAAAAATTGAAACCGGGAGCTGCCTATTAATTGTATGGATTCATCCGGAAATCGGACCTGAGTGGATCAATGGAATCGGATCCATACAACCAGTCAAGAAGCTTTTTCCTCCCTTTTTTTTATCTTATTTTATTTCTTTCTCAAATTCTTCATCCCATTACCTAGAAATAGCACATTAAACCTAGAACACCACAACTTCTGTAATACCGTACGCTCAAACAAAAGACCCAGGACCTCCATCTCCGATTGCCTCCAACCACTAGATGGGAATTTGCCGGCATTCATCCTCATCATCATCCATTCAAGACTCACAATCGTAGCCACGTCACAAATACAAAGGACATTCACAAAGATATGACCAAAGCACAAAGCAAAGGTAATAAAAAACTGAAGAGATTCGAACTCAGTAGAGATGGAATCTGATTGATAATACACCCGATAATCAACAAAAAGCCTATACCACACACCATATATTCATGTACTCCTTTTGACAATTCGGAATTAGAGATTAATCCTAATGACTTTGGTTTAGCCATTTCTTCAAACACGCGGCGCACATGGACTGAGAGGGAAATATTGCACATCTTTTGCACTCAAATCCCGGCATATCCCGAAATCAAAGATTGATAAAAAAATTTTATATAAAAAATTAATGTATTGTTATAAAATAACAGGTCCGCTCCGAGTGGGTAGGTGGCCAAATCTGATTATGAAATCGGAAACCAGATCGGTACCCACCGGTTCCCATAAATTGAAACCGGGAATTGGACCGGTTCCCTTAAGAACCGGTGATTCCAGTCCGGTTTCAGATGAGTCTCAGTTCCTTTATACACCCCTACATGAATGTGCGAGGATCACTGATGTACCGAACGTTTTGTTTTAAGGCAATGAATTCGTCTTCGTTGGTGAGGCAAATGCGATCCTGGCAAAAACTATCGTTACTAACCTCAGTTTGCAGATTGTCTGCTTTGTAATGCACTCACTTCTAGTTCATGCATAGTTCCTTATGATATTTAGAGAGTAAGAAACTCGTCGCATAAACGGTGTGCGCATTCATACGGAGGCACAATAGCCGTGCCAAGAACCGTGAAATCAGGGGACGGATCAGAAAATTGAAAAGTACATCACTCGACCCATACACAGAACTTGCCTTGTCTTCTGAAAAAGGTATCCATCCAGGGGAGGCAATGAGAAGCCATGATGCAACACACTCAGTTCCGTCAAAACCATAGCTCCAAAGCCTCAATCGTAGGAATCGCATGCCAAACATTCTGGTACCGGGTGGCTGCCGTTGCTTCTATGTAACGATGCAGCTAAGCAGCAGCAGGGTTGGACAGGTGTTTGGCTAGTACAAAGTGAAGCCATCGTCATAAGAAACATGCCATCCGCGTCGACAAGGGGGAGCATTCTCGTCATACTCCGAGCAGCAGCTCCACCTCCTCTTCCAATTGGCCCTCCCCGTGTTTGGTCTGTTGCTCTTCTCGTTCCAGCGGTACACGATTACTCCAGATAGGTCACTCCACTCCCCATCAATCCCTTGGTGCGGTGGAGCCAATGCAAACAATCCCTTCTCCCCTATCAACATTGACCAAACTTCAGTCCCGCGCATTTAATTGCCAGTGCAATATTCCCCAGCTTCAGACGACGGCGGGCAGAAGAAAAGAACGTGGAAAACGGATTGTTAAGGACAAGGACACAAATCCTCAAGATTCTTAGGACATTCCTCGGGAGTAATACAAAACTTCTGCAGCTCTGCTACTAAATCCATAATGAACGCAATTGGGGCGTGCCCTTCTCACTGATAAAAACACAACATTGAACTTCGACATGCTGTATAACAAGCAGCACAATTCTAACACAATCGTGTGGGTGTTTGATCAACCAATGCAGCTCCAGGTTGGTTCGGGGCCTCAAACTCAATTTTTTCTTTGTTTTTATAAAAATGAAGAGGTTCAACTGACGAGCATTAAGGGTTTTCTTTAAGGCCTGGAGAAAAAGAAGGATACATAGCTCTCCAAAAGGGGTCATAATCTTGACGAGCGAATGAGCAAAGAACCTTGAGAGCACCTAAATTTGAGAATTTCCTTTGCGGATGACATCTATCAAGCATAAATTTGAACGGGATTGACAGAACAGGGATGTGGGTATGCCTCGAAAAGCAACAAAAAAGAGAAAAAGCTTCGGTTCTCTTGTGGGGAAGGGAAGTACCGGTGGTGTGGCCGTGAAAAGAGCAAGCAGTGGGAGAATTATGGGCGTCGACATAGAAAGTGTTGCACCTCAGGCATCTCTTCTTGGGCTGATTCTCCCTCTCTTTTCCAACGTCCGAAGACGAACACCTAATCTTATTCTTCACGTGATTCGAGTATGGCATGGCCATCATAGCCTCGCAGCTGATACTGACAAGCCCCTGATTGTAAGCGATTCTGCACGCCATAGCCATCCTCTTTCTTCTAAACTCTGAATCACATTCGATACAATTCGGACGTGCAATGGCGTGCGAGTGCGCAAGGAGAGGGAGAGAGAGAGAGAGAGAGAGCAGGGACGCTCAGAGCGGGGGCCAACATGTAGAGGTGGATGACTAAAGGGAGCCCACTTTCAGCGACGGTGAGCCTTTGTATCAGCCACAAGGCCCATAGCTATCTCCTATTTCGCATATTGAAAAGATCCAACGAATCCCCTGATTCTGTTCCTGCATACGCCATGCTATGGCCACGGTCGATCGAGTCCTTGTGATGGGGACTTGAGTGGACTTCGGCTAAGTCAAATTTGTGCCAGTCAAATTCGACTAGACGCGGTTTGATTACCCTTGTATCATGACCTGGATAGCTACGTGTTTTTTGCTTTCATTTCTATTAAATGCATTATCCAACAGCAAACATATGCTACGATCTTAAAATCTTTTCATTGGAGTCAGAATTTCGATCTTAAGATCTTTGAGTCTAGTTATTGGAATAAGACATAAAGATTCAGTATGATTTTGATTTTGGAAACTCGTGTTGAATTTAAACACAGGCTGCATCACGAAAATTCTGATGTTCATATACATTGTGATTGCTAAAAAGAATGAAGGCCCGACAAAAAGCAAATAGAAAGATCAGCGCCATTTCTTGAAATTGCATAGTGTTCGACCCAAAGTTTCTGGAGAGAAAATTAACAGGGCATAAGGCAGGTCAAGCAAACGAAGGTGCGTGGCCAAGGCCAAAGGCCCTAACATGGTCATTCAAGGATCTTTTGTGCTTGAAGTCGGAGCCGCAGACGCAGTACCAAATCTTGCCGCAGTTTTTCTCGTGGGTTCTCCAATCGCCTTTCACAGCGAATGACTTGTTGCTGCATTTTCGACAAGTGAATGGCTTGCTTCCATAGCCGTGCCTTCTCTTGAAGTGGGTCTGAAGGGTCCTGAAGTCTTTGAGAGGCCTTGCTCTCGGATGTCGGATGTTGTGTTTGCACCCAGGCGCGCAGCAGTAGCACGGGATCCTTTGCAGCATCAAGCCATCATTACTTTCTTGTGCTCGTGCTTTTGTACTCCCTGTTCCCTTTAACGACTCAGGCCCTTTCCTGTACTCCGATCCATGTCCCCACATATGCATCTGCGACACCAACCGCATCAGGTTAAGTCAATAATTCAAGCTTTTGTAAGAATTTTAAATGGTGAAAAGGCAGCAATTAATACCTGGAGGTTATTATATCTGTTAAAGGTCTTCTGGCAAACAGGACATGAGAATTGTTGAGGACCAGCCAGAATCTCCTTAGGAGTAGGGATCCAGTAGTGACCCTGGCTTAGCTTGTCCAAGCGACACCTGATGGCATCGGCCACATCCACGGTGGTTTCCTCTTTTTTTAGCTCTGGAGCCGGACAAGGTGTTACAGGGAGTCCTATCTGTAGAGCCAAAAACAGGCTCTCATCTTGTTTCGATGAGCCATGAGAGGGTGAAGGCTCGTCAGGCATATGAAGGCCTAAGCGGTTGATAAGAGGAAGGGCTTCGAATGGAGGGGAGGAAGCAGATGTTTGGCAGTGAGTACCAGTAACCAAGTTGCTTGATGAGAAGTAGGAAAAGGGCTGAGAATAGCGAGGTTGAAGAGGCAAAAACATGGAGTTGGACCACTGAAGCACGCTGTTGGAATAAGGGTCTCTCATTCTGACAGCAGGAGGAGCAATATCAGGAAAAATGCAGCAAGGTGCTTCAACTCATATGAGCACCCGGGTGCGTGGCGTAGCTACCAATAACATATTCTATACCATGTCTGTCGTATAAGAAGGTTTGAGTCCAACAGGAATATTTAATGCAGCTCTTGGCTTGACGTGTTCGACCGTATTTACCGGTGAATGCGTAGATTTTCCTGTCTAAAACCACACAGCTGCGTCAAACGTGCACGACTTCTTTTTTGAGAGAAAATATGGGTTCAATTATCCTCGAAAGCTGCAGAACCTAGCTACTTGTTCTTGATGAAGACCTTTATGGGAGTTCACAAGGAGGAATATGTTTGACTTCAAACCTTTGGAAGAACCACCCAACCCCCCCACTCGTGCAATCTCGAATGCCACACTTCGTGGTCGTGGGGGCATAGTTTTTATATTCCTCGTTTGCTGCTAACTGAAAAAAATAAAAATAAATAAATAACGAAACAGTAATAAAATCCTCTCCTCCCAAGAATCATTCATTTCTATCTTCCTTCTACAGGCAACGGATCCAGCCACATGTGGACAACTGAGTGCATCCACATATGATTCAAATCTACATAGATCGTGAAGATTCTACATCTACAAGGTCCTCATCACTTAAAGTGTACCTAAGACGACAGAGTGGTTTTCTATACAGTTAAAGTCATTGACAATATGACCTTTAATATGATCAGAAGGTCCTGACCAACTACAGGCATGTGCAGTTAGATTGTCTAGCAAAAGAGAGAAAATGGAGGACGAAATTAAAATTTTTGCAGCAGAAATGAAGGAAAAATCTGAATTTAAGGATATTTTCCCATTCACTTTTCTTCAAAGTTGCTTCCAAACACGGCCTTTAGGACGTTCATTTGATTAAAGCTTATTTGTGTTTTAAGAAATTTGTCATTCCCGAAGACCACACGAGTGTGTTTGTCTTTTTCCAAGAACGGTTTTCTCACCCTTTAATGAGAAATCTGCCTTAGAAAACCATCAAGGACCTAGACCCGACACAAAAGATAACATCCCCCAAGGTAACCCTGCTTTTTTTCCTTTTAAACTGCTAATATTACAGGCGAGCATTGGTCTCGATTTAACTGGAGAACTAAACCGAGCTGGCCTGTTATCAGATGAACCGGGTAGGTTGGTGGGCATAAAACCGGCAATTGGCCTCGGCTAGTTTAGTTCCCAATCTGATCCTCTGAACCGCCGGTTCTACCCAAATACCAACCAAGCAAGCCGCTTGCAACCATGGAGATTCAATCCCCTGACTCGACTATGAGGTTTGCAAACCCCCTTGACTTGCCCATTAACCCTAGAAGATAAGGGTGGTTCACTGAAAGGGACAACCACTTGGAACCCTGTCTGTACTAGATGTAGCTTTATGAGCCTCTAAAGTATCTTTTAAACCCTGACCAATTCCCCCGCATGAAGCCACTCTACTACCAACAAACTACATTATATGAGCTGTGGAAAAATATAGAGAATATCTATAAGCTGCTTTTCCCAAAACGGACTCAATTCTTGAGTAGAACAGAGAACTGGGTTGGAACAGGCTGTGGAGCTGAGAGTTCCAGGGTGCTTTCCAGATTCAGGCTTTGGAACCAACACATCCATGAATTGTTCACTCCAAATTAATATCTGTCTATACTGTTAAGATAGCATCTACAACAATCAAAGCACAAAAATATGTCAATTTGCTATTTTAGTTGGCATTTTCATGAAAGGGGAGAAAACTTGGTATAATGATGGATTTGCATAACCAAAAGGACATAATCCGTCTATGGCTGTAACGAGATCAAATTGCTTTGCTGAAGAGCTCTGCCTTACACTAGCTAGGTATAAGAAAGGGGAAGCAAGGACCACTTCCTCAACAATGATATTCTACTAAGCAAACAGGACCCTTTAGTGTAACAGCTTCCTTTACTCATATCCAAGGCATATCTGCATCTATCGTTTTTTTTTTTTTTTTCCTTTTTAGCCAGAACAAGACATACTTCCATTTATTATCAGAGGAAATACGATTCAAGGTGGCTGCCTAGCAGTTGGCAACACCAGATGATAACAAAATTTTCAAAGTCGAGGGGGCTAAAAATCCTCAACTATAAAGCTTTTGGCACACAAGACAGAAGCCAAAAGCTAATGCAAAGCAAAAGGCTAAAGCCTTGGTTAAAATTAATAGCCAACCCAACCACACAGTAGTTCTGCTGAACTTCCTCTACAACATTCGGTTTTACAGTGATACATCGTTCAATTAGTTTGCTTAGAAAGGGGAAACGAGAATTTCCGATGGGTATGTTGCACTGTCTTCATGCTCTGCTCTAGAGATGGATTGAGCTTGGCTACTTCATCCTGCTCTAGTTCTTCCAGAGGTTGCTTTTCTGGAATTGTAAGCTGGTAATTTGGGAAAATCAATGTGTCTAGTTCAGGGGGGAGGATGGTGCCAGGTCCTGCCACCGTTCTAGGTAATGGAATCTTGTTTCTGATTTTTGCCAGCTCTAGCAAGACCTGATATGCAATCGGTTTAGTTGCGTCATGGGATTTTGAGCAAGAGCACAAAGCAAATGTAGCACACATTAATCTTTCTTTTGTTTCTTTTCTTTTTTTCGCTTTTGGTTTAGTAGCCAGGGGGATCTATAGAGGAAATTCTTAGGAGGATGGAAATTGAACGATGTAAAGAACCACTCAATTTTCACTGATAAGGATTGAGGAATAGCACCAAGCTGCAAACCATCATAATTTGTCGTGACTAATCCCAATAAAAGCTAGGGGAAAGGCCGTAAAAGAGTACTCTAGGCATCATAAGGCGAAAAGAATGAAAGAACCATTATCAAACTCAATAAAAGTCAAACACCGGCTTCCAGGCAGATTACCCCTCGTGGAGGAGGTTACCAGAAGGTGAAGTTGACCTTTGACTGAATTGTAAGCTTAATGTCATCAGAGTGGATTAAACCCTGCTAGCATGCTCTGAGTAGAGCTCTGCGTCAGTCAATACATCACCGGCATATTTGTACCATAGCTCTAACATCTGGTGTCCAACATAAGGTCCGTACTCCTCAATGCCTATCGACTGCAGTAGCGACTTGATGATTTTGGCATCCCTTGGGATCTGCAAGTCCTCATCATTTTCTGCCATTTCTCTTTTGTAGTCAGCTGCATTATATGGCATCCAAATGTAAATTTGCTACCGAAAACAGACACCTTGCCAAGGAAGAGGCTTTCACGCTGTTGTTTCCCGGAAGGAGCAAGATGTTACAGTATACATAATTGCCAGGGAGTAAGCAATGGAATAAAAATACAATGGCGGACTCCGAGCAGCAAGGAACAGGTCCAATGCCATAAGAACCAAATGTGAGAGAGATATGTGCATATCCTAAAAACCATAAATATGAGAAAAGAGTTCAAAGGAAGCATAATTTGCAGGTACAAATAAAGCAAACGCCGCATCTACTGAGAATTTTCCGAAGCACACGCCATAAATATGAACGAACGAGCAATCTCCACCGTATCGGATCCTCTCGCGCTCTACAACCCTCGAAGCTTTTTCTATTCTCTCCGCATTGCACTCGCTGCTGTCCCGAGGTTTTCAAAGATACCCATGCTCAAATTTCCCATCTTCCGATTTGTACGACGCAAAAGAACATCAAGCAGTAGCCGATGGTACGTCCCCACGAGACCGTGACCTACCAACAGTCGCCACCATCGCTAGCGCTATACGAAGTGTGCATGTAGCATGTGAGAGAGAGCAACGACGGCGTCTCTCTCCTCGGGGAGGAGGAGAGGAGGAGAGAGACGGATCAGTCGGATGGGCCGGAGTCCGAATCACTATAAACCCAGATGGTGGGCCCCTCAAAAACATTTCCATGTATAAAATACAAAATGCATTGCTCCAACCGCTTTGGATTTGACATGCCTACGGAGTAATTTGATCGTTCCTTGTAAAACCAGTTTCTGTCGACAAACATATCCTATTTTTATTTTCAAAAATAAAGCACTTAAATTTCTTCACCATCCCAGCTCGAGGGTAGATGATCGCATAAATAATATTTTGTCCACGTCACACTTCAACATCCTCACCTTAGTTGAATTTGATTGATTTTGTGTTAGAGAGACTTGATTCGATGCTTTTATAAATAGAATAGCTTGAACAGAAAAAGCAAAAGTACAGGACTTGATTAGAAAGATAGAGCAAGTAAATAAAGAAGGGGAATTTCTTTTGAAGAAAGGAAGCCAGAAATATACAACCAATTTATATAGAAAAGATGGAGCATAAGATATAAGAAATTTCGCAATAGCACTGCACAAACTACTAGCAATAATGATGTAAATTTTGCATCAGCATGTTTCATTACCATTTGCCCAATCAATTTCAAAAGCTCGAGCAAGTTTGGTGCAATGGTACCAAAAACCACTCTTTATACACGTGATTTCTTTTTTTTTTTATTAAGTGAAAAATGTGTGAAATGACAACTGACATTGCCATTCCTCATGAGTGTTACTATAAGGTTTCCACAACCACTACAACTGCCTACTTTGAATTATAATACTTATTTCACTTGTACGTATAGGAACCTTAATTACCATAACTCTATTGGCATGTCTAAAGCTAGAATGGTACATAAGATAACAAATGCATAATAGATAAGCTAGCCAAAGATTCACTCATGTCATAGTTCGAACTTGTTATCTTTATGGAATGCAGTGTAAATACCTCTATTATTGATTCCGCATTAAGTAATTTTCAGATGTGACGCAGATTCATAAAGTGGAGGCATTACCCTAAAGGGTGACTAGTGGGGGTTGGGAAGGAAAAGGGAAGGGGGGGGATGGGGCTTATAAGAATGATGCCAAAACACGATAAACGATCAAGATTCAAGATAATCATTAAAAGTAAAAAGAGGGAGTTTTTGGGGGTGGGGGTCCGTTTAACTTTTGAAAATGAATGGGACAAGAAATATAGGCTAATTGCGGGGTAAAGTCTCATTTCTTTCCGGGGAAAAAATGGGGGCAGGGGTAGGTTAGGGAGGTAGGGGCCGCAACATATAATCCTCAGGACTAAAGACAAATATTGTGTTTGTCAGCAGATCACACTCAGCACAGCTTCCTCCTTACTGCCTTCTCTCTTTCTTGCTCTGCTTGGCTTCACACTGGGACTGCAGTGGCAGCAGCAGCAGTACTGTGTAGGAGGAATAGGAAGTGATGAGACTCACTGCACGCTCACAGGCAAGGGGAAGACAACACCACAACCACGGTGACTTGGTTTTGTGTTCTTTTTGGTTCCTTCTCAACCCTGTCGTGTATTTGTTAATTGCATGAAACGTTTTTAATCTTATCTTTCATTTTTTTTTATTACTTTAAGGCTGCTGCGGTTTAGGGGACCAAGGCGCAAGTCTTGTGGGAACAAATTGTAGGGATCAGGGAAAAAAAAGGAAAAACTGAAGAAGACTATTTTGCTTTTTCCTTTTCTTTTTCAAGGTTTCTCACAACTGTACGGCAATGATCTCTCTCATCCTCCTCTGCCAAATGCGGCTTCCCCCGGCTGTGGACTTGGCTTTTTCCTCTCTTGTCTTTGCTTGGTCAATCTCAATCCCTATCCCCATCCCCATCCCCCTTTCCTTCCCGTTGCACGGTCATCCACACCTTTCTCTTTCTTCATTATCTACTTTTTAAAACTTTTTTCTCCTCCATGCTAGGCATCTGTATAGTAGCTTTAGTATTAAAAAATGTTAGCTTTTTGGCCTCTGGGTGGTGATGAGGTTCATGATGATGCTTCGAACAAGTTGTACATAACAAGGGCTTCTATGAACTGCGGGGTAGATGCAGGTTCATTGACTGACCACTCAACAGTTGTCTGTCTCCCAACACCCCACGAGCTAAAAGGTTGAATCTTTATATGTACTAGTGCCAAAATGAAGGCTTTAAATCAGCACGCGCCAGAAAAGATTGGCCATGACATGATCGGAGCTTCTCTTCGACAGGTCTAGCCCGGGGACACATGCATGTAGCAGCAGAACATTACAATAAAAGGGAAAAACAAGACACTGTTGGCTATAATGTACATTATTTCTCCTATCTCCTGCTCTTGTTTCTTCCTTTTCCCAAATTCATCTCTTTTGAAACAATTAAAAATACATTTTTTTTATATAAAATATTGTTTATGTTTGGTTCATGTTAAGCCAATTGGCCTAATTAGAAAGCGATGGCAGATGAGCATGCTTTGATTTATAGAAAGAAGACAATACACTTAATATATTGGAAGTGTGTGAAACTAGAGTACTTTATCCATTTTTTAAATGTCTGAAAATTACGATATTTTCGTGCATTGTACAATCGGATAAAGTACTGTGAAGGCTGACCATGCCATTTCTTTCAGCGAGCATTATAAGTTTAATTGGAAGATGGTACAACGGATTCAACCAAAGTAACTACCCTATTCCCTTTCTGCATAGAGAGAAGGAACAGAGTCATTTAATGTGTTACAGATGGTTCCCATCTTCTCAACAAACATTCTCTGCTCGGATTGGTACAGTAATGTTGTGATCTTACCCGCCCTCCTTCCGTGTTAACCCGGCTCGTGTCCTGACCTGGAAAACGTTGTCGTATGGATGCTAGAAAGAGACAGACAGCTGCAATCTGTTTGAGCTTCTTCTGTAAAAAAAAAATGGTTTTTTTCCTTTTTTTTAGCTTATTAACTGCAACAAAAACAGAGAAGAAACCAAAAAAAGGGAGGCGGTCTTCTCTCCTTTTTTTGGCACCTACAAACAGGCAAAAGCAAGCAGGCCACAATCTCTCTCTCTCTCTCTCTCTCTTCTTCTCTCTCTGTGAATGTATAATTTTGGAGGAAACGTGTCCCTGAAACTCAGCATAAAGCGCCACAGCCCTCACTTGTAGACTTGTAGAGAGAGAGAGAGAGGAGAGAGGAGAGAGGAGGGAGGGGTGGAGAGAGGGAGAGTGAGGGCGGTTCAGTCGCCTCTTCTTATGCACCCATCTCAACAATGTGTGTCTCCTGTCTCCTCTTTACGAGTCTCATCATCTCTCTTTGTTTTGAGTTTTAGGTGTCTGCTCTGTGCTCTCTCTCTCTCTGTATTTTAGTCGTTGTTGGTTATTAAATCTGGTTCTGTTGCGAAAGTTGCCATCTTTGATCTCTGGTGGAATGAAATTGCTGCAATGCGGGGCGATTTGCTTTATGGGTTCCCAATCTGTCGAGAAATTTATCGTGAAATACTGCTTAGTAAGCGAAATGACCGAATAGTCGAGGAAATAAAACGGCCTCTGTTCATCTTATTTTATTCTATTTTATGTTAATACACAATGCTGTTGATGTATTTGTGAAATGCTCAATATACTAGTCGAAGGGATTGTTTTAGACTCGTAATCTCTTGTTCTTTCATAGTTCAAAATCACATTTTTCACACGATGTTTTTTTTCCCCATCCATGTAGGAGGGCCAGCAGATGTTTCTGTAGGACCTGATGTCAAATATGCGGCTTGAACTCTCACGAGCATAACGACTTCATTCGCATTGTTAGTTCTTCGAGTTTTTCTCTGTAGTTTCTCTTAATTCAAGCCTAGATAGTTTATCTGCCACGGTGTATTCTTTTAAGAAGTTATGATGTGGAGTCTGAAGCTTACTTCTTGCAGGATAAATGAATAACACTTGAATCCAAGGGAACAATTTCATCATGTAAGACCTTTATGTAGACATTGAATAAATAGTTGATAAAAGGATTTTCTTTGCTATTTTTCGGTTGCGTCAGGTTTTAATGCCTTTCCTTGTTTCTTCTGTAGCTGTGTCCTTCTGATTTGCAATTTCGAGTTGCTAAAGTTCTTCTTGTGATGGAATCGAACGGGTGGATGGGACCACATTATGTAAATCCTGGGTACCCTTACCCCAACAATGAAAGCTTCATGAACTTCTTTGAAGGCCTTAATCATGCCCCAGTGAGCTACGCTCCTCCAGCTGCACCGTTGCTTGATCAGGTGGGATGGGTGTTTATGTCTTTCTCTATGTTGTGTCTATGTAACGAAGAACTCCCACAAAAGCCAATTGTCCCTTCATGCTTTCATCAACCATTGATGTGGACCTTCCACGTCCATTGATGCTCCTTGATGAGCACTGGGCTGGTGGTTGTACTAATCTGTGTTCGACTTTAACGTTGCTTGTTCATATACAATATGTTTCATTTATCAGTGTTGAATACCTCGGTACTGTTTTCGTTCAATAGAACTGTATGGTTAAAAGGTAAACAATGAAATCCATGTTAGCCAAATCATCATCAATTGTTGGCTAGATTTACCTTTTCCAATAAAGAAAAAGGAATTGGGTTCACATGTTCTCCTTTTAAAGCATTTAGGTGACTCCAAGGAAGTATTCTGTGAATCTTACTTCAGGTTATGCAGGAGTCCTTAAATAAATGAGATGTTGAAGGGATTTTGAGGGCAAGGAAGTATGCTGTACCATTAAGCAGTCAGATGTTCTGGAAGCTTCTCATTGTACTCTTGCTAATGCTTTGATACGTTCTTCTCTGTCAGGAAAGTATGTATTGGTCGATGAGTATGAATGCATACAAATTTGGCTCTGCTAGTGAGGGGAGTAATTCCTATTACAGTTCTTATGAGATGAATCATCAAATGCCAAGAATAGAGGTTACTGGGAGTGACTGGGAACAGTCTTCAGGATATAGTGTTGAAGAGCCTGCCAGAATAGATACTCAATATGAGGAACATGCATCAACAAGTGTGGATGGAAATCCAGATGAACGTAAGTGCAACTAATAATTTTATTATCTGGTTGACCCTTAAATATTGCAAATAATGACTTCAAAGATTGGTGTCCCATTGATTAATTGGTAATGCGCGCAAACTGAGGTCAGTTGATCAGCTTGGGGGATTTCCTATAAACCACAAGCTTGAATTGAGGGAGAAGAAATCCAGAGCCTCGCTAAGATTCTGACTTCTCTAATTCGTCCACTCATATTTGACAAAGAATTTGCTCTATTATTTCAGGTAGCCCAAATCATCAATCTCCTGATGAATCTCAGGTATTCATGTTGCTTGCTAAGCAGCTTTATGCACTTGACTACTCAGGGTGGTTTTAGTTTGTGAACTCTACCTTGTGGCTAGGTCTTAATGAAGCGTGAAATTGGTGTGAATGCAACTGTCAACGTTTGGCTTGCTCTGTTATGGCTTATCGTTATTAGGTCCAATTTCTTCTGCCATCCCACTAAAAGTGCCTAGTTACGGCCTTAGTCACTACCCAGTAGATTGATCAAGATTTCCTTCTTAAACCTAATGATGTTTGACAAACTTCTTTTATTGGCCTTTCACTGATTAAGATATTCTTTTTCATATCCCATCAACCTGAAAAAAGATTCTCTTTTGAAGAAGATATGGAAAATGTAAATTTAAAAGAAAAGTCTTCTGATGCCTCTGTGAATTACTGCAGGCTGTTTGGCAAGACGACATTGATCCGGACAACATGACATATGAGGTTTGCTTTGATTAGTATATGTAATCAACTTACAAAACCTTTTCTTTTGTTCCGAATAATGAGCATGCACTGTTTCTTGCTGGATATGGTGCCATTTGTGTGAATGCCTCCTGGTCTTTTGGCAATTATGATTAAGATGGCATGACGCATCGATGCTGAGGCCGTTATCGCGAAGTAGCTTGAAAGCACGTAAACTCTATCTTGATGTGCATGTAGATGTCCAATCATAACAACCGTCTTTTTTCCTCATTCAAATAATCGGATTTATTTTATTCTTTTAGTTACAAGGTTCAATTACAATTGTATTCTTTTAGTAACAAACTCCATCTTGATGTGCTGAGGCCTTTTCAGAAATGTTAAAATTTAAAATAAAGAGAATGTACATTGACACCGACGATAGTTTTGCTAGATTCTTCTAAATAGACCTATATGTGTACTCTTTGCGTTCCCTACGTTAGACCTTTTTTACACCAGCCCCTAAATATGTTAGCTTAACAATTTGTGGTGATCCTAATTTTCAATATCTGTTTGGCTGAGGATCTGTCCCTTGTTTGTCTCAATATGTGTAATTACTTCCCATGGTTTTGGCTAATGTTAAATCTCAATCTGTCCATAATGGGGATAGGGGAAGTGTCAGGGTGCTAGAACGATAATGATGCTGGCATTTACAAGGTTAGGCTTTTAGATAGATAGATGGATATCTCAAATGACTTCATATCCAATTTATGTATCTATGTCCATTTTACTCATTTTCCTTTTTTGTGTATTCTTTATAAGTAGAAACATATATGAAGTGAAGTTGATGTATAATATAACTGATATAAATTGAGTGTGGAAAGGAAATCATGTCTTCCAAGTAATAAGGAGCTCTCAATGAATTCTGCTCTCTCTATACACGTAGTTTGAGAATATTGACTAGACACCGTGACCTTTAAAACTATTCTTGTGGATGCCCAGCAGGTATGTGGGAAATAAAATGTCCAGAAATGTGCCAGGAACTTGTTCCAATTTTTTTTGCTCTGTGTATATAATTTCCATGGAGATGTTGATAGGCATAACCACCGTGTTTTTGTTCGAAAGCTGATAGTTCTGACAATTACCGAGAAAAGTAGAATCATGTGATATTTGTGCTTTATAAAGCCAACGTGCCATTTGTTTTTATGCAGCAGAACTGCTATTAAGTTCTACATGTGAACTTTAAATTCTTACCTATAAAGTCTGCCATAAAGCTTTTCATTGATGGGGACTACTGCATGATGCCTTGTAATTGTTTAGATGATAGAAGATACTGGAGAGAGGTCTTGGAGGCGTTTGGTTTTTCTTAATTTAAGAGGAATTGGTCCTCAGCCTCTATATTCAGAAAAACCAAAGTTGAATGGTGTATTTGGGAATACAGTACTCTTTAAAACTTGAAGGTCATCTTTAGATAATGTAAATGATTACATTCATTGTTGTTGTTCCTATTTCCAGGAACTACTTGATTTGGGGGAGGCAATTGGAACTCAGAGTAAAGGCCTTTCCCAAGAGCTAATTAGTATGCTTCCGACCTCAAAATACAAGCTCGGTGGTTTCTTTACCAGAAAAAAATCGGGGGAGAGGTATCATTCTGCTTTCTTTTTTTTTTGGTGCTTCGGACTCCTAGAGATAAAATGGATGCATTGTTTTAATCTTTATTGGAAAAGGTCTTTGAACTCTTTTGCTCCTTTGGACCCGCCCCGCTTAAATTACTTGGGAATATCCTTTTCATGAAAAAAGTTGATGTGGAGTATCATTAGCAGTTCAGGCATCATCAGCATGACCTAAATCACGCTAGTTTCATCGCTGCATATGTGATGTGCTTGTCGTTTTGCAACAAACAAGTCTGGAAAAGCTTTCTAATGTTACCTCTGGGGGATGACCAGAATGAGTGCCATGACCAAATTGACTAATTTTTAAGGTTAATTTTTTGGGATGCTCTTTGAAGTCTATCTTAACTTCTTTCAGGAATTGTCTCTTCTTTTAATTTTTTTTTTTTTTTTTTTTTGGGGTCATTACCTCATTAATCTTATAATTTTCTAACTTCTAGAACCGGAGAACATTTCTCTAATGATATTGGTTTTTGTGGACAATGGACTTTTGCATCTTCCTTCATATATACTGTTGCTTTGCTAACAAGTGTAGTCCATATCTGCAAAATAGATGTGTGATATGCCAAATGAGGTACAAGATTGGCGATCGGCGGATAAAGCTGCCATGCAAACATGCATACCATGGTGAATGCATCACCAAATGGTTGGGCATTAACAAGGTAAATGGCATTCCATTTAGGATGACCCTGCTCCTACTCTTTTGAGTATAGACTGTACATGTCGAAGCTGACAGTCCGTCTATTTATCTGACAGATTTGCCCGGTCTGTAATGTGGAGGTATTTGGCAAGGAATGAATGGATCAAGGGATCAATCTACTGCTGAGAATGCCGGTGGGACTTGGCTGTTTTGCAGCTGGAGGCTTCTTTCTTTTTTAGGAGGAAAACTTTCGGTTCGATTTTTGTACACGAGATATGATATAGGTATAGGGACTATTATACTGTGGTCCGGGTCTCATGCAGGTCCTGTTGAGATGGATCGTAATTGCCCAAGTAAGTTCCAGGCTATGTTAGCAAGTGTATATCGAATTCTCAGATGCGATTGTGTGACGGAGGATTTTGTCTAATTTTGTTTTTTTTTTTTTTTTTTTCTGTATGATCTATACATTACCTATCAGATCCAACGTCTTGGAGCACATTCACTATGCAGTAGCTTTAGTTTCAGGTCCTCCAGCATATCCAGCTTTGCCAAGTCTTTTCCATTTCCAGGCATTCTGAACCCATGAAGAGCTATGAACGTCTCAAAAGAAAATGCAAATCTAACATTTGATTCATAACTGGTTGATTGGTTTATCCTTGAGAGATGGTGTGCGGTGTGGATATGTACTGTACAGCTAAGAAAGAGAGGTCAAGAAATGAAGAATGGGAAGGGGGTTGGGTTGCTACAACATAGGACGGGAGTCCATTGGCGGACCCGTTGGTTGCTCCCTCATATTTTCTTACACAGACGAAGTCAGGATGTTGAGTCTGCCTGTGCAAATTATAACTCGTGCCATTGTTCGGCCTAATTCCTTGAAAAAGGCTCTAATTTATGGCTATATGCCTAATCCAACATGAACTTTCCTCTGTCTAAAATAAAACACACTAAGTTTCATTTGGGATCGACACCTATTAAGTTGCCGAGCAATTCCACCGTTAAAATGCTGGCACGGTGATAGACTTGGACCGCGCACCTCATGCCGGTAATAACTTGGCAAATAGGGCAAAATAAGGAGACGTCCTTCAGAATTTTGGGAAAAACGAGGGTCATTAATGTTCAATTGCAGCCGCGGGGGTGGGTGTGGTGGTCCTTCATTTGGGGGCAAAATGAGGGTTTAGAAGGACATCAATTTAGGGTTCTTGGTATTGGAAGAGGAAGAAGACGATAGTGAGAAGTTCGTCTATCCTAATTATTCCCGCAATTTGAGAGAGAGAGAGAGAGAGAGAATCAAATTCTAACAAGGGCATGAAGAAACAAAGTCTTGTCGGGTTTGGATCTTAGGTGAGCAACATGTGAGGTGCATAGTCCGTGTCCGTCGCCACATTAGATTGGCACGGTGGGTTAACGGGTGCCTAGGTCTCTTTCTTTTTGAGACAAAAAACAAAGAAAGAGGTGCTGCGAGTCAAAGCTGTAATTCTTCTGAGGGAATGTGGTGGGGGGGATGATCACAAAGGTGGGGATGATTTTGAGCTCCAGTGGGCGTGGGGTGGGGGGGTGTGCTTTTCTTCCTCTGCTTTTTCTAACCCAACCCCAAAGCCAACCCAAAGTCCAGATTTGGGAGAGAGAGACTGGCTGGTCGGTGGTTCCAGGAATAAACGAATATACAAAATAATGAAAGCGAATCTCCCAACGGTCATCCCCACATTAACAACACCGCGACCTCCTCCACCTCTCTCCTTCCCCTAAAGGCTAACGTAACGTTCACTCTCTCCTCTCGCCAACGTCTCTCTCTCTCTCTCTATCTCTATCTGCGTGTGTCTCTGCCCAAGCAAAGAGAGTCCTTCCTTCCCAGTTCCTGTAGAGTGTGAACTGATTAACAGTGAGTGGAGCAGAGGAAATCTTGGGTTCTCCTCCGCATTCCTCCTCTCCGACGCCACCCCCCGACAGGACAACCCCCGCAGCCCAGACTTAGACACCGACACCCCCGGCATTCCTTCGCGTGCGCTTTGTGTTGTGGTGGTGGTGGGTGGGTGGGTGGGAAGGAGGAAGGAGGAAGGAGGAAGGAGGAAGAAGAAGAAGGAAGAAGAAGAAGAAGAATGGAACCGGCAAAGATCGACTGGAAGAAGATAGAGTCGGTGTTCGTCGTGGACGACCTCTACGAGCACTTCGACGCCCCCAAATGGGCCGACCTCTCCTCCTCCTCTTCCTTTTCCCCACTCCACGGCGACCACGACGGCGACCACGACGACGACGACGACGTCCGCTTCTTCTGCCGACCCGGTAACTCGATCGCTCCCTCTCCTCCTCTTCTTCGCCTTACGCCTCCCGTCTCACAGCAAAATTGGTTTCTTTTTTCTTTCTTCTTTTCATTCGCAGACTGCAAGCATCCGAAGACGGCCGAGGATTTCTTCAAATCGACCCCCACCTCCAGCTCCAAGGTTTCCCCATCTCCATCTCTTCTTTCCGTTACTTTCTTACTATGCTAGTGTAGAAGCAGTCCAATCAAGATCTCCATCTTGCTTGAATTGCCCTAATCACCGGCCCAATTCAGATGAAACTGGATGTTCTTTGCTTGAATTTCTCAATTACTAAACACATAATCAACTGGGTCTTTTTCTATTCGATTGTTCTAAGAGTTGTCGGTCTTGACCTTTGAGTTTACCTCACAATCGCCTCAAAATAGGTGCTCCTCTCGGTAGAGCAGGAGCTCCCCATTAGCTCCACTTTTCTATCATCAATTCTCAGTTCTCTCAAACCAAAGCAATAATTAAAGATATTTCATGTCGATTGGTTTTTAACGTCCTAATGTTTGCTTGCCTCTCTTTTTTTCGGGTGGTGAAGCTCCGGAGACTGGCTAGTATGTATGAAATCTTTCCACTTGGCGACCGGAATCAAAGGTACTACTGATGACATTCTCTCCAAGCAGGTTGTTGTGATACTACTCTGTACATTCAGCTGAATCCAATGCGTTTTTTGGTTTTCCCATTTAGAGATGTTGTCTTCAAGAGAAGAGGGGCTACCCAGTCTAGAGTTCCGCCCAGCAGAAGTCCCAACAGACCCCATCAAGATAGTGAAAACCAGAACCCTAATTTGTCTTCTCCTCTCAATCTCTATTCTATCCCTAAAGAAACGATCAAATCAAGCGCCGAGAAGAAGAAAGCAGTGGACGATGCGTCGGAGGAGGCTACTGCTTTGCCAAGACTCAGAAGCACACTCTCAGCAAGGAATTTGTTCGCTGGTCGTGACATTTTGAATCAGATTTCGGAATTTTGCAGCGAACTAAAGAAACTGGCAACCAGGACCAAGGAGAAAGAAAATTTGGAGAAGCAGAATGCGGCGAAGGATGTAGCTCCTACAGGAAAGGACAAACCTAGTGATGTTTTGGAGGAGTTAGGTGGGGAAGGGAAAGAGAGAAAGCCGCTACTTGAAGTCAGTATTGAGAAATTTGATGGCATGAAGAAGAGCAACACCAAGGAAAAGGGCCGGCGGATTAAGTAATCTCCCTCTCACTCCCTCTCTCTCTCAGCTCATAATCTGTTGCGCTTGCGTGAATAGGGGTGCATGTCTGTGTGCTTGTATGAATATGTTGGGGTGTGCAATGAGGAAAGATGAGCTGGCTTGTTTTGGGTTTCATGTGCAACTTTAGTAGGATATAGCAGTGTTGTACGAAAATCCTAGTTTTGCAAACCAGAATGATAGTTTGCTAGGTTATGCTTGCCCAAGTTGATTCACTGTACTCGGTGAAAGCTAATTTTCATCGTCTGAAGAAATCTTGAGGTCAGTTATCCAGAATTTATGCCAGTTAGCCCCAGAGAGGTGCCACGTTTAGTGAGCTCCTAGTAATTTTAAGGAGATTAGACTGCATATGGTCTCTCTGTTATATCATGTGCCTGCATTGTCACTGGGTAATTGACTTTGATGACTGTACCGTACAGAAGAGTCGAAGAGGCAGAAAATGTTCCAATCAAGCTAGACTTGGAGAATGTGAGGCACAGTGGGAAGGAGACCTTGTCGCAAATCCGCACTAGCCCTCCCACTCCCCAGTGTTTTTCAGCTACTCGCGAGCCTGGCAAATCGACACCATCAAAAGCTACCAAATCTAGGTTTATGGTATGTTACTGCCTCATCTTCTTTTTCTTCATTTGCTCAGAAATGAGAAGATGAAAATGTTATCATCATTCTTGTCTCTGCCTTGGATAGCATTCTTTCGCTCTGCGCCTTATGTGGGTTGTTCCATGGATTACTTAACCTACAAGGCCAAAAACATGGATGTATCATCCTAGAACGCCCCCTGGAGAAAATGACATAAAACACCTACTAGTCCATCCTTCTGTTGACTTAAAAGAATATGCCATGGTCCTTAAAACAAGTAACCATGTGTTCGGAAACATATAATTAGCAATCCAGAGTTGTTTTGCTTTCCCATGGTTGAGTTCGTTTAGATTGGAACATAAAAATTTAGTAGGGGTGACCTGATTAGGCCAATCTCAAACTTTACCTATCTGAGATAGAAAATGTTAATCAAGCACCCACATGTTTTTCCTCGCTTTCACCACCAGAATGTATTGGATTGGCTCCAAACCATTTCAATCTGGTTGGCATCTTCTAAGAGAGAATGCAGAAATTTCTGGAAGCCCAAATCCAGCTTGATGCACAACAGGGATGCTAAACATCATTGTTTCTGTAGGGACATGCCTCTACAACAGAGAATGCCAGTCTAAAAAATTGTGGGCGATCTTCTCTGTTGTTTTTACCATTTTGTGTGGACTGATGTTTTTCAAAGAAGTTGGTTGTGGAAATTGGGACTAGAAATGTCAGCCACGTAATTGGCCTATTATGAATATCTCAGCCATATGCGTTAAACCTGTAATTTTATGGCTAGTTCTCAACTAAACTGACCTATATCACATATATCTAATATCTGGTTTTAAACCAGATTACTATTCAGATTCCCCCATATGTGCACGTTATGTTGGTATTTATTAACATTCTGTAATTTTCTGGTTGCTAGGAGAGACAAATCCTTCAAGAGGTGAAGTTGAACAAGGGGGCGGTGGCAAAGGAGGAAACTCCTGACAAAGGAAAAGCTGTTCCTATGGTTGATGGAAGAGACGCAAGGCCGCTCGATGTGCTTTGGTTTCTGAAGCCCTGCACTCTGTCAAGCTGACACTTGAAATTTCGAGGGAGTAGTTACTTAGAGAGATCACAGGGAAGAGCCATCAAACGGTTGCTCTAGTTGGGGCATCAAAGTATAGTAGCAGAATATTCATTCATTCTTTCATTCATTACTTTCTCATCGAACTTTTTCCCCTGGTCCGCACAACGTTGGTTTCCCGTAAGTTTCCTTATTGATGGGGGATACAATAACCAAACGTGTATTCACTGTACTGATGGACACAATAAACTCGTGTTTCTACCGTAGATAAGAATTCAGGATGAGACAACCACACAGCCCATTTCCCAATACTATATGGATAAGATAAACCATCTCATTCCCTTTAGCTATAAATAACTCGTTCTGAGAACTTTAGGTGTTGGAGTGAGGAGGATAAGTACTGATAATTCCAGAGCTTTGTACCGGCCTTATCCGATTATTTTGTCTCTCGTGTCTTCTTTCGCGTGTCCCAGTTAGATATTTGGGGTGATGACGAACCGAATTCTGACTAGCAAGTGGGCAATTTACAAAACCGCCGTTCCTCTGCCGCTCCATCAAAGTGTTTTTGCAAGAGAGGGAAAGAAACTGTTAAAAGTGACCAGTGAATATCGGTTCTTCTGGGGTGCTGTGAATATCGTCAGGATTGAGAACCACACCAAAAGCAATTTCCCTTCTTTGCCATGATTTTCCAAATTGCATTCTGGAATTTGCTTTGTTTAAGAAAAGTAAAAGATCAAGCCACACATGCAGTCGCAAGTGTTGCAGAACTCAAGACTCTCAGATCGTTGCCCATTTATCTGCATCAATCTGGACAGCTCCTCTGGTGATAAAGATTGACCCTTGAGCGAAATTGACCGGAAATGATGTCTGGAGACAAATGATCCAATCTGCTCTCCCAGATATAGATTAAAAAAGAACGAGAAGCAGCAAGAAAAAGATTTGTAGAGGAAGATAGACCAGATATAGTATTATATGCCTTGAAAAGCTCTCTATTCATGATTTCTCGAATCGTATGAACACGATGACAATCATCCCGCAAACCCAAAAAGAAAAGCAAAAGTACCACCATCAAGAACAGCCTCTCTCAGTCCCCTCCAACAACTATATAACATCCTACCGAAAATCCAAAGCCAAGAAAAAAAGAAGCTAAAGTAATAAGGGAAAAATAGAAAAAAAGAAGAAATTTACAAGAGAATCGGGGGTGGAGGATCGGGCTCAGGCCGTACTACAAAGAAGGCAGTCGACCATGCGGACCCAGGCATGGCGAACGCGAGGATAGACACGGTGGGTGTAGGTCCTCGACTCTCGCAGCAGGTCCTCCATGGTCTCCACGAACAGATTCAAGCTCCTCATCGGGGGCACGTACAGCGTGAGGGGCACCGCCGAGAAGGCCACCGTGAAGAACAACTGCAACACCATCTGACAGATTTCCAGGGTCCAGAGGAAGCCCGAGACGGGTAGCCTGAGGATGAGGAAGGGATGATGGGGGATCTGGAAATTGCAGAGAGCCTCTGGAGGGAAGAGAGAGAGGGAGAGGAGGTATGGAAATGAGAAGAACCCTGGAAAACTCGTGATTGTTGGGGACTTTTATGATGTAATGAGGAAAGGCCGGACCGGTTGTTGGCTTTTGGGGTTTGGGGGTTGACCCGTCAATTATAAATGTCATTCATTGCGCCTTCAGAGAGAGAGAGAGACAGAGAGAGTGGCTGTGATCTTCCCCATTCACGGAAAATATATATAAATTGGACGAATCAGGATTGGTCTAGATGTGTACCGCCATGTTTGACGAGAGAACAGCGACTCCAGACTCCTTCCAAACACAAACACGCCACCGCATTTTTGAGATTCTCTCGTCTTTCCCCTCGCCTTTTCTTTTCCTTTCTTTCCTTGTCCAAACGCAGCATTTCATGTGTTTCGTCATGATTCCATCGGCTATGTTATTGGGGTTCTGATCGATTTTCGTATCCCTGTTTCTGCTCTATGTTTGCAAACTCGTTTCGCCTTTCTCGGTGTCTTCCATGCCTAGTTGATTTGCACATTTAAGTCTTTTCTCAATTTTCATCTTGGCAATTTCGTCAAATTTGACGATATCACGTGACTAACATGACATGTTCTGATGCGATGATTGGTCCGAATTGAAAATGGGTTTTTTCTCCAAACTTTTTTGGAAAGGCATTCCCATGTTGGACAATCACCGTAAGTAGCAAATTATCAAGGAATTAAGTATATGTGAAATCGAGTTCGCTCTAATGGCTGCTTAACAAGGTTTTGAAGAGCATCTCTAAAGAAGATCTAATTAGGCCGGATGGTGAGAATAGGCCCAAAAATAAGTAAAATATGGTAACAAATGTCCTAACAAATAAAGAATGAAAACACAATCCTTATTAGATGAATCTTAATTTAGCTTCATTAGGAGGATAGTCTCCTAAACCTATTATACTAGTACCAATGTAATTTTAAATCTTTTAATTGTGTCAATTGAATTTTAATTTTAATTTTAATTTTAATTTTAATTTTTGAATTTTTTTAATTTTTTTAAATTTTTTTGTGTTTTGTTAATTGAGTTCGCTTGGTAATTTTAGTCGAAAATTGCTAACCTGGATATTGATGGTGTCTTGTAAGAGGGTTGATTTTTTTTTTTTTTTTTAGTAGGCTAAGACAGTTGAAGTTGGTATGGATAATTTTTCATATATTTTTAGATTGATTATTTATTTATTTTATCTTTTTTTTTCTATCAAGTTTGGTGAGGGTCGTCAGTTGACCATCATCGAACACAAGCAAGGAGCAAGAAACCCTCACCAAATCTGGGCAAGGGCCATGCCCATGACAAGGGCCTCGTGACCTTGTTAGCTTTCACCCATGACCTAAATAGCATTGACATCGATGTATGACACGCGATACAACATGACACGTCGACATATCATTTCTTAAAAAATAGAAAATTCTAATACGTTGGAATGTGTGTATATTAAATGTATATTCATATATATACGTGATAAATTATCATTTTTATGATTAATTTGATTCAAATTCACGAATAAATAAATAATGAAAAAAGAGCCTAGAATAAATTTAAATTAAAAACATCAATTCACCGTTTGTTAAAATCATTCATTATTTCAATTTGACAAAATGTTTTACTAGCATAATAGTTGTTGGGATGTTGTGAGAATAAACATTATATTGTGAGCTACAAATTTTTTAATAAGTGAGTCCTATAACAATTTATAATTATTTGTGATTTATTTTGTAATGGTTCAGAATAAACTATTATTTTCACAGTACATTAAAGATTGTCATGCAATCATTATCAAATTCAATCCTATATCAATAATCCATAAAACTTGGAGGAAAAAAGCAAGCAATCCACATTTCTGGACTTGCATGTTAGAGCGTATTGAGAAAAAAGAAAAAAAAAAACAAACTTGGGGGTGAATGTGTGTTATAGGAAGTGAGAGTGAGAGTCAGAAAAGAAGAGAATACTAATTTTTTTTCATTTATTATTTTTATTATTTATATATTTATATTTTGATTCATTATTTATTAAAATTTTTTAAAATTAACCTTATGCGTGTTAGAATTACGTGTCAAAATTCCGAACTTGCATGTTAGATTTCCAAACTGAGCAAGTGTCGAGATTTTCAACACCTATTAATCGAGTGTTGGACACGTATTGGAGTATCCGACATGACACGAATGTTTTCAAAGAGTGTATGACTAATGAGTTTTGGATGAATCTAATTGGATGGACCCAACCGATAAAACATAAAAATATTTAAAACTCATTTAATTTACACATTTGAAAATTTTAATATAAATAGATTTATGATGTTTTGGATAATTTTTCTCGTAGTCATTATTGCTATTGGTTATGCGGTACGGCCCACAACAAAAGAGAGAAAGAAACCAGAAATGGAAATTTGGTTTCTGGATTGTTCATGAGAGACGTAATTGACGCGGTATATCGAGCCGAAGGTTGCAGAAGGCCACGTTTCGAATGGATTTATCCAGGATCGATGAAAGGATAAATGAGGAAGGGATACGTCCCTTTCAAGCTCTTCGCTTTCTCGACAAGACAAACTAACTAATCATGCTTTTTACATCATCTTCCATTAATCGTGAAATGATCAGTGATCACAGGTGTTAAGGATTCGTAGATGATGTGTCCAAACTTCATATAATTAATAATTGCCTCTGTAGACAATTGATATACTTACGTACTTGCATTGCATCCACGGTGGCGGAAGTGACGGGCTTTGAGTCCTTTGAGTACTGCACAAATTACACGATCAATTTATTCATGAATAACCCCAAAATGTCATTTATGTTCATATCACACGAATTTTCAACTAATCTATTCACGGATGTTTGATTGGAGTTGCAAACGGGTGGATATAAACTAACCGTGGAAATCTCATTTCAGTGTTCTAGTCGCGCTTGAAAAAAAAAATTGTTAATTGGATAGGTGAGTTTAGTCTAAGTCAACTTGAAGATCAAATAGATAATTTATATATAAAATAAAAATGGGATATCGAAATTAATACAATTATATCTTTACCTCATAACTAACAGCTAGCAAAATTATTAGTTTTCTTGACATCGTATATTGAAGAGATTCCTAGACATGCAATCTCTTAATGGAATGATTAATTGAATTATTCATGGCACCAAAAGTATTGATTTTTTGTTTTCTTTTTCCATTCCTTTCTATCAAGGAATCATGTTTTTTTTTTTTTTTATCGGTTCCACTCTAATCTTACTTTAACACTCACTTTCGGACTTTCGCTCGCTCCTTAAAGGCGTGGGAGTTGAAACCCACTCTTGAAATGAAACCATTTCCACCCCCAATCCCCCTGAGGAGGTGGGGATTTGAACCCCCCTGAGGAGGTGGGGATTTGAACCCCCCACCTCCCCCCTCCAAGTTGGAAGGGTGGCTACTGGGGCGAACCCCCAGTGGTTAAGGAATCATGTGTTTGATCGGTGGATTATAGATATAAACATCATTAGTATGGAAAATTGAAAAATGATATCTATGGGTGATTGATATATTTGTAATCCACCGATTAAAAATTTGATTCTCCTGTCAATAATTGAGAAAGATATATATATATATATATAATTCTCTTGTGACGAATAGAGAATCAATATTTTATGTT
The DNA here is from genome assembly GCA_014182375.1 of Eucalyptus virginea. NCBI lineage: Eukaryota > Viridiplantae > Streptophyta > Magnoliopsida > Myrtales > Myrtaceae > Eucalyptus > Eucalyptus virginea. The sequence goes on along the minus strand of CM024523.1, from coordinate 19,167,489 downwards.
TTATAAGAAAAAACCATCAGCGTGATTTCAGCAAATTCTTTTATTAGAAAACTAAACTCACATCATGACATCAACTAATTATTTACGGACTAAACTTCCTGTGACAATCTGGTGCAAATTAACGGAGGATGAACCAAATGGAGCAAGCTGCCTCCCGCGCAAGCTCCTTCCGCTCCCAAGGCCCCTCTTCTTCATCTTCTTCCCCAGCTTTCCCTCCATCATCAACTCCCTCGCAGCCCTCTCCACCTCCTCTCTTTTCACATCACTCGCAACTCCAACCCGGACTCCCACTCATCACAGACGTACTTACATTGGTTGGCCAGACACGGCCAACAAAGCATCCGCACTCTAGCCGACAAGCTCTCGAGGGTCGAGTTCCATCCGCAGCAATCAAGAACCCTCTGACGGGAGGGTGATTCAACACCTCCTCTTGTGGCCCCCCCCTTTCTCGTAATTTCTTAAAGATACTCATCCATTCCACTTGCATTCATCACCACATCTGGCCTATTGGCCAGTCTTATTGCAAACTCCACCAGCTGTCGGTGAGTCAGGGATGCTATGCTCCCAAAATTGACGTAAAGCACTGACCTGGACCTCTTCGAGTCTAGCCATTGGACACATTCACTGTGCGCTTTCACAGATTGCATTCGACGTGCTTCCACGGGTCGTTCTAAGCAATTTGGTTTAGGAGTAGATGCAGCGGACCTACGGTGTGCAGTCGAGGAATCAGCGAGGACAGGGCGCTCAACACCTCTGGCTCAAGCGCTTCGAAAGTGTGAATGAGGTTGCTGTGGCCTTATGAGCTCTCTCGGTCACTTCCATGGAGCGGCTGAATGAGGTGTCTTCAGGATCTGTGATCTGGCAGAAGCTGGCATGTCGTGTAGCCCTCATGTTCTTCATATTGAATCAATGCAGGTGTCCAAATAGGCATTCTCACATAGGTTTCATCTGCAATAGGGTATCTAACCCAAAATTTTGGCATACTTCTTGCTTTTATCCTGGTGAATCACTTTAAATTGAATGCGAAGGGGGTATAAAGCATGCTGTCTTTAGTGCAAAGTAAAGCGGAGTGGACGAAACAAATTGCATGTATAAATAAACATCAATGCTATGGATGAGTTCATTCACCTGGGAGGGGTATGAGACTTCCTGTTCTCGTTGGTCCGGAATTGCGTGAACCCAAAGAGGCACCAGTCCACAAATTTATGAGACCCAAACTTCTCAGCAGCAGGGCATGTTGCCAAGGACATGAAACTACTGGAAACGATGCAACAAACCAGAGGAAAATGCCTTCTTCGCCTTTCACCTAAGCTGTGTAGTAGCGTTGTTGGGAAAATATGGTTTCGAATTGGGTTGAACAATGAAGTCGGATCGAGTAATCAAGTCTGACTTTGAGGCGTGTGATATCACTTTCTTTAAGGATTTATTTGCCTCACAAAGTTGCTAATGGTCACCAGCAAATTTCCTCCAAGATACAACAAAGTCTCAAGTGAGAATGCTAGATAGCAATTATAGTATTTCTTTAGGGTCTCTCATGGGAAACAATTGAAAACAATGGTTGTAGTTTTTTTTTTCGAAAGAAAACGAAAAAAAATGAAAGAAGATTAGTTTGTTTTCTAAAAACAACGTTACTTATCTTTGTCTTTCGAATAGATGCAACTCTTCAAAAGGTTGCAAAAGAACAAAGGCAACCTTTCATGAACAAGTATGTCTCAAAGGTTACATTGAAAAGACATAAAAAATTCGAAATTAAATAAATAAAAAATAAAAAATAACCGAAACTTTTCGTAAACAATCGCATTGTTTCAACAAGACTTTATAGTTAATTTTTTATAGAAATAAATCCGTTTTTTTTTCAATAAATAAAAATAATGATCGTTGGTTAATGCCAAATCTCGTCCACATGCACACTCACATCTTTTTGATATGGGACAAGGCATCTCTTCATTTGTTTTATAAACAAATTACCAACAATCCCCCACTTTTGTTTATAAAACAAAAACAAAAAATAAAACGTTAGAAATATACAACCAAAATTTCTGTGAGATTAATATACATACATAAAGGTCTCTTTCAAGTTAAACCTTTACTTAGTGCAAGTATCTCAAAGCTTTATCAAAGTGACAAGTAGATCGGCTTTAAACTTGTACTTTTATATAATAGAACCGGACATACCGCACATATATTAACCTCTTATTTCAGCGAGAAGTTTTATATTACTCCTCACTATTATGGCCTTGTGCTTGATCCTATTTCATGAGCTCTCTAGAAAGCAACCCCAACTTTCGTAAGAAGCGGCACCACTTTTAAGCTTACATAGGTGAAGTATCTACTATGTGTTTCTGTTACTACTAACACATTACAAATTTGTACTATTACTTCATTAAGAATTCAATTCAATCTACAAAACGTAACAGACAATACTGACTTTTCATATAAGGGCTACATCAATATCAAACAATCACATTCAATAACTTGTTCTTACGCATTAAACCTTGTAACTAGTGATGTTCTAGAAAAAGGTCGGGTTACCATTATTGATGATTTCAATTAAAGGGTTTCAGCCCCATTTCTTATGAGGTCATTATTACCATGTCTCTCGGTAAAGCTTTCGTCAAATGATCAGCAAGATTATTACTTGACCTCACATAGACAATTGTTATGGTACCATCTTTAATCAATTGTCTCACATATTCATGTCTTAGACTACTATGTCTAGACTTACAATTATAGGTGCTACTATAGGCTCTTGCTAAAGTAGCCTGACTATCACATTAGATAGAAATAGGAGGCATAGGACTAGGCCACAATTTGATATTCAATAACAAATTCATAATCCATTTAGCCTCTTTCCCAAATTCTACTAAAGCAACGATTCATATTTCATAGTTGAGTGAATTATGCACATTTGTTTCTTGCTTGTCCAAGAAACAACACATTCTCGTAATGTGAAAATTAATCCATTAGTGGATTGTTTATCTCTCACACTTGTAATCTAACTAGCATTGGTATATCTTTCTAATATAGCCGGATTATTATTGGACAATAAGATAACCCTCCAGTGTTCTATATTGGATTACTAGTATTTACTCAACTTGCATATACAAAAAGTAATATCGGGTCTAGTATAATGTATCACATACATTAAAGACCCATAGCACTTACATTAAAAACTCTCCACCTGGAATCAAATGGAGTACTCATATATTTGAAAACAAGATGTTTAAATTTATAAAACATCTTCTCCATGTAATCACTTTGGCTCAAAGAATAACCCCCACTATTTTTTAAATTTTAATACTTAAGATAATATCTGCTTCACCCAAATCTTTCATTTTGAAAAATGAAAGTTAAATATTTCTCAGTCTCAATGACTTCAAGTCCCCTTCGGATACCCCCACCACAATAATATTTTATGAGGCATCCAATCAAAACTATGCATCGTCAAATTTCATGCTCAATGAAATACATACATCAAAATAGAAAACCAATGCAATTCTACTCTCTTAGCTCATTTATGCTATTCCTTAGAATCAAATCTATGAGGGCAAGGATAGCAAATGGAACACATCAGAACCAAACAAGGAACACCCTTTACTGAACATTGGACATAAACTGTAGAGTTTGCTCTAACATAACCAACCTAAATGGTGGTTCGACACATGCCACAAACTCTTTCTAGTTGCTAGCGTCAAAGTCCAGTTTGTTCACCTCTAATCAAAGATAGATATGGATGCATCAAAATAAATGATATCAGATAAGGGAAAACCTTTGTATCTATATGTAGATAGCATTGTCAGATCATTCATTCCTATTGATCAAATCCACAAATTGTCATTTTTATTTTGCAACAAATTCATCCATAAATTCACGATACTTGAATTTTGCATTTTAAAGTTTCGATTTTTCTTTCTCAATAAAGGTTAGAAACTGCTATATGCAGAAGTAAAAATCCCATGGTGCAATTGATATCTCAGAGACAAACCCTTCAATTTACCCTTACTAATTGATTTATCCCCTGTACATACACAAATTCCATCCACAACAAAGATCCTGCTATAGAGGTGCAAGAACATAAATATGTGCAAACAAATGTCTCAATAAAAGAAACGTACCCAGGATGTCACCACTGGCTAATCATGCATGAAACACTCAAGAACTTCAATTTGATTAGAAACAAGAACCTGCATTGGAGGAAGCTTTGATGGCCATTTTCTTGCTTGCCCCACAGCCAATCCGAATTTTATTTAATAGGCCACATCAAACTCGACGATTTCGATGAGATTAGCAACTTTCGACAACAATGAGCGACTCAGTCCAACTCAACTTGTCAAAGGTCCAACTCAAGACCAATGAAATAATAAATGGAATGAAGCAAATAATCGAGAATATCATCACAGTCGATATGATCATTTTCTTCCCAAATTTCAAACAATGAAATCACATACCTTGCTGAGGGTGTGCGCAAGAGCGCAATTGGCAACTCTGATGCTAATGATGATTACACTAGTAGCGTCAAAGGCATTTTCCGATGAGCAATTGCCATTCGCAGTATCATTTGGTGACGGGTCATGGATAATGACATGATTTCCGTCTTCCTTCGGAACCTTCATTCTCACGTCACCATTCCTCCGGTGCAGGACGTAAAGTAGGACAAGGCCCACCAGAGACGTGGGGAAAATCCCCACAATGCACTGATAGATCACCATCTCCATTTCCTTCTCTCTCCTTCGAATGAATCAACCAATGAGACCATAGAGACAGAGACAACGGAATGGAGATCTCTTGCTCTCATCTCACCCTGTCTCAGGCAATGCCAATGTCACACAGCACAAGCGAATTGCAGTTCAAAAATCACCCTTCGTGGCCAGAAATTCATGACGCAGGAGTGACGTTTCATATGGGACACTTAAAGATGGATCACGTCAATTGACGAAATTGGGGGACAGCAGAATGGCAAGGTCTCCGTCCCTCCTTGGAGAACCAACGTGTCAACGCCATATGTCAAATTTGCCAGAAACCACTGCAACACTTCGCTGAGTCCGTCCACGGACCTGCAAAACAATGAAAGCTCGCTGGTGCAAACCCAAAAACAGGGAGTGGCATGGGGTGAGACCCAGTAGCGATGGCGTGGGTACGGTGAAGCGTCGTGTCTGTTCGCTGAGGAGCAGTTTTGGGTGTGATCTGATGCTAGAGTCACGGTTGCAGTTTAGTCATGGGGCGTCTCCAAATAATTCCTCGGACAACTTTAAGATGGAGACACATATCCATCACTTTGAAACTGTTCTCAGTGATAATCACATTGAACAAACCAGCCATGAAGGTAGACAATCCTCCAGTTGCTGGTTTTTGGGGATTCGAATTCTTTTTATGGCATTTGAATGCCAAGGAGGTAGTCACGTAACTGAGAGTCTGTCAGCATTTATTGTTGATTCTTTGGGAGAGTGCGTCAATTCGAAGGTGTAGATAAGTGTTCCGGCGGAGAACTATGGTGTGGAGCACTTGGAAAGCAAAGTGTTCGACTTGGAAACAAGTGTCTTCATTGTTGGAGAAAACTTCCTTGTGTGTTTTGAAGCTGATAAAACGTTTCCATCAGTCTAGTCTGAAGACTTGCAGACTCTTTAGTCAAAGTCTGAAGATTGCCGGACCGCCAGACTCAAGATTCAAAGTCTATCCTCATTGACAGTTTTTAGACCATCGAAGAAGACTTATCTAGAATTGAGTATTTCGTTAAGGATTTGATTATATCAACTGAAGAAAATCTCTCGGCTGGATATAGTATCTTGGAGTCTATTATTCGTTTTGATTTCAATTCAGATAATTTAGATTCATTGATTGGCGAAGCATACTTGGAAGGTTCTACTTATGGAAACCTAGATCCTGATTGTATGGGCAAGCAGGATTGGTGGGCTATCGTCATATTCCTTAAATGACTCGAAATCTCCCTAAATTGATTTTGTCCAACAGGTAGATTGGAAGAACTCCTTTGGTAAGTGCCAACGGGTATGAAGGCATGGAGGAGTATATAAGGAAGATGTTCCAGTTATTCGAGTGTGTGCGCGATAGAAGAATTCCAAAGTCTAAAGCTCATTGTTCTTAGTCAATTCAATTGTTGAGCGAACACTTGTACTCAAAAGAGAGTTTATACTTCTGTGAGATCTTGAGGAAGTGTAGCAGAGTCTCTACACTGTGGAATCAAGGAAGAGCTATACTGTAACAACTCTTTTGATTCTTAGTGAAATCCAGCCGGTGAGCTGTTAATGCGGAAGAGTGGACGTATGCTTGGATTAAGCCGAACCACTATAAACCCCGTGTTTTTATTCTCTTCCCTAAGCTCTTTTACTTTGATCGTAACTCTATTTGATTATTAGAGTCTAATTTCCTTTTCATAATCTATTGCTAAACAGAGTTAGTTTAAAAGCGAAATCATATACTTTACTTTGCGAAAATTCGTTTTCGCACCTATTCACCCCCTCTAGATGCTCGTACTAACTTTCACAATTGGTATCAGAGCCTGTGTACTCATTTAAGTTGAAGTGTTCTTTACTTCAGAGTTAACGATCCATGGCTAGTCTATTGGCTCTAGGTCTTGTTGAAGGGCAAAGTAACACTAGATCGCCTTATTTTGATGAAAAGGAATACAGCATATGGAAAAACAAGATGAATGCATTTCTAAGATTAAAAGATCCTCTGGAATGGGACGTGGTAGATAAAAGAATCATTCCTAAAGCTACAACAGTCTCAGAAAGATTAAAAGAAGCTGTTGAGTCCAGTGAGATGACTCAAGAAGAGATAACCAAGAGACAAGCTCTTGATGCAAAAGCAATTTATTCTTTATATTGTGCACTATCTCCTACTGAATATAACAGAATATCTTCTTGTGAAACAGCTAAAGAAGACTGGGATAGATTGCACATCACCTATGAAGGAACTGATCGAGTGAAAGAAACCAGAATCAATATTCTGCTTGGTCAATATGAAGTCTTCAAGATGAAACTAGAAGAATCTATCACTGACATGTTTAGTCGTTTTACAGAAATCGTGAATGGTCTTGAGTATCAAGGTCAACCAATCTCTGAACCCATGAAAGTTAACAAGTTACTGCGTGGACTTTCCAAAGATTGGAATTACATAAATACCTCAATAAGGGAGACACAAAGAATCATGCCACTCTTTGTTGACGAATTGGTTGGGACTCTTCAGTCTTATGAAGTGGAGCAAATCAACGAAAACGAAGATCCCAAAGGTAAGAAATCCATTGCATTAAAATCTAATGATGATTCTGATGTCACAGATTCTGAAGACGATATGGATGATGAAGAGCTTGCTCTCATGATAAGAAAATTCAGAAAACTGAATAGAAATGGAATAAGATTCAATCCGAAGAAACAAAGTTCTCAAAAGTTACAAAATAAATCAGCTGAGGATGATGAATCCAACAATGATGTAATCTGCTTTGAATGCAAGAAAAAGGGACATATCAGACCCAATTGTTTCCTGCTGAAGAGAAAGAAAGGAAAAACTGAGAAATATCGAAAAGCACTTAAAGCAGAAACTTGGAGTGATATCGAGTGTGAAGAAAGTGACGATGATTATGCCAATATTTGTCTAAAGGCACAATCAGAATCAGATTCAGACTCTGATACAGACTCAGACTCAGACAGTGAAATTAAGGTAAGAAATTTCAAAATTCCTGTTAAAGTCTCTAGATATATTGATGAATTGTGTCTTAGTCTCAAAACTTCTCTCAAGAGGATTTCCGAACTTAAAAGGGAAAATTTTGCACTGAAGCAATAGGAGAGAGTTTGGAAAGAAAATGTCGAAAGTTTAGATAAAAATGTTATTACTTTGAAAGAAAATGCAAACAATCTTTCAAAAGAAAATGTATTTTTGAAAAATGATATCTCAAGTATTTCTAAAAGGTTTTCTATAGGATCTAAGAAATTAGAAAAGATTCTTTCAGCGCAAAGACCTTACTTCAACAAATCAGATTTGGGAATGACTGCTGAAACCATTCATCTAATTGATTTTCCTAAGGTAAATGAAAGAATTAAACAAAGACCTACAAAAGATTCTTACAAAAATCATTTCCAAAAAGTTTTTGTAAAACCTGTAGGCCGTAGTGCTCTTAAATGTTCTAGATGTAACAGCTCAGAACATTTTGAAAAAGACTGTCCTATGGTTTGGAAACCCGTGAGAAAGGTTTGGGCAAAGACAATATATTGCACTAACTCCATTGGACCCAAGAAAATATGTGTACCAAAGAAAGTTTGAGTTTCTTTTTTAATGCAGGTCACTATCAAGAAAAATGTTAAATGGTACTTGGATAGTGGATGCTCAAGACATATGACAGGAGACTCAAGTTGTTTCATAAAGCTTATGCAAGTTAATGGTGGAAAAGTTTCTTTTGGTGGAAATAGCAAAGATAGAATTGTGGGATGCGGAACTATAAAGATTGGAAGTCTCACAATCAATAATGTTTCCTTAGTGGAAGGACTCAACTACAACTTGCCGAGTATCAGTCAGTTGTGCGACACCAGTTTTAAAATCAATTTTCAAGAAGGAATATGTTCAAAACCAGTAAAGACTCCTCTCAGACTTTTACGGGGCGAAGACATGGGAATATCTATCTCTTAGATATCAAACCAGAAAAATCTCAATGTCTAATCTCAATTCAAGAGGAAGTGAATCTATGGCACAGAAATCTTGGGCACATCAATATGAAGCAAATAGCCAAAATCTTAGCAAAGAAGCTTGTTCGTGGACTACCCAATTTGACATACCAAAAGTCTAACCTATGTACACCATGCGTATTGGGAAAACAGGTAAGAAATTCATTCAAACTAATAAATCAAGTGTTCACTAATCGTGTACTGCAGCTATTGCATATGGATCTTTTTGGACCAACCAGAACTTAGAGTATTGGAGGTAAGAAATATTGCCTATTAATTGTGGATGATTATTCACGATTCACTTGGGTATATTTCCTGACAAGTAAGTCTGAAACCTTTTCTTATTTTATAAAATTTGCTAAGAAAGTTCAAAATGAGAAAGGGTATGTTATTTCCAGTATACGAACAGACCATTGAGGTGAGTTTGAAAATCAAGACTTTGCTAAATTCTGTGATGAATCTGGTTTTCAGCATATATTCTCCTCTCCTTATACTCTAGAGCAGAATGGAGTTGTGGAAAGGAAGAATAGATCGTTGCAAGAAATGGCTAGAACTCTTTTAATTGAAAGTAACATTTCTTCTCATTTTTGGGCTGAAGCAGTTTCTACAGCATGCTATATTATTAATAGAGTCTTCTTAAGGCTTATTCTGGAGAAAACTCCTTATGAGTTGTTCAAAGGAAAGAAGCCAATTGTTTCCTATTTTCATGTGTTTGGTTGCAAATGTTTTATATTGAAAAATGCAAATGATCGAATTGGTAAGTTTGAAGAAAAATCAGACGAATGTATCTTTCTTGGATATTCAACCACCATCAAAGCTTACAAAGTATACAACAAAAAGACTCAATTTGTGGAGGAATTGATGAATGTCAAATTTCAAGACTTTATGCAAAATCAATCGATTCAGACTCAACCTGAAGAATCTGAACTTGCTCCAGACTTTACAAAGTCTAAATCTCCAGAAGTAGCTCAGACTTCAGAAAACCAGCAACGAATGATCATTGAAGAATCAAATGAAGAAAAAGACCAACAGTTTGACAAATCAACCAGGAATTGGAAGCATAAGTCTAGTCATCATAAAGAACTCATTATTGGTGACATTAATGAGGGAATTCGTAGAAGATCCAAAAGGCGTGAAGAGTCTAGTGCTGTGGCTTTTTTTTTTTTTTTTTTTTTTTTTCTGAAATAGAACCTAAGAGTATAGAAGAAGCTTTAATTGATGAAAGCTGAATAGAAGTTATGCAAGAAGAACTAAGACAATTCAGTATCAATGATGTCTGGGAATTGACTCCTAAACCGAAAAATAAATCTATCATTGGAGCTAAATGGGTTTTCAGGAACAAGATGAACGAGAAAGGAAAAGTCGTAAGGAACAAGGCAAGACTCGTGGCCAAAGGATATATGCAAGAAGAAGAGATAGACTATGATGAGACTTACGTACCAGTAGCAAGGTTAAAAGCAATTAGATTATTACTTACTTTTACTTATTATAAGAATTTCAGGTTATTTCAAATGGACGTCAAAAGTGCTTTCCTAAATAGATTCATCCAAGAGGAAGTCTATGTGGAACAACCTCCCAGTTTTGAAGACCCAAGGAAACCAGACTTTGTATTCAAACTGAAAAAGGCGCTATATGGTTTAAAGTAAGCACCTCGAGTTTGGTATGACAGACTAAGTAAGTTTTTAATCCAAAATGGCTTTGTTAAAGGTAAAGTAGATACTACACTATTTATCAAAAACTTCTTACTTGTTCAAATTTATGTTGATGATATTATTTTTAGATCTCCTAATGAAAATCTGTGCAAGAAATTCTCTAAGACTATGCAGGATGAGTTTGAAATGAGCATGATGGGTGAACTATCATTCTTTCTCAAACTTCAAGTAAAAGAATTGAAGGAAGGAATTTTCATTCACCAAGAAAAATATGCTAAATAACTTGTGAAAAAGTTTGGCTTAGAGAATTGCAAAAAGATTGATATACCAATGTCAAGTTCCTCGAAGCTGGACAAAGATGAAGGAGGAAAGAAAGTTGACCAGAAACTATATAGGAGTATCATTGGTTCACTGCTTTATCTTACTGCTTCTAGACCTGACATTCTGTTTAGTGTTTGTATTTGTGTCAGATTTCAATAAGATCTCAAAGAATCTCATTTAAGTGCTGCAAAACGCATCATCAAATACATTGCATTTACTTCTAATCTCGGTCTCTGGTATCCTAAAGAAGGATACTTTACTTTTCTTGGATATTCAGACGCAGACCTAGCAGGATGCATAATTCATAGGAAGAGCACCTCGGGCACTTGTCAATTACTTGGAAATTACTTGGAAATAGGACAGTATCTTGGTTTTCGAGGAAGTAAAGTACCGTAACTCTTTCTACTGCATAAGCATAATATATGGCTCTTGGAAGTTATTGTTCACAAATTTTGTGGATAAAACAACAGCTAAGAGACTTTGGAATTGAATATTCGTGCACTGAGATTAAATGTGACAACACCAGCGCAATCAATCTCACCAAGAATCCAATTCTTCATTCAAGAGCAAAGCATATAGAGATTCAACATCATTTCATTAGAGATCATGTTCAAAATGGAGAAGTCTCGATTCAATTCATTGACTCAAAGAATCAACTAACGGACATCTTCACAAAACCTTTGGAGAAAAGTCAATTTGAGCTTATTCGTTCCAGACTCAATATCTTAAAGTTCGAAGAAGTTCAGACTTAGGGATGAAAGTCTAATGATATTCAGACTCAGAAGTTCAAGATTTACGACTGTAAGTTTTTTTTTTTGAAGTTTATCTCATGGATAAAATCTCGAAAAGGTACAATTATCTATTAATCTGTAATTGATTGATGTTATTAATCTCGAAAAGGTATGATTATCTTCCATAGTTTTCGCAATTATTGTAATCATTCCTTTTCGAAAAAGGAGTTATTTTTGAAAAGACGATTATCTATTATTTCAAAAAGGCAGTTATTTTTGAAAAGGCATTTTCTATTTTTTCCTTTTACGTCGTTCCGTATGCCTCTTTTCGACTGCTTTATATATTGATCGTCTTCCTCACAAACCCTAAAAAGCACAGACCTTCGCTTTCTTACTTTTACTCTCTAGTTTAATATTCAAAGTCCTCACCTTTTTTCGCGAATTGAGTTTGGAATCTCTCAAAGACTGTGAGAATGTCGTCTTAGAGAAAGTCTTCAAGGATTGCGAACAGGGGACCACAACACATGCGTGAGGGTCCTACACATTTTGACCTCACCGAGGAAGAAGAATCCCTAAGACAGCAGCAGAGCCCACAACATTCTCAACCGTATCAATCTCCTCAAGCTAGACCTCAAGGTACTGATCGTAGAGTGGAAGAAGAAATCATTGAAGGCGCAGAACTCGTAAGATCTCAAAAGCCCGCTTTTATCTTTAAGCTTTACTCTACATTGAAGAGGGGAGGCACTCCCTTAAAATATATTGATGAATTTTGGAAAGATAAAGGATATTGAAATGAAACCCACTTTTTGCGAATAATGGAACGATTGGAGATTGCTCCTACGGGGTTGGTAGATCGAGCATTTGCGAATATTCCTAGTGATCCACGTGTTGGAGGCCTTAGTCAGCCTGATGGGAATGATGATAACAAAATGTACACTTATTTCAAGTCTAGAATGGGTGTTGGGGCGAATATTCGAAGCAAAAGGATAGATTTGTTTCGCTCGGATGAACACATGCGACTTTACTCTAAGTTGCTAAAAAGAGGGGTGATCAATTCAAGAAGTGTAGACTTTGATTTTCTTGATTCCTTGAATGTGAAGCTGCGAGAGAAATTCACTCAACTTCAGCTTGAGCGATTTTGTTTTGAGACGACAGAGGCATACTCAGGACTTACTCTTACTTGTATTCTAATCTAAGTTTCTTGGATGCGAATAGATTTTCGTTTAGTGTTCGGACCAGGACTATATCGTTGACATGGACATATTGGCGGATGTGATTGGAGTAGAGCGAGGGGCATTCCAATCGATTAGTGTGTTTGTTGGTCGTGCGACGGTGGAGCTTGTTCGGAATGGAATGGCTGAAGGAAGAATTTCGTTTTTGAGGATGAATGCCTCTAACATTCTGCTTCACAAGATCGTGATCAATTGCCTCAGACCCAAGTCAACTTCGAAGACCGACGTCTCTAACTCAGAAGCAAAGCTGATGTATGCCATCAACGCTGGCAAGAGGTTTTCTCTACCTCACACAATCATGTTTCACATGTACAGAACGATGGCGAAAGACAAAGGGCAACTTCCGTACTCAGCACTTGTTACAAAGCTTTTCAGACATTTCGATATTCAGCCTCCTAGGATTTTATGTGTTCGATCATGTGATCAAATGATAGTGGGATTGAAAATGGTTTCCAAAATGCGTTTGAAAGAGCTGAACAAGGCTTTGGAGCAATTAAAAGAGAAAACCCCTGTCAAGTCTTACCAAGGTTCTTTAGTTGCAAAACGGAAAGGGAAGGAGCCCATGACAGCTCCATCCAAGAAAAAAAGAGCACTCGTCCTGGAGTATGAAGAGGATGAGGACGATATTACCATTTCTGCTCTTGTACTGAGAAATCTTCAAAGTGCTGTTCCAGAGACTGAGGAGAGAGAGGATCGAGACATGGAGGAAACAGAGTATGAAGAAGCAGAGGAAATGAGTGGAGAGAGAGAAACAATGCAAAAAGAAGCAGAGTAAGAAAGGATTGCAAAAGAAGAAAGGAGAGGTGAACAGTGTTGGAGAAATCTTGCCAGAATATTTTGAAGCTGACAAAACGTTTCTTTCAGTCTAGTCTGGATTATTACAGACTTTCGGTTTAGAGTCTGAAGACAGTTGGACATCAAGACTCAAGACTCAAGACTCAAGACTCAAGACTTAAAGATATTCTCATTGACAGTTTTCTAATCCAGTGTCGAAAGGCTATCCGTAACCTAGGTGTTTGGTTATGAAGTTAGTCCTATTCTCGGAGAAGATATCTTGGTCTGGGTTAAGCTAACGGATTCTTTCTATTCAAGATCCGATGATTGACGAAGTAATCTTGGGAAGTTCTATTCTTGAAACCAAGATCTTGGTTGTATGGGCGAACGGAGATTGATGGGCTATCGTCAAGTTCCTTTAATAGCTCGAAAGATCTCCTTAATTGATTCCGTCCAACGGGTAGATTGGAGGAATTCCTTTGGTAAGTGCCAACGGTATGATGGCATGAAGGAGTATAAAAGGAAGTCGTTCAAGTTATTTTAGTGCATGCTCGATAGACGAATTCCAGTCCGAAGTTCCTTGATATTGATCGATTCATTCCGAGCAAAATTGTATACACAAAAGAGTGTTTATACTTAGTGATATCTTGAGCAAGTGTGGTAGATCATCTACATCACTAAATCAAGGAAGAACAACGCCGTAACACTTCTTTGTTCATAGTGGAATCCAGCCAATAGGTCATCGGTGCGAAAAGAGTGGACGTAGGCTTAAACAAAAGCCGAACCACTATAATCATTGTGTTCAATTCTCTTTTCCCTTCTCTCAGTCTTTCGATTGTCGTTTATTTCCATCGATTGTCTAGTGTTGTGTGATTTAAGTGAAAAATCGCTTTGTATACCTATTCACCCCCCTCTAGGTACTCGTTCTAGCTATATCAAACAGGAGGAAACAGAGCATGAAGCGTACTTCTCACCTCCAGAGGGTATCGAAACAGGGGGAGTTGCTGAGAAAAGAGGTACATCTTCAATTGCTGTTACTAGTGAAGGTGTTAGTCATTCACCTGCAGATCCAGAAGACATCTATGCCTCTCAATTCCTAGAGGAAGGTCATGAGGTTTCATCGCCAAATCTAAGTGATCATGTTGGCTTGCCATCATCTTCAAATACTCCTACTAATCATGCAGAGGCCAGTACTCAGACTGATAATTCAACAGACTTTCGCAGAGTGCTTGATGTTCTTATGGAGATGCGAGGCCAGATTTATGCTCTGGGATGCGAAGTTCAGAACTTGCAGAATGCAGGTCAAGCCTATTCAGTTTCCTTTCATGATCAAGTTTATGCCCTTGCTCTTCAAGTTCAAGCAAATGCCAAGGGTGAAGATGTAGCTCAACTGAAGAAGGATTTGAAAAAGCTGGAAGGGATTGTCCAGTCAATGGGAGATTTCCAGCTTGTTCGCGTTCCTAGGCAACCTTAATTCAATTATCTTTTTATCTCTACCTTTTTTTAATGCTGACAAAAAGGGGGAGAGATGGTGCAGATTTGAAACTTGAAACTTGACTCTCGTTTGATCTTACTTTTTGAATGACTTTTGTTTGGTTGTTTGGTTGTGACTGGATTTGGTTTGTTTGATCGTTTGTTTATTTTAAGCATTATTGGTATTTCATGGCAAAGATAGTTGTTTATTTACAAGACTAACTTATTTCTTGTGGATGCAGATTTAATGCTGTCTATACTAAGTCAATTATTTGTTGTGAGATATCCATGTTTGCTTGAGTATTGTTTTGTAGGTCAAAAATATCCAAATCTGCAGAAAAGTTTTGTCACCATAAAAAATGGGGAGATTGTTGGAGAAAACTTCCTTGCATGTTTTGAAGCTGACAAAACGTTTCCATCAATCTAGTCTGAAGACTTGCAGACTCTTTAGTCAAAGTCTGAAGATCGCCGGACCGCCAGACTCAAGATTCAAAGTATCCTCATTGACAGTTTCTAGACCATCGAAGAAGATTTATCCAGAACTGAGTATTTCGTTAAGGATTTGATTCTATCGACTGAAGAAGATCTCTCGGCTGGATATAGCATCTTGGAATCTATTATTCGTTTTAATTTCAATTCAAATAATTTAGATCCATTGATTGGCGAAGCATACTTGAAAGGTTCTACTTATGGAAACCTAGATCCTGATTGTATGGGCGGGCAGGATTGGTGGGCTATCGTCATATTCCTTAAATGACTCGAAATCTCCCTAAATTGATTCTGTCCAACGGGTAGATTGGAAGAACTCCTTTGGTAAGTGCCAACGAGTATGAAGGCATGGAGGAGTATATAAGGAAGATGTTCCAGTTATTCAAGTGTGTGCGCGATAGAAGAATTCCAAAGTTTGAAGCTCATTGTTCTTAGTCAATTCAATTGTTGAGCGAACACTTGTACTCAAAAGAGAGTTTATAATTCTGTGAGATCTTGAGGAAGTGTAGCAGAGTCTCTACACTGTGGAATCAAGGAAGAGCTATACTGTAACAACTCTTTTGATTCTTAGTGAAATTCAGCCGGTGAGCTGTCAGTGCGGAAGAGTGGATGTAGGCTTGGATTAAGCCGAACTACTATGAACCATGTGTTCTTATTATCTTCCTTAAGCTCTTTTACTTTGATCGTAACTCTATTTGATTATTAGAGTCTAATTTCCTTTTTATAATCTATTACTAAACAGAGTTTGTTTAAAAGCGAAATCATATACTTTACTTTGCGAAAATTCATTTTCGCACCTATTCACTCCCTTTAGGTGCTCGTACTAGCTTTCACATTCGTGAGAACCATGGATGATATTTCCTAGTCAGCAAACTGCTTCTCTTTGCACTTGAAGTTGATGACAATCACAAGCTTGTGGCCGGGACAAATAACAACCTTGAATGACGAATGCCTCCTTGCCAAGCTTTTCTCGTACATCTTCAAGTTTTTCATCAAACGGTGGAACTACGAACAGGGAACATCGGGAGGCTTTTTTTTTTTTTTTTTTTTTTTTTTTTTTTTTTCGCTTTTCGTCTTTTCTCCAGCGCGTTATTCACTGAGTAAAGCCCATAAGGATAAAAACAAATTCGCTGTGATAGGACGCCTCCCTTGACCCGCGAACTCTCTTCTTTTCTCTCTTTTACTTTGTGTCAGACTCTCCTTCCTGCGAACTTTCTCTCTCTCTATCCTTCCTACTCACACAAGCCCACAATCTCAGCCAACTAGGCCAAGACAGGCTCGAAGTAAACCAAATTATCGTGTAGTTGTGCAGTGCTCACACCAGCAACAGATTGTGCGCCAAGCATGCTCATGAGCGGCTGAGACACACAACCAGGCAACATACGCCAAGACCTTAAGCCTCACCAGCACCTTTTGCTTCCGACGATAAACTCTGATTCCATTGTTGTACAAATAAATTCTTAAAATTGTTGGAAAATATGGTTTCGAATTGGGTTGAATAATGAAGTCGGATCGAGTAATCAAGTCGGATTTTGAGACGTGATATCACTTTCTTTAAAGATTTATTTGCCCCACAAAGTTGCTAATGGTCACCGGTAAATTTCTTTCAGGATACAACAAAGTCTCAAGTGAGAATACTAGATAGCAATTCTAGTATTTCTCCAGGGTCTCTCATGGGAAACAATTGAAAACAATGGCTGTAGTTTTTTCGAAAGAAAATGAAAAAAAATGAAAGAAGATTAGTTTGTTCTCTAAAAACAACTTTACTTATCTTTGTCTTTCGAATAGAGGCAACTCTTCAAAAGGTTGCAAAAGAACAAAGGCAACCTTTTGTGAACAAGTACGTCTTAAAGGTTACGTTGAAAAGACATAAAAAATTCGAAATTAAATAAATAAAAAATAAAAATAACCATAACTTTTCTTAAACAGTTGCACTGTTTCAATAAGACTTTATAGTTAATTTTTTTATAAAAATAAATCCGATGTTTTTTTCAATAAATAAAAATAATGATAATTGGTTGATGCCAAATCTTGTCCACGTGCGCACTCACATCTTTTGATGTGGAACAAGGTACCTCTTCATTTGTTTTATAAATAAATTACCAACAGTAGCGGTACTAGATTCTTACCTTACCAAAAAAAAAAAAAAAAAAACAGTAGCGGTACTAGAAGTTGAATGATCAAGATTGGACACGAGATCTGAGAAAGGAGCGGCCGTGTACTTCCTCCTCGCAGAGCACAGCAAGATCTTGTGTAGCATCGGCATCCAATGGCACATGCCCGTCCAGGATCGTTAAAAACTGAAAGCAATCACTACCCCTCGAATTCAGCCACTTACCGGCTCCTGCTTTGAGTAACCTTGCGTAGTTGAACTCAGCGTCGACAAAGGTGATGAAAAAGTCTCTGTGATGGAGAAGTTTGGCCAAATTGGGTTTGGACCCATGTGGCTCAGTAACGGGTTTGGGACACAAAGGGCATGTAGTTTTGATGATTCAAATTCATATATGGAACCCATCTCTTGGATCCTTACTTCACTAAATGGTTCCTCCTCAATCTCCAAGGTAGAATTAGATCTTTCACACTCACGTGTGTGTGTGTGTAAGGCATAAATATGACGACAAGTCATGCCGATGCAGTTTGTTTGCCCTCACTCCTCGCAGTGAGGTCCCCGTAGTGGCCCATTTCAGTAGCAGGTTTTGCGATGCGCATCATTACTCTCCATTTAAGTTGGGACCAGTTAAGCCCTGATTATAATTACGTTTGGTTAAATTGTGGGGAAATGACTGCATTTTCCAAATATCTTTGACTCAAGATGTACATGCTCTAGGCAAATATCATATAGCTCAGGTTTATTTTTGTAAAGTAGCTTTAAAATATACGAAAAAAGAGAGGAAAAATGGATAGTTGCTCCTCTGCTCATAAAAATAATTCACAAAAAGCCCTAACGTTTTCTCAAAGGACTTTAAAATTAGTCTTGAAAAAAACTCTGCCCAATTTTTGGTCTTCGCTTCATGACGAACGAAGGCCTTTCTTTTCTCTAATTGCGGGAGCTCTATTACTTTTAAGCTTGGTGAAAGGTAGAAGATGTTTCAGCCCATGGTAGGGCCTCAATTGACTTCTATATGTGCCCCAGAGGACTTATATAGTCATTAGGATTGTCTACGAAAGTAAGGATAAATCATCGAAGAATAACCTTGCAATACTCTCAAGCATTTTCTAGTTGTATTAAAGGGTTTAGATTCCACTTTCCATGCACTTCCAAACCAAGAAAACACATAGAAGAAGACATTTGATTGATCATTATTGGAAGTATAGGTAAATTAATCATTATTTAGTTGGAAAACTAACGGTCTAATCAAGCATCGGCTGATGTAAAGTATTGACCTTTTTAAAACATGGAATGATAATGTAGTTATTGCTATATTAACGAGTAAACTTCTCTTTACTTTAAACTACCAAATTCAAGGGGAAATATCAAAGGCTATTCCCATCTTTGAATGGAATATCTTATTTCTCTGGTAAATCGCTTAGTGACTTAGGAGAATATGGTTCTTTATCTCGTAATTGATTCTTGATATATCATGTGAAGATTAAATATTCTTAATGTAATATATTTTTCATTAACTTATGTATCTAAAAAATGATTTTTTTTAAAATCATGTGCCTTTCAATTAGTATTACATATATCCTTAGGTCCATTTCTGCGTTTATTTTTCATATTTGATCATTGCAGTATCTGTTTGTTTTTAGGAATTCATTTTCGTTAGTAATTTTTAATGGACTAATGGTGATTCTCCCGATCAATTTAGATTCAAGCTCGAAACCAGATTCAATATCTCTCTCCTCTTTCTCCTCCTTTTCAATTCCTTCTGTTGAATCCTTTCCAATTTTACTAGTTACTTCTTCGACATTTATGGCTTACCCACCAGATCAGGAAATGGAATTAAATTTAGTGACAACTTGATGAATGTACGTATGGTTTTTCACTTTCAACATTCTTTTTATATAGCAGTTTATTTTACATAAAAATAATCTCTCTCTTATGGCCCTTCTCGTACGGGCTGAATTTGGCCCAACATGGGTGGACAACCCTAGCTTGGCCCAACATGTTTTCTAAAAAAACCCAACAATTACAATACGTGCGCTCCTAACAATACCTTTGGACTTGCCTACCTCTATGTTTTTGAGAATCATCGATAGCACCTCCTAGCTACATCATGTAACAATTTTTAAAAGGTCACATTACCTATTATTTTAATTTTTAAGTATGCTTTTGTTTCACGGAAAAATCTCATAATAAAGGAACATACATTCTATGGATATCATTTTCAAGGAAAAAAACAACTAGTTTTCATTTATTTTATAATTTAAGAAAAATGACTTTCTTTTTGTCAAGAAGAAAAGTCGTTTTCCTTTAATATAAACTCGTTGTTCTCAGTTCTTGGAAAACTTTTTTTTTTTCCATAAATCGATTAGTTTTTCAATATCAAAATATTGGAAAGTTGGAAAATAATTTCTTGAAGATATTTTTTCTTCAAAGAAACGGACCCTAAAATTTGTATAACCAGTGTTACAGCTATATCAAATGGGTTTTTAGTTGTTCTAGTGTTATTCAAACAAGTGCATTGAGTGTGTAAATGGGCTTTTATTTGTTCTAGTGTTATTCAAACAAGAGCATTGACTGTATAAATGGGTGAATTTAAGCAGGCGAAGCCTATGTACATGGCACCCGACAAGATTTTTGTTGCAGTATACCGCAAATCTATTTCATGAATGCACGGTGTAATTTGTACCGCTTCATGTCCGAGAGTGTAACTCACCCGTAGGGGGTGCGAGAGGACGCAGCTGGTCCATGATGGCGCCCGAGAGTGACGAAGCAGAGACAGGCCAAAATAGGAGGAGAAGGGTGTTAAACTGCCGAGCAGCAGTGGTGGAGGATGCAAGAAACGCCTCTGGAATCATCTGATGATGTTTTATGGAGAGTGACGATGAGCCGAGAGAAGGGAAGAGGCATGAAGCGCCGAATGCTCGCCTCCGGAGTCAAATCTGGATAGGAGGGGAGGTGGCAAGCCATCTGGGATGGTCATGGATTGAGAATCGTCAAGGCTCCTGGAGAAGAAAGAAGGGTGAGAGACATGAGCAAGCGTGTGCATGGTTGAACTGGGCGTTGACAGAGCTGATGAAAAAGCCTGCTCGCCGGTGGAGGAGGAGGAGTTCGGCTAGTTCCAGCATCGCGCTCATGGGGCTGTGAGCTGGGCCTCGCAAAGCCTGTTCAAAGCCAACCCGCTGGCATTAGACTTGACGGGACTCTCGGCCAGGGCTTGAAGCACAAATTGTTTTTTTTTTGGTGACCGAGGATCCGCCGGAGCATGCTCTTGTCGGTTTATGCCGATTCAGGGTCTCACAGGCCTCTGCGATGGAAGCCCAACAGCAACTATACATCGGGGGAAGCTCGCCTAGCAACCCACTGCCAAGGCCTCCTACTTAAATCGCTAGCACCGCGGGGATTCGAACTCTCGACCGTATCGAAGCAGGGGAGAACGAATACCAGCGCGGCTTCTCACGGATGGGTTTGAAGCACAAATCGTTTTTAAGTTTGGTAAAAATGAAAACAAATTATTACTTTGATTTAATTCTTTTTTATCACTCTACAGTGTAAACCAAACAATTTTCATATGTTTGATTCGGTCTTTAAGCTGAAACGAATCGAAATTATAGGTATATTAATCTAACATGTTGAAGACTTGTGCACCAATACAAAGCACGTTAATCTGCGTAAGAAAATCACATTAATTGTTGCTAAATACATAGAGATATGGGAACAATAAAATGCTATGGCAACTGTAACTCTAGGTTAAGAGCAAAGACAGTACATCTTGATTTAGTTCCCTCCCATGGCAATCGGGACATTCTAATTTCTTGATCTCATTCTCCTTCCAAATACAACATGATCTGCGTACCAGCACACAGGATACACGATTAGTGCAACCATATGAAGCTGTGAGGAGCTTTGGTCCACCTTGAAACCTAAGAGTGATGAAATCAGGTCTTTACCGCGTTTTGGAATTGATTCGAGTACAAACTTTGGCCTCTTTGTAGACTTTTCCCGGTCTGCAATAGTAGCCCTTCTTGGGTGCGCAGTGTGCATCTTGTGAACAAATGCACAATCCCTCAAGTGCACATCCATCCCTAACTATGCTCACACCCTTCTTGAGTCCAAGAACTTGGTCTGTCCATTCACTAGAAAACAGCCCTAGCGGATCATACATCTCCTTCACTTTCAAAAATTCTCGGGCTTTTTTATACTTTTTTATCACTCCATCAAATGCCAAGTTCCTGTTCTTCCCCCAGTGAGGCAGTGCGTTATACTTGAAAAGCGCCATCTGTTCTATTTCTTCAAGCACATCTTCGTATAGCCTCGGGCTTAGGGGATCCTTGCTCTTGTAGTAAGTGATGTCAAAGTCTATTGCGTCCTCTTCCTTGCCCAGGTAAGCACTAGAGGCCGTAACATATCGCATGAGGATGCCATTGTAGAGCTCCACTCCGCACAATGCTTTAGGCTCAAGTGCAATAAGCTGTTGAATGTCTTTGATGAAGTTCTTTACCATAGAGAGTCCGACGCTAAATGTGGTTTGGTAAAAGAACTCCCCCTTGACCCGTGGATCCCATGGACAAGCAGTAATTAGACCATCTTGGGGACTGTCTAGGCAGGTTCCTGACGATTGTAGCTTATTGTGATACCCAATTACTGGATATCCGGTGAAGATGATACCTAATCATAACATGCATATAAATCAATGTGAGCAAAATCTCTCGAATTGGGGACACCATGACACGGAACTACATTAGTTAACTTAGGATGCGATACCGTTGTTTGTCAATCCATAAGCAATGGTCTCGAGGGTAGAAGAAACTAGCTTTGCACTGTTGCATTTCCCCTCGGCATCGTTCAGGGACTCTTGCAATTCCTCTGCAAGAGCAGCATCACAACAGTATTAAAAAAAAAAAATTTAGAGTTGGGCTACATCAACTACTAAACCTAGCCTTACACTGTTTTACTTATTTACCAGTAGATCTGACTAGTGCCAAAGCGAGAGAAGGTGTGGAACGAAATGGGGTGAAATCATAGAGTCCATTGCCGACTGCATTGAGAGTGACTCGGTCATCAATGCGATAGATTGCCTTCCGTTGGCTCGGATACCACATAATATCTGCAAACTCATGTTGTTTACCAAAACTGGTTGTCTGTTCTCCCAAGTCTGAATCATCCTTAATCAAGTACGTTAAGGATCGTTTAAATAGTGGTTGCAGCTTTAGTGTTACCTGCAATTATATATACAAATATTAAAATCGTTGTCATCTTGTTTTTCTTTCTTTTTTCACTAAAGAAAATTTCCTACAAAGACCCAAATCACTTCAACTGTCCTTTATGTTAGTTCTCATTTAATTCTTAGTTGGAATGGACCTAAAAGGTTTGTGGTGAAGGACCCATTCATCAGTCTTCACATCACAATTAATATGACGCGCCTAAAATATACACCATTTTCAAAGATGATAAAAGTGAATGAGATTTTATGAATTTCGTCGTATAATAGAGGAAGAAATAATCCTAAAAACTTAATAATGTATAGTTAGACCCACCACGCTCTTACCCTAATCAAGTGGCAAAAGGTGAATCTTTGTCTACTATTTGACAAAAAAAATTTCTGTTCTTATTTGTGATTTACATAATACTTCCGATTATAGTGCAGGATAATACATGCGGTCAAAGTACGTAGAATAACGAGTAAGCTGCAAGTTCACTTACATATCACCGTGTGACGATCCCGACATCAAGGTTCACCACATATAACATACGAAACAAGAAAAGGCGTGAGATACACCACAGGGGTTTGTGATATAAGTGAGGAATGTTGAGAAAAAGCATCGCCTCTCTCTCTCTCTGGAGTTCTCTAGATCTCTCTCTACTCCTCCAGATTTTTCTCACTCTAGATAATTCCTCAGTCGCAATTGTTGACAAATGATCAGCAACTTGTAATAAAATAATAATAGGAGTGTGGAAGGCGGTTCATTGACCGACCTGACACCCTATAAATAGGGGCTCTTGCCCCTTGAGTGTGTGTGTGTGAAGTGGTGTGGAGTGCATGCGTGAGGTGTGTGTAGTGGAAGTGTAGAGAGATCAAGAGTGAGTGAGTGTGTGTGCAGGGCTCTTGAGAGTGTGTTGTGTAGAGTGTGCTATGTATGCAAACGTGAGAGTGAGAGGAGTTGTGTAGAGTTGTAAGAGTGTTGTATGTGGTGTAAGGAAATATTGTAATAGTTAAATTCTTATTGTGAATTATATTTGCACCACGTTTTCACAAAGATTCAACAAGGAATAGAAGGGACGAAAGTAGTCACACAAGCACCCAAACGAGAACAGACCAGAGAGCAACTGTACCTGAGAGATGACTCCAAGAACCCCAAGCGACACTTTGACCGCGTCCATCTCTGCACGAGTGCTTTTCCTATTCACATCCAGCGTCCTGATCTTGGCGTAACCATCTCCGGGCCCTCCAGGGCTCACGATTCGCATTGCCTCCACGTAATCGTGCAATGCACTCCCTTTCCCCCACAAGGAGCTGCCGTGCGCCCCCGTCCCCAGCATCCCTCCCACTGTCACACCCCACCAGTAGGGCGCATATGGCAGCGCCATCCCCGCCTTGGCTGCCTCCTCGATCAACTGCCTCAGAGTCACCCCTCCCTCCACGCTCATCCTCATCCCTTGCTGGTCCACCCTCTTTATACTCGTCATGTACTTGGTGCTCACCAGCAGCCCGTCCTCCCCGTCCGGACACACCAGTTTCGGGATGCTGTGAGAGGTTCGTGTCGCCACTTTCATCTTCGTCCTGGACTTCGTCGCATTTCCCACTGCCCACACTAGCTCTTCTTCCGACGTTGGAAATGCCGCGGCCCCTGCTTTGCATTTGCTTCGGTCAGGGAAGGTTCCGTAGGAATTTGTTATGGTGCAGCCGCTTGAGGTGCATCTGATGGGATCTTCCGGTGGGCTTGCACTCACTGACATCATCACGGCGGTTGCGGCCATTACAATGATGTGTAGTGAAGCCCATACTGTTCCAGAACCAGGCCTCGCGAACCAGAACACCTTGCTCAAGCAAGGAGTAGTACGTGTCATCGTGAATGAATTGGGGGCCGATCCTTCCACCACCTATAGCTAGCGAGGTTAGCCCCTGATTGTATGTGGTTCAAGGGCGCACACTGGACTGCTAGTTTGGCGCACAAGAAAAAGTAGGGAGGGAGTTAGGAGGGTGGCTGTGAGTACGCTTTTAAGTAAAGAAGGAATGTGGATGGCCGAACTGGAGAGGGAAATTGTCGATTTCGATCGGCTCTGTGGGAGAACAGCCTGGTGTGCGTGTAGGATGATGGTTCGGAGCAAAATACATATCCTGACAAAAAGATATATTATGGGACTTGGTGCTACATATTCTCCTTCATGTGATGAAACGGTGCAATGCGCAAAAAGTGCACACGCCTTCTCGCTCCATGATTGTACTTGCGACCACTTCGGAGGAATCTTTTAACATGAAGCATTTCTCGGCAAGGAACAGCATCGAGAGATGCTTTGGATTATTAGAGTTAATATAGCGTATTAATATGAAGATGGAGGAGACAGAGAAAGGAAAAGATGAACAAAGGTTTTATGTAATTTGGTCGATGGAGAAAGTTCCCTGGAAGCTCACATGCACAGTAGACATCCCCATATTTTTTAGCTCATTGGGGGAGATCCATTCTCCTTATATAAAGAAGAGTAGTAAATACAGCTATCATACATGGAATCTTGATCCTCAATCTCACCTTCACTTGGCTAGTTTATTTCGCCAATAGTTACGCGGGGCAATTCTAACTTGTCCCAGGTCAAAGTGAGAGATTCAACCTGCGTATTGTTTGCCTCCTCCTTCACAACTTGGCGAGAAGGAAATATTAATTGACCTCCGGAACATAATCAGGAGGCGATAAGAACAGCTGCAGAATGGGCTGAATGGCGACCAAGTCCAGCCAATCAAATGTTTGATAAGCAAAGATGAAGAAGCTCATTTAAACTTTCGACCCATGTCACGAAGATGCATTGACATTACTTTGCAATTCCGTATCCCAAAAAAATTATTATTTTATGGTCTAGAAGATCGGACTGACTAAAAATGAAAACCTTTCGTTTATCCAGCTAGCCTTGCTCCAACGTAAGAAATTATTTAGAGCGGTATTTAGTTTCAAGGCGTCACAAGTTTTGGAGGACTACTCTTATACTTCACTATTTAGAATTTCGACATTACTTTGCGATTCCGTACCCAAAAAAATTAATTATTTTATGGTCTAGAAGATCGGGCCGACTAAAATTGAGCACCTTTCGTTTAGCAAGTTGGCCTTGCTTCAACATAAGAAATTATTTAGAGTGGTATTTAATTTCAAGGCATCACAAATTTTGGAAGACTACTCTTATACTTCACTATTTAGAATTTCGACATGATGATGCATCCACATTAATTTGTGATTTCATATCCAATTTTTTTATTTTATTTTTTTAATTTTATGGTTTGGGAGATTGGGCCTACCAAAAATTGGCACTTTTTGTTTAGCAAGCTGGCCTTGCTTCAACGTTAGAAATTATTTAGAGCAGTATTTAGTTTCAAGGCGTCACAAGTTTTGGGGGACTACTCTTATTCTCCACTATTTAGAATTTCGACCCATGTCACAAAGATGTATCGACATTACTTTGCAATTCCGTATCCAAAAAAATTATTATTTTAAGGTTTGGAAGATCGGGCCGACTAAAAATTAGCACATTTCTTTTAGCAAGCTGGCCTTGCTTCAATGTAAAAAACCATTTAGAGCAGTATTTAGTTTCAAGGCATCACAATTTTTGGAGGACTACTCTTATACTCCACTATTTGCCAATGGAGTCTGAAAAAAGTAATGAAAGCTTTCATTTTAAATAAGACATTAAGTTGGTTGGTATCTCGAATGCCGATAAACAGAATAATAAACTCAAATGTTGAAGAAACGGAGAGGCGATCATTGCGAAAGAAGTCAAGAAAGTGGTTCCTCCAGCTTGAACTTGTCAAAATCTAAACATGTCCGGAGACTTGAAAGCCTAACTCGAAGGAAAAACGTTGAAAAATAGCATCACGTTCTGTCGCCGTGCTTTAATTGCGCGTTGGTTGAGGTGTCACCTGTACGAACTTTCCATGTATTGGCAACCCCAATTATTGAGATGTTAGGCAGGTTTTGTTGGATTCCTGAACAATGAAATGTGGTTTAAACTACATAAAGATCGGACAAGACACCGATAATGGGACTCGCTGGCGACAGCCAAAGTGAATTACGTGTCTTCAACCTCCATTTTTGGATATATAGAGATTTTCTGTGCAGCACGGGGAGCTCTCCAGCTTTGATTGGATCCGCCTCGCCTCGGTATGATTCTTCTCATATTTGCCTCGTTCATTTAAGCAACCGCCATTGCTGATCAACTCAGTCTCGGGCAGAAATTATTCAAGAAGCAGCTTGGGCTACTCCCTCCGGGCGATGAATGAATTAGTTGGCTTCGCATGCGTCCTAATTTATGATGTGCAACTACAAGTAGTTAGAACATACCTCGAGTTTGACTAATTGAAAATTTAAATTTCGAAAATAAATAAATATATAAAGAGGGAAATAAAATCCTTATTTGAGTCGGCAAGTGAAAGAAACCGAAGGTGATGAAGAGAGGGTGATAGAGAGAGGAATAATAATTTTCTGTATTTCCTCAATATGTATATAAACTGTACAGATCCTAAAGATATAGGACTAGGTTTGTACAATTAATGGAAATAAAGAATTCTATGTATCAATCTAGATCTGTATCTAATCTTTAATTGATATGTACATAATCAAATCAAATCCAAATCTCCTAAAAGAATATCGCATATCTTCTAACACTCCCCCTCAAGCTGGTGGCTTGTAGATGTCCAAGACGCCTAGCTTGCTCAGTAGATATGCGTGCTGTCGATGACATAGGGGTTTGGTGAAGATGTCTGCTGGCTGCTCTGCTGTGCCAATTCCTTCTGTTTCAATTAGCCCTTCTTGAATCTTGTCTCGTGTAAAATGACAGTCCACTTCTATGTGCTTAGTCCTCTCGTGCACTATAGGGTTTGCTGCCAATTTGAGAGCTGCATCGTTGTCGCAATATAATTTTGTCGCTCCTTGTACTTGTATTCCGAGGTCCTTAAGCAACCCTCGTATCCACACTACCTGACAAGTGGTTTTTGCCATAGCTCGATACTCAGCTTCGGCCGAAGACAAGGATACAGTAGGCTGTTTCTTGGTCTTCCATGAGAGAAGTGAATCTCCCAATTTGATGCAGTATCCAGTGACTGATCTTCGGCTAGTAGGACACGTAGCATAATTAGCATCACAATATGCCCTCATCTTCATGTCACATTGTTTGGACAAAAGAATTCCAAGTCTTGGACACTTTTTCAAATACTTCACAACCTTCAATGCAGCTTCCAAATGAGATCGCTTTGGACTGTGCATGAACTGACTAAGTGTCTGTACCGCATAAGAGATATCAGGTCTAGTCATGGTCAGGTATATGAGGTTCCCGACAAGTCTTTGATATCCTGATGGATCTTTGAGTATGGGATCATCATTTTGTGATATACCCCTATCATATTCTGCAGTAGTCAACTTAACGTTCTGCTCAATAGGAATCACAGCTGGTCTGCATCCTGATAAGCCTACTTCTGATATAATTTCTAAGACAAACTTCCGTTGACTAAGAGAAATTCCTTGATCAGATCGAGCAATTTCAATTCCAAGGAAATATTTAGGTGCTCCTAAGTCTTTAATGTGAAAGGTAGCATGTAAATAATCCTTGAAATTGTCTATGGCAGCCTTATCATTTCCCATAACAAGTATGTCATCGACATATATCATTAAATAAATGGATGACATACCTTTAGTCCGTGTGAATAAAGCATAGTCATGTTTAGACTGCTTGAAGCCTGCTGTTGTAAGAGCATTTGCAAATTTGGTGTACCATTGTCTGGATGCTTGCTTCAATCCGTAAAGGGATTTGCGGAGATGACATACTCTATTCTCCCCCTATCTCCGTAAGCCTTGAGGAATATCCATATAAATTTCCTCATCAAGATCCCCGTGCAAGAAAGCATTGTGCACATCCATTTGATGTAGACTCCAATTATTAATAGTAGCAACAGACAAAAAAGAACGGACTGTGACATCGGTGGCAACCGGAGAAAAGGTCTCGTGGTAGTCAAAACCTTCCTTTTGTGTGAATCCTTTTGCAACCAACCGTGCCTTGTATCGTTCAATGGAACCATTAGCACGATACTTTATCTTGTAGACCCACTTGCAGCCAATTGGCTTGCGATCAGAGGGTAGTGGGACAAGATCCCATGTTTTATTGTCAATCAATGCTTGAAGTTCCGCCTTCATGGCCTGTCGTCATTTTGGCTCAATAGATGCCTCATCATAACTAGATGGCTCCTGTTCTTCTGATAGGCGACTAATACAACATCTATGTTCCTGTGATAATCTATGAAAGGAAACATATGATGAGACTGGATACTGAGTACCTGGAGAATGATGAGTTGCACAGATATAGTCTTTAGTCCAGGTAGGAGGTCGTGTGGTGCGACCAGAACGCCTTGGATGAGTGGTGTCCGTATTTGTCGCACTGGTAGGTGGCGACTCAATATGCTGACTTTCCTCAGTATCATGGGAATCTTCGAGACGTGGTTCTAAAATTTCTTTTGAGCGGTCGGTCCTCTCAACAGGTGTTGACGTTGATACTGGAAGAAATGAATTAGTGGGAGCAATGTACCTCGATTCTTCCATTGGTATATAGGTAGGACCTTGAGGCATTGCTTCATCAGATAGGATGCTACGGGGAGAGGCTGTCATCCCTGTATTTGCATCTGGAGTTGTCTGCTCAGAAAAAGGAAAAATGTCTTCATGAAAGATGACGTCACGACTTACCAGAAATTCCTTTGTGGAAATGTCAAGAACCCGATACCCTTTTTGCAAATTGGGATATCCCATGAAAATGCATCGCCGAGCACGTGGACTGAATTTATCTCTAGGTCCCACTGTTGCAACAAAACAAAGACATCCGAAGACCTTGAGGTGCTGGAGTTCTGGTTTCTTCCGAAATAATAACTCAAATGGAGTTTTCCCTTTAAGTATCTGAGTTGGCATACGGTTGATTAGGTAAGTGGCTGTGACCACACAATCTCCCCAATAATTGTCTGGAACTGACGCTTGGAACTTCAAGGCTCGTGCGACTTCTAATAGATGACGATGTTTCCATTCTACCACGCCATTTTGTTGTGGTGAATAGATATAGGAGCTTTCATGTCATATGCCATGTGTAGTAAATAGTGAGGAGCAATCATGGCTGAAGAATTCTCTCCCATTATCAGTACGGATCCGCTGTATGGATTTGCCAAACTGATTCTTTGAGAGTGAGATAAAACTTTTCAAATGAGAATAAGTCTGATTCTTAGACAGCATTAAGAAAATCCAAGTCGCACAAGAATAATCATCGACTATAGTGAGAAAATATTGAGACCCATCATGATTTAATGTGTGGTATGGTCCCCATATATCCACATGAATCAAGGAAAAAATCTCACTAGTCCGAGTGTTACTAGATGGAAAAGGTGTACGAGATTGTTTAGCAAGAGGACATATAGGACAATGTGGACATGGAAAGGAAGCACTGTGGCCCAATCTCAAAAGCATAATGGAATTTCTATCATTGGTAGTCAAGTTACACAATGATGGCTTATTTAAATAATTGCAAGGAAAATTACTTGAGAAACTATTCCAGAAAAATAGGCCTTCAGATAGACTACCCAAGCCCATAAGTTTCCCAGTCGAAATGTCACGCCCCGATCCTCCGAGCGCGCGAACATCCCACTCTGGTCGATACAAATGCGACTTCCCAGGACACGTCGCCGACCCATTCATTTTTATTACGCATGCGGAAGCGAAACAAATCCCCTGACAACATTTAACTTGGGATAGAAAAGCAGGCAATCAATCACAACCAAACAAGCTTTCTTATAAATACATAGGTTTATATACAACACTGAATTGACTACAAAATAAACAGGCTCAACAACTAGGGAACTGTCCTATGACCAACTTGTCAGACACGTTCGCCTATTCTTCAGCCTCCACCTTCCGAACTCCAGGACTTCCGGTCATTCACGACCGTCATCTAGGGACCTGAAATATTATCCCACAACCGGGATGAGACTACGTCTCGCCGAGTCCTACCCTCTAAAACTCAATTAGGAAGAAAATACGCCTCGGGCGCTCTAGCCACACAAATAGGATAGAGGACTTACCTCGCCTCGCCCCTTTCCCCGCACGTCGCATAATTCATATTCAAGCAATGCTCGTACAAGCTGAAACTACCGACACTTATATCGGTCTATCAATTCAATCAATCCAATCATTTGCAATGATTCAATTCCATCATACTATCTATCTTTCCATACCATCTATCAAACCAGTCGTTAATACGACATATGCTTTCCAAAGTCAGAAAGCGAGATAGATAATATAATAGCTCGCATGAAGTTTCGCCGCAATATTCAATATAGTATACTATAGCTCACCAGAAGCTGCCGCAATTTATATAGTATACTATAGCTCACCAGAAGCTGCCGCAATATTCATATAGTATACTATAGCTCACCAGAAGCTGCCGCAATATATATGTATATCATAATTGCTCGCTTAAGCGGATACATATATATATAAACCAATGCTTGCCAAAGCTGATCATTCAATAATAAACCATAGAACTGGATATTCAATCCAATAATAACCAACAGTTCAAACTAGTCATACAAACCAATTACTTAAAAGCCAACACCGGGTATTTTCAAGTTAAATACCACAACTTCATCAATATCACTCAATGCCACACTTTTGGAATAATTAACCATAATCATCAATCACTCAATTTCTCAATTTAAACATACAATTAACACAAACCGACCGCACCGCTGCGATCGCGAAATTCTAACGACCGGCCATAGGCATAATTTTCGAAATTATTAAATAATTAAATTTAATTCCGAAAATTAAATAATTAAATATTATATTATAATAATATAATTTAATAAAATAATATTTAAAAATTCGAAATAATTAATTAATTAGAAATAATTAATTAGGGCTTAAACAAGATTACACTAATTTAATCATACAATTAGCCCTAATTAAACATCCATTAAACTAATCATACAACTAATCTAATTTATATTAAAATAATCTAATTTAATCACATAAACCTAATTAGACTAATCTAAACACTCCTTAAGCGTCATTAACTCACTAAGCAAGAATTAGAGGATAAACTCACCGGATTAACGTTCCGGTGAGTCCACGGCGACCACGACGCCAAGGCGGGCGATAAACCTCAAGGCGGCGACACCAACCAAGGCTGGGAAGACACCTAAAACGGGCCTCGAAGACCTCACGGCTTTCTGGTTTTCTGCTTCTGATCTGGGCTGAACTGCAGAGAAGAAACCAGCAACTTCAACGGCGAAAACGGGCCGATCGGAGCTCCGGCGAGCGGGTGGTTGGCAACCGGCGGCTCCCGGGGGTCTTGGGGATCTTATAGAAGGTTGGGATGGGCAAAGGAAGGGTCGGAAAGGGGCGAAACAGCAAGAAAACGCGGAACAGGCGGAGCAGGGCGGAACCAGACGGTCCGGCGAGCGGCGGCTTCGGGAGGCCGTACGGGACGGCCGGAGAATCGTTCCGGCGAGCGACGAGGTGCTCCGGAACGGGCTGGATGTCGTCTTCGCGACGATGGGTGGCTCGTTCGCTGATTCAACCGGAAAGTTAACTTTTTACTCGGATCTTTGGCGAAAGGTCGGCTGGAGCAGAAACTGGAACGAGGGGAAAACAAGGGAGGAAAACGGCCGACGATGGCCTTCCGGGCGTGCGACGATGGAGGGGCTGGTGAGCTCGGTTTCCTCTGGTTCTCTTGAGCTTTTCCTAAGCCTCAACCATGGAGAAAGCCATGAATGAAGGAAGAAGATGGTCTGCTGAAGAGGGGGCCTCCTTGGTGGCTCACTAGGGCTCAACACTTGTCTAAACCTCATTTGCTTTGCCCCCACCATGACATCACATGCCATCAGCCACTCTCTCTCCTCAAGCTTCCTCCACAAGCTTGTTAATAGGTGCAAAATGTCCCTAGCCCCATGGCATACGAATTATAGACGTTTTGTGCATCAAATTCAATCAATTCTCACTCAATTCCATCCAATTGAAGCTCAATTAAATGAACCCATGTGTCTCGGCCTTCATGACATTTCCCGTCAAATGACCCAACTTGCATCCCGAAGATTCAATTAAAAACGGCCCTCTCCGACAATCTCGAACAAAAACGGCCTTACTTTACTTTTTCGCCAAAAATCTCGGTTTGTAAAAATCTTCCGGAGATGAGTCGACATTCCTAAAATGGTGTGACTTGACGAACTTCCAATTTCTGTAATCGGGTTCAATTTCACGGTTAAATTCAATCGGCGCGACTTTAGCGTGTCCTAATCTAGGGTAGCTTTTAGAAATTTTCTATGCAATTGACCCGTGGTTGATTATTTTCAAGCCACAAAGTGCATCTTCGACACATTGGCGACTCTCGATTGTCGTAGAAATCTCGAGGTTTCAAATACGGACACGGGTACCAAAACGATAGAGAAATCGGTCTAGTGCCGATCAACAAGAATTGTGCAATTAGGTGGAATCACCCACACTGAATTACATGGTTCTGTTGAATCGACCTATCTCCGGTCTCTAATCGGTCTGTGCCGTAATGACCCTTGCAGATTAGTACGGTCGAGCAGTCGGTTCCTCGTCAAATTCTCAAGTCTATTGCGTTTAGATTCCTCAACGGCTTCACCTGATAGACTAGTTATCTCGTGAGTGGCCAACTCAGAGAAGAGAGCTATAGGCGCGAAGATGAAATGCCCGACTTATTTAATTGAAACCAGAATTGGAAAATCGGGATGTCACACGAAAGGTCCTGAAAGAAACACGTGTCAGCATTGAAAATGGCCCGTCATGAATTTTCTTGACAAGCTTTGGACACAGAGATTAGGTTAAACTGGAATTCTGGGACATAAAGAACATTTCTAAGAGTAATTTGTGAACTGAGATTGACTGTTCCTGTTTCATGGACATGAGTAATATCCCCATTGGGCAATTGCACAGAAATAGGGAAATTCAATCTGTCATTTATACTTGAGAAAAATCCCTTGTCACATATAATATGGTCGCTTGCCCCTAAATCAATTATCCAAGCCTTTCTGGATATTGAATTAATCAAGCAATGGGTAATACCTGAGAAACTTGCTCCTCTGTTTGTCGTGTCCATTTTTTGAAGTGCCTCAATCAACTGATGATACTGACTATACGAGATGGGCTGGTCAATTTTTTTACCGGTCGATCCAGTAACTTGATAAGCTGCTGAAATCTTTTTTTCTTTTTCACTGGGCTTCCCATGCAATTTCCAGCAATTATCAACTGAGTGATTAGTACGTTTGCAATAATCACAAAATAATTTATTCTTGCCTTTAAAATTTCTTCCAAAATTTCTTGATGACGTGGTAAGCATCTGACCGTCCGTTCCTTTAATCGCAGCGAAGATCTAACCGTCCAATCCTTTGGTCGCGAGCTGCTGTCCGCCGTTGGATCCGATTGAGGGATCGAAAGTTTGCGAGCCATCCGATCCTCGTATCACATCCTGACCGTCCATCCGGTCTGCTTTAAATAGCCTTAATTCCTCTTCTGCGAACCCTAATTTCACCGCTCGCCTCTCTCTCTCGCGATTTAGGTTTTGAGTTCTGGTGGCCGCGTCTCGCCGATCTCCGCAGGCTGCAAGTGCGACGCTCTCGCCGCTCCTGGTGTGGTCTGGCGTCGCGTGTCGCTGACTCTCCTCCTGCACAGCCAATTGAAATATCCGCCCAATCGGCGGCATGGGATCCATGGCGAGGATCTGTGAGCGAAATCTGAGGTAAGTTTCGTTCAAAATGAGGAGAAATCGTGTAGCTTTCTCCCTATCCTTGATGGATCTGTATTGTTTGAGAGTGGACTCCGGTCCCACGAGCTTCTCCTCGGCCGCTTCGAGATTGTTCCACAGAGACGAGAGTCTGTTGAAAACGGCTGTGACCGTCATATTACTTTGCTTCAATTCACTGAGCTCTTGCATTAGATTAAAAATTTTCACCTGGTCCAGCTTCCCGTACATTTCCTGGATATTTTCCCACATTTCTTTTGCATCTTTTGTTGGTGGGAGTCCGGCCGCGACCTCGGAGGAGACGCAATTGCCGATCCAGGTTCGGACCAGCGGTTGCTCTTCCTCGAGTCGGGCCGTACGTTCGTCCATGGGAACCGGAATGGTTCCGTCAAGGAAACCATCTTTGTCTTTGGTTGCCCGGCGCGCCGGAATTCCTGCGACCATCTTGTATAGTTTTACGGCTCGGTCAATTCTGGCCGATGAGCCGCACTGGGTCCGTCGGCATTAGAGACGAACAATGGATCGCCGGGTTGGTCCGATCCGAGGTTCGGACCGGGCGGTTGCTCTTCCTCCGTAGTCGGGCCGGACGTTCGTCCATGGGAATTGGAATGGTTCCGTCAAGGAAACCATCTTTGTCTTTGGTTGCCAGGGCGCGCCGGAATTCTGCGACCATCTTGTATAGTTTCGGGCTCGGTCAATTGCTGGGCCGATGAGCCGCAATTCTGGTCCGTCGGCATTAGAGACGAACAATGGATCGCCGGGTTACGGTTGTCCGCGAGCGCCGCCATTAAAAGGTAGAAAACCAGGCGCGAGGTTCGAGTAGGTATTTCCTTGACCCGATTCGTTCGCCCCAATTGGATAATCCGCATGATAAAAACTCGGGTAGGGATTTGTTCCCATACTCGGCTCTCCCGACCCGCTCAACTGCTCCGATCCGATGGCTGGGCTTGCCCCGTTCGTGGTTGGTGGGCCCCCATCGGTTTGGACGTAGCTCTGGTGGCCCACATATGCAGACGATGATGGATTTGGGCTTGGCCCAAAATAAAGTGGATACGGAATCCACTGGTATGGTTGACTCGCCAAGGGTTGCCCCACATTGAGCTGAGTCTGCGTGGGTCGCCACTGAGCGGGTTGTAATTGAGTCTGCTGACTTATGGCTGGAAGTCTCGCAGGTTGAAGTTCGGCCTGCAGATCTTGGGGTGTTACTTCTCCAGTCGGTGAATTTCCGGAAATAGAGGTGCTGGTTTGCGGGGAGGTCATGGTAAGTAAAAAAAAACTCCTTCGGATATTGATTCTAATGCCAAACAAAACCCTTTTTTGTAGGTCGAAGAACTATTTGGCAGAAGAATGAGGCAGAAGCAAATCAGAAGCCTGGAGGCTCTAATACCATGAAAGAAACCGAAGGTGATGAAGAGAGGGTGATAGAGAGAGGAATAATAATTTTCTGTATTTCCTCAATATGTATGTAAATTGTACAGATCCTAAAGATATAGGACTAGGTTTGTACAATTAATGGAAATAAAGAATTCTATGTATCAATCTAGATCTGTATCTAATCTTTAATTGATATGTACATAATCAAATCAAATCCAAATCTCCTAAAAGAATATCGCATATCTTCTAACAGCAAGGGTTTAGACGGTGTTGCAAATATATTTATTGCTCATGTGTTGATTCTGGCACCGTTGTTGATGAGAGTGGGCTGTGGGCAATTCAACCTGAATTACATCCTTACGTCTTCTTCGTGAGTGAAGTCGGAGAAGCCCTTTAGTGATTTGACCAACAAATCCCTTGGTAAGATTTGTGTAATTTCTTTGTGAAATTAAAATATTATTTTGTGAGAAATTGTGGAGCTAAGTACTATTTGAGTTATTGGGTGTAACTGATGCTGAAAAACATTGAGGGTGTTTAAGTGATTCGAGTATAATTGTGATCTTCGTTATATTGTTTGAATTCGTTATTGCTCTCTTCGTGGACTCGAACCACGTAAATCTAGTGTTTGATTTATTTTCTTGTTTTGTCTATTTTATCGTTTGATCGCTTACTTTAGCAATATAAACCAAGTCGTATAGATGCACTCCAAGTACTTTCCAAGTGCTACAACTCAAGATAAGATGATGGGGCATTGAAACATCCAATATAGACATGTTATTAGGATGAATGCGTAAGTAATTTGAGCAAGTACATCTTGTTTAAAGGATGGCATAAGAGAGCGTTGGGTGCAAATCTTTTCTTGGTTTATTTGAAATGAATTGGACCTCATGAAAGAGAAATGTTCGACGATATTGTGTTAAAACCTAACTCGCGCGCATATAAAATATAAAGAATTGCAAGATGGTGAATAGGAGATTGGGAGGATGAGCCCGGACGTGGAACGACAGATTAGTCGGGGGCATGAGGAGTACAAAAATTAGCTCATTGATCTCATAGATCTCTAAAAATTAGATTCACGAGACCATAGAATATCATGAACTTGAGTCCATAAGATACCGTGGGCCTTGCAATTTCAATAAGTGGTGACCAGATTCATAAACCTGGCGTAACTAATCATCAATGGCATTTTGAAGGGAAATAAATACTACTAGTGTTATAATTTTCGTATGGTACTCACTTGAGTGCAATCATAAAAAAAAAAAGCTCATCACAAGAATTTGTTCAAAAAGTCCTAAACCTGTTGTATTTTTGTCAATTCAGTTCTAAATCTTTTAATTGTGCCAATTGAGTTTTAAACTTTTTCACAATTTACCGATTGAGTCTATCCGATTAATCACTGACGTAGACACCGGTCATTTTACGTGACATGGTCAACGTTGACGGGCATGATTGGAGTAGAGTGGTGGGACCATGGCTTATCTCCAAGCGAATAGATTACGAGAGGGCTTGTCTTGTCCAATTGTTGTTGCCCGTGAAATCCCTCATTGGCTATTTTGTTTATCTCTCTCCTCTTAAGATTTCTTAGGATTTTTTATTTTTGGGTAGGCAATATTGTTTTCATTCTTCTCAAGGGACATAAACTTTTTCTTGAAATTATTATTTCCAAAATTATGATCGTTTGCGATTAGATACACATGAGAGTTGTAACTATGGTATCTTATATCAAAGAGATTTGATGTGGTGCGATTAATGTATCCGAGTGAGTTAGTAATTTTATTATTTCAAGTTTTTTAAGTGGAGGTTGGTTCTCATTGGATATGCTTAGTATGCTTGGATTTGATTCTCTCTTGGTGGTCTCACTAGTTGAAAAGCATTGGGCTTCCGTTGCTCCTCTCAATAAATGATAGTAGAATCAATGATTGATTGGTGGACCACTTTCAATGTGTATTCGGTTTTTGGTGAAAACCTTCTTGATGAAGAAGCCTCATGGACATGTCGATCGATTAATCCATCCCTGCGTCCCTCCCTTCCGGATATATTTTGGCCTCATTTGGTCGAGTCTGTACGTCCCCATCAGCCGTCAAACAATTTAGAAAAACACGCAAATCATAGCTCCAATGCCATTCACAGGGACCTCAGATTCTACTTCAAAACATTCGTAAAATGAACTTGCTAATTGTTTGCATGTTTAAAGTGCATGGTTATTTTCATTCCCCTTTTATTCCCAATAGAAAAATTATTCTTTCACACCTTGCTTCATTCCGCTGATCCAACTAGCCAATTTCCATACATACATATTCATATTTTTGATAAGCGGGTGAACAAATGATGGGTCAAAAAAAGTTGAACTCGGCATGTCCTTCTCTTGTGCCATATAGAGAATTTTATCGGTGAAAGATTTTGTTTGAGAGAATGATTTCCAAGAAAATCATCTCATTCATTTCTGGTGTTTGGTGTCGGAAAATAAATTGGTGAAGGAAGATGTTTTCCATCTTGAAGAAAATTCACACTTAAGATTGGGAACATGTCGCGGAGATCATTTTCCGTTGACATGTCTTCTTAGCTCGGCAAACATGCACCGCCATCCTTCACATGTTGAACCACATCCATAGCACCATCTTCGATGTATCCCGCCACCCCCACCATCCTTCACACGTTGTTGAAACACATCCATAGCACCATCTTCGATGTATCTCACCACCACCACCGTTCGACTGCAAAGAAGGACCAATTTGATGCCACCGCCGGATTCTCCGTCTTCACAGCCACCGACACCGTTTGTCGCTGCCATTTTTGTTTGCTACAATCCACCAACTGCGAAAATGGCCACCACTGACCACCGTTCCCAACCCACAACCACCGCCAACCACGATAAAGGTCGTGAACCTCTAGCACCACCTGAAAACCAGCCCTCCACCTCTATAGACACCATCTGAAACAACCAGCCACGCAATTTATTTATTTATTTATTTATTTTATACCCAGGATCTGCCGAGCCCGCCGGGTTTATGTCGGGCACCCCACGGCCCGTAGAGTGCGCGGTGCACCCCGGACCAAACGTCAATATCTGGGGGGAAGTTAGCATAGGACTCCACCACCATGGTCTTCCACTTAAGACGTGTTAGCAGTTGCGGAGTTTTGACCTTGGGATCTCTGCGATGAAGTACTCAAAGCCGAACCAACTCAACTACCCACTGGTGGGTCGCAATTTTTATAGCCATACTTATCAACAATCTGAAAAAAAGAGAAAAGGTGGCCAGAAATTTCATTAATCAAGGTGGGTTGATGATCTTGAATTGTAAATTAGTGGGGCTTTCTACGATTTCTAGCGTCAATTGAGTTTGTGTGGCTTGCCATAGTTGAGTTGTTGACTGGACTTAAAGGGTTAATTCTTATTGTGAACGACGAATAAGGGAAGTAATACATGAAAAATTAAAGAACACTAAGGACGGATGAGCTGAAACCGAAAATGATAAATAAACAGTTGGGCTCAAATCACGTTT
Source organism: Eucalyptus virginea (assembly GCA_014182375.1). Lineage (NCBI taxonomy): Eukaryota > Viridiplantae > Streptophyta > Magnoliopsida > Myrtales > Myrtaceae > Eucalyptus > Eucalyptus virginea. The sequence goes on along the minus strand of CM024523.1, from coordinate 19,128,175 downwards.
AAAGCCCATTATAAGTGTAAGTGGGGCCCACTATGAAAAAAGCGCCTAGAAAATGATTTCTATTTTCTTTCCAAATGAAAATATCAAGATTTTTTGTGAAATAAATAAAGTCTAAGTCAACTTCCAACGCACAATATATACATAATATACTGATTTTTTCTATTATGATGCGAATTTTTTTCTCTAATTTCGGGAGCTGTATTACTTTTAAGCTTGAAAGGTGGAAGATGTGTCAGACCATGATAGGGCCTCAATTGACTTCTGTATGTGCCCCAAGGGACTTATATAGTCATTTGGATTGTGTACGAAAGAAGGAAAAATCATCGAAAAGTAACATTGCAATACTCTCAAGCAATTTCTAGTAATATGGTCATACTTAATTAAATGAGATTAACAATCAAACGTGCATTTGTATCGAAGGGTTTAGCTTCCACTTTCCATGCAGTTCCAAACAAAGAAAACAGATAGAAGAAGACATTTAATTGATGATTATTGGAAGTATAGGTAAATTAATCATTATTTAGTAGGAAAACTAATGGTCTAATCAAGCATCGGCTGATGTCAAATGTTGACTTTTTAAAACATGGAATGATAATGTAGTTATTGCTATATTAACGGGTAAACTTCTCTTTACTTTAAACTGCCAAACTCAAGGTGAAATATCAAAGGCTATTTCCATCTTTGAATGGAATATCTTATTTCTCTAGTAAATCACTTATAGTGACTTAGGAGAATGTGGTTCTTTATCTCGTAATTAATTCTTAGTATATCATGTAAGATTAAATATTTTTGATGTAATTTTTTCATTAACTTATGCATCTAAAAATTGTAAAAAAATTAAATCATGGGATACTCTTGAATTATTGGATTCATGTTCCTACTTCTATTGGTTTTGTTTTTTTGTTATATATATAAATTTATTTTGTGGAAGGAAGAAGCCTACTGTTGGCGTGAGCTGAAATTCCTTAATTTGTAGGAGATTTTATTTTCTAGCTCCTAATTTGTAGGGGATTTTATTTTCTTTTAATTTGTAGTGGATTCTATTTTCCTAATCTGCAAAGACTTGACATATAGAAGAAGTTTGTTTGATTATGTATATATGGGTCTGTACATACTTGATGATTAATGAGAAAAAGAAAAAGTAAAAAAAAAGAGGGTTAGGAGGCTATTTCAAGGATGTAGGCACATTGTTGAACTTTGTTAATTCTTGTGTATTTCTCATCTTCTTCTTGATCTATGATTAGATTGTTAAGATGGTATTGGAGCAATAGATCTAAGGACGTAGAAAAGCCCTAAACACTGTGCCACCGCCGTCGTTGTGACTTGCCCACATCAGATCGTCGTCACTACGACCACTGCAATTCAACATACTTGGTTGTCACCGCTGCATAATCCCTGTGTTGCTACCACTCTGTTCGACTCGATCAGACCACCACGACATCTTTTGTTGCCATACTGCATAGAACAATCCATTAGCACAAATTGGATGTGATTAATTATGGCTTATGGTCTCAGGTGGTAGAGATGTATATCACGAGCATGGACAACCTAGGATACATTAATGGTAACCTTCCTCAGCCTTCCTCTTTGATTGGTAACTTTATTCGCTTCCCAACTACGAAAGTAGCTTGGGATGCAATGGTTGCTACTTTTTTATTTTTTATTTTTTTAAATGGGGTTGATGCTTCTCAGGTTTATGATTTGAAGAGGTGTGTGACCCGGATGAAATAGGCTAGAGGATGTATTGAAGCTTACTATAATGGCCTTCACGGGTTATGGAGAGAGATTGACTTCTCCTGTCCAAATTCGATGGTACGCCTATATGATATTGCGAGATACAATTCAGCCATTCAGGAGGATCATGTGTACATTTTCCTTGATGGTTTAGATGATAATTTAGACAAGATATGAGTTGATGTACTACATATGCATCCATTCCTTATAGTTGAGCAAGCCTATTCTTGTGTTTGCAAGGAGGATATATGATAGACAATGATGTTGAATAGTGGGACTATTACCCATAATTCTATGGCTATGTTTTGTGAGGAGGCAAGCCTAGCCTCAAAGAAGCTTGGGAGCCGAATTTACAATTGGTTAAACCAAAAGGTGGACAGATCAGTACGGCCATGAAATAAAAAAACCCCTCTAGTTGGTGGTTGCTCCCATTGTGGGAATGCCAAACACACCCGAGAGACGTGCTTTAAGCTTCATGGATATCTTGGTTGGTGGAAGGAGCTCAAAGCTCAAAAACAAGTGGAGGGAGAAGTGAACAATAGTAAAGGGAAAGCATCTCTAAATGTGGGAAAGCCTTAATTGTCACTAGTGCCACAGCTCGAACCACAAAGTAAGATGCCTATAAGAGGTAAAGGTAACTATAGTTTTGCTTTGGTTGCTTCTTTACTGAATGATTATAGTCAATGGGTTATTAATTTGGCAGCTACTAATCATATGACTTTTACTACAGATGATTTTGTTAGCATTATAGAACCTTGATGCCGTAGTGTCTCGAATGCTAATGGAGTGTTGTATCTAGTGACTAGAGCTAGAGTTGTTAATATTTCCTGTTCATTCTCACTTTCAAATACACTCATTGTCTTATCACTATCCACAAAACTAATTTTAGTTGGACAGGTTGTAGAGGAATTGAATTGTGTTGTGCTAATGTATCCACATTTCTATTTGTTCTAGGATATACTCACGAAGGAGATTATTGGGCATGGTACTAAGAGGTGTGCGGAAGGAAGAATGGTGCGAATTGCAAACCTCGACCTCCAATCAAACCTGTGATTGGTTCGGTATGAACGTGTGACGAACACGTGTCAACCAACCAACATTATAGACGCCACGAGCGAAAGAATTCGCTATCTCGCTCGATAATGTATAAGAGAATCTTGATTTCAAGTCCTCAAAAGAACAGTAAAAAAGAGAATATATTCTTTTCCTCAAAAATAAAATATATCTCTCTCCAAAGAAATTTGGCAAATCCTTTTATAGGCTGCATGGAACCCTAAAACCAACCCTAAAAAGAGGGGTCATATTCTAAAATATTCCTATTTTAGAATATTCTTAAACAAGAATATATATAAATTGACTTGGTCAATTATTTGGTGACAAGATAATTAAATTGCACCAAGATTTCCAAGATTCTTCAAGATTTGATCCAAGGTCATCTTCACGCCAAAGATCACGAACCATGACGCCAACAGCTTGCCTGAATTGTTTGGCACGCGCTCGAGTAATCGAACCAGTAGGAATAGACAATGGGTCCCTAGCACCTCCTCCTCGATATGACTCGATGTCCACATCATTCCCTCCCCCGTGCAAAGGATTTGTCCTCAAATCGTCACTGGCATCAAAAGAGTCAAGTGAGAAACATTAAATGTGGCACTAACGTCATACTTACCTGGAAGATCAAGCTTGTAAGCATTATTGTTAACTCTTTCCAAAACCATGAATGGTCCATCCCCTCGCGGTAATAACTTAGAATGTCGCTGCTCAGGAAATCTCTCTTTGCGCATATGAACCCAAACCCAATCGCCAGGTTCAAACACCACTTCCTTGCGCCATTTGTTAGCTTGCCTTGCATATTGCTCAGTCTTGCGCTCAATATTTGTGTGCGTCTTCTCATGCAACGCCTTGACAAATTCAGCTTTCTTTGCTCCATCTAAATCCACACGCTTATCAACAGGTAAAGGGATTAAATCTAACGGAGTTAATGGATTAAAACCATAAACAACCTCAAATGGTGTAAATTTAGTAGCAGAATGCATGCTCCTATTATATGCAAATTCAACATGTGGCAGACAATCTTCACAAGATTTTATGTTCTTTTTAATAATAGCACGCAACAATACCCCTAAAGTTCTATTAACTACCTCGGTTTGACCATCGGTCTGTGGATGACAAGTAGTAGAAAATAACAACCGTGTTCCTAGTTTTTTCCACAATGTTTTCCAAAAGTAGCTAAGAAATTTAGAATCTCGATCTGAAACAATCGATCTAGGCATGCCATGCAAACGAGGCTTTTTCCACCTCAATTAAGCTTACACACTCTTGCCTTTTCCTCTCGTATTCTCTTATCACAAGCTCGTCTCTCAACCCCCTCACGACAATCAATCAAACTAATCAAACAAATTTTGGGTAACAATTTCAAAAACAAGTACAAATTTGGCTCTGATTTTGTTTATTTGGTCATAAGCTGGATTTTTTTTTGTTAGGGTTAATTTTTTTGTTGTTGCCAAATCTGTTTTTTTTTTCCTTCTCTTGCACACTTTTTTTTTTTTTTTTGTGCGTTTTCTTTCTCTTCTTTTTTTTTTTTTTTTTTTTTGAACTCGGATACAATTTAAGATGCTAGAAAAGAAAATTTAAAACTAATAGCAAACAACCGTATGGAAGCACAAAAGCAATCGGATCCCTAAATTAACTAGAACTGAAACCCTAACTCAATAAATCTCAAATTGCTGAATATCAATAGAAAATTAAAGATAAATAGACCTTGTAGAATCTGGCTCTGATACCAAACTGATGTGAATCGTTGCGGAAGGATCGTTCTACGAAAGAATTGCGAACCTCGACCTCCAATCGAACATGTGATTAGCAATCTCGGTATGAACGTGACCTATTGACGAACGCATGTCAACCAACCAACGTTATAGACACCACGAGCGAAAGAATTCGCTATCTCGCTCGATAAGTCGAATCGACGGCCACAAGAGATTCTTGATAAGGTCAAGTCTTCAAAAGAACAGTAGAAGAGCACCTCTCAAATTCTTTTTCCTCAAAAATAATAAAATATATCTCTGTCTCAAAGAAATTCAGCTAATCCTTAATATAGGCCTTCTAGCCGCCACACAAACCCTAAAACCAACCCTAGAAATCTAATGCGTCATATTCTAAAATATTCCTATTTTAGAATATTCTTAAACAAGAATATATATAAATTGACTTGGTCAATTATTTGGTGACAAGATAATTAAATTGCACCAAGATTTTCAAGATTCTTCAAGATTTGATCCAAGATCATCTTCACGCCAAAGATCACGAACCATGACGCCAACTTAGCTTGCCTGAACGAGTAATCAACCCAGTAGGAATAGACAATGGGTCCCTAGCACCTCCTCCTCGATATGACTCGATGTCCACATCAAGAGAGGGCTGTATTACATGGACAACTTCAGCTCTGGGAATGTCAATCGGGTCTGAGGGTCGTCTACAAATTGGGAAACACAAATTTGGCTCTAGCATAAGTAGGGGTGAGCATGGCCCGGGTTGGACCGGTCCACCCCCTAACCTTAGGACCAACCCGCATAGTGTTGGTCCTCAATTTCTTGGGATCGAGGATCGATCCTATTGAGTTTGGGATAAAGGATTGAATCGATTCGGTCCGATTCTAGGGTCAACCTCGGGACCAATCGATAATTTTTTTGTTTCATTTTTTGTACTTCTTGAAAAGGTGAATGAGGATCGGATTGATTCAATGGGTTTGGTTCAGTTCTACGGTCAATCCAATCGATAATTTTTTTATTTCATTTTTTGTATTTCTTGAAAAGGCGATCGAGGATTGGACCAACCTAATGGGTTCAGTGATGAGTAAGGTCAGTTAAGAGAGGCGAGTGATGAGCATTGAGTGGGGTGAGCATCAAGCGTCGAGTAGAGTGAGTGTTGAGTGTTGAGCAGGAAGCAACAAGCAGGGTAAGCATTGAGCGACAAGTGGCACAAGTGATTCAAAGTGAGCGAGGGGAGTGTCGAGTGGCGAGAGGAGAAGTTGTTTCTTTCAATTTTGGCAAATTGAAGACTAAAAGGATAAATAAGATAGAAGAGAACAAGTACTAGAGGAGGATGCCGTGGGAGCTATTTATGCCCTTTTAGACGTTGTGAGGACTCCTCACAGATTTTTTTTCCTCATTTATAAATTATGGTTGTTGATGCCATAAAAGATATTAAAAATCTAACTTATTAAAGAATAGTGTAAAATTACTTGGACTCTGGGAAGGGGTGAAGAAGATTAGAGATAGAATCAAAAGATTTGTGACTAATCCCTCCCTCCCCCCCACACTTTTAATAGAAAAAAATAGAATTTGATACAATATATTAAGTAGAAGTATAATCAAGAAAGGAGGAAAGAGAAATAAAAAAGTAGATTCAACCTCAGCAAAATTCGGATTTCTCCAATTCCATTTAGAAACAATATTGTGAGAATAGAAATGTGTCTAGGGTTTTCTCTATATAAAAAAATTATAAATAATATATATTAGATATATATAAAGTCAAGGTTGGTCCAGATTGGACCAACCTTAAACTCTTAGGACCGAGGACCAATCCGCACAGTGCTGGTTCAAGAATCCCAAGACTAAGGATCAACCCGGTCTCCTTGGGAACTGGACCAAGACTAGTAGGGTTGGGCTAGTCTAGGGTTGGTCCAAGGTTGACCCTAGATCGATGCTCATCCCTAAGCACAAGCAATTTGGGCATTTGTCATTTAGTTACATGAAGAGGTTTTTTTTTTTCCCAAGTTAATTTTGGGTTTGAATGATCGTCACTTTGATTGTCAGACTTGCATATTAACAAAAAGCCATCGGGTATCTTTTCCTATCACTTTAAATTAAAGTGCAATTCCTTTCTCTTTGATTCATTTCGATGTGTGGGGTGCTTCTCCGATTACTTCTGTGTATGGTAGTTGATGTTTGTCCTTTTTGTTGATGATTGCACTAGAATGACATGGTTATATCTTATGAAAATTAAGGATGAAGTTGCCAATGTGTACAAAATTTTCCATGCTATGTTGCAAACTCAATTTGATGGGAAGGTCCAGATCCCTCGCAATGATAATGGTGGGAAGTACATTAATTAGTATCTCAAAGAATATTTCCTCCAGTATGGCTTATTCCATGAAACGTCATGCTCAGGAACGCCCCAACAGAATGGGGTGGCAGAAAGGAAGGATAGGCATATCCTTGAGACAACTCGGTCTTTATTATTTGAAAATAAAGTCTCTCATCGTTTTTTGGATAATGCAGTGGCTACAACAGTCCACCTTATTAATCGAATGCCATTAAAGACGTTCAAATTTCAGACACCATTACAGGCTCTCTCCTCTCATGTATACTTACCATCGATTCTTACTATTTACTTTGTGTTTAGCCGTGTTGCCTTTATTCACATCCTCAAAACACAACGCACAAAACTTGAACTGTGTACTATGCGGTGTGTATTTTTAGGCTATGGTTTACATCAGAAAAGGTATTGGTGCTATAATCCATCTACTAAGAAGACATATATTACAATGGATATGACATTCCTTGAGACACAATCTTTCTTTCAGGACATAAGTTCTCCTTTCCGGGAGAGATATAGATGGAAAAGAAGAACTAGTGGGAGACGGGTGGTGGTATTATGGCCCTAGAGGGAGTACAAATTGGTGGAGTATCAACATTGTCGCCAGCAGTTAGGGCCGAACTAGGCTAGGATTTACCAACGGATATTGAGTAAGAAGGCTTGAAATGTAGGTAAGGTGTTTTGGAAATTTCAAAGTAAATCCCATTAGGTGAAGGGTAGGGCCTCAAGGAGTTGAGTTTGCAAGACCAGTCAGCTCTTTCAGAATAGTTTCTCCCATCTTCTTTAGTGCTTGACCCAACTCTTGAGGAAGTTTCTGAGGTAACTTCTCCTACTGATAGTTTACATGATGATTCTAGTATTTTTGTGGGATAAAAATTACCTGCTAAGTACAATTGAGGAAAGCTTTCAAACTGATACTCACTAGATGGTGGAGGAAAGAAGAATTCCACCTATCCAATTACTGACTATGTTTCGATTGACAAATTGTCTAAGCCATTGAAGGGCATTTGTTTCAAATGTATCATCAGCTTATATTCCAAACGGATTGCAGGATGCTTTGAAAGATCCTGAGTGGGTTCAAGCTATGAAGGAAGAGATAAAGGCATCACAGAAAAACAATACTAAGAAGCTAGTTGAACTGCCCGAAAGGAAGAAAACGATAGGATGCAAATGGATGTTCTCAGTCAAGTATAAAGCAGATGGATTTATTAAAAGGTATAAGGCGAGGTTGGAAGCAAAAGGATATACACAGACACATGGGATGGTTTTCGGGAAACCTTTTCACCTCTTGCAAAACTAAATACTGTATGAGTATTATTGTCTTTTGCAGCTAATTTAGATTGGCCTTTACATTAGTTTGATGTGAAGAATGTATTTCTCCATGGTGACCTTGAAGAGGAGATTTATATGGATAATCCACCGGGTTATAGTTGTTCTTCACGACTAGGACTGGTTTGTAAATTGGAGCGAATCACTTTATGGATTGAAATAGTCTCCTTGAGGATGATTTGGATGGTTTGGTGTGGCTATAAAAAGGCATGGGTATGTTCAAAGTAATTTTGATCACATCCTATTCTTGTGGCGAAGTCGAGGTAAGATAACTGTGTTGATTATTTATATAGATGATATGATTATCACTAGAGATGATTAGGAGAAAATCACGAAATTACACAGAAGCTCTCAACGGAGTTCGAGATGAAAAATCTTGGTGGACTCAAGTACTTCTTGGGTATAGAAGTAGTAACATCTAAGAAAGGTATTTTTTTATGTCAAAAGAGTATATTTTGAATTTGTTGGTTGATGTGAGAATGCTAGATTGCAAACTTGTAGACACATCGATTATTCAAAATTATAGACTTGGAGAGAATTCTAATCAAGTGCCTATAAATAAAGAAAGATATCAAAGGTTAATTAGCAAACTAATTTATTTGTCACATACACGTCCTGATATTGTCTATGGAGTGGGTGTTGTAAGTTAGTTTATGCATGCTCTGAATGAAGACCGTATGGATGGAGTAATACGAATCCTTCGGTATTTAAAGGGAGCTCAGGGAGAGGGCTTCATTTTTAGAAGAGTGGGCATCCTAAGATCGAAGGTTTTATTGACGTAGACTGGGCTGGAAATGTGTCAAATAGAAGAACAATTTTTGGGTATTTTCCCTTTGTGGGAGAGAATTTAGTTACTTGGAAGAGCAAAAAGCAAAAAGGAGTAGCTCTCTCAAGTGCAGAGGTAGAGTTTAGAGGAATGGCTAAGGACTGTGCGAACTCCTTTGGCTTTAGAAACTGATGACAAAACTTAATTTTACTCCTGTGTCCAAAATGGAGTTGTTTTGTGATAACAAAGCAGCTATATATATCTCTCACAATCCTGTTCAACACGATCACACCAAACATATTAAGGTGGATCGTCACTTCATTAAGTAGAACTTAGATTCCAAGGTGATTCGGTTTCCATTCATAAAATCCAAAGACCAACTAGTAAATATCTTGACGGAAGCTGTTTTAAGTAGGATGTTCTACAGCTTACTAGACAAGTTGGGCATGCAAGATATCTATTCGCCAACTTAAGGGGGACTGTTAGCATAAGCTGAAATTCCCTAATTTGTAGGAGATTTTATTTTCTAGCCCCTAATTTGTATGGGATTTGATTTTTTTTTTAAATTTGTAGATGATTCTATTTTCCTAATTTATAAAGGCTTAACTTGTAGAAGAAGCCTGTCTAATTGTATATATATGGGTATGTGTGTACTTGATGATTAAGGAGTAAAAGAAAAATAAAAAAGAGGGTTGGGGAGGCTTATTTGAGGATGTAGGCACATTGCCAAACCTCGTTAATTCTTATATTTTTCTCCTCTTCTTCTTGATCTGTATTTAGATCATTAACACCTACTACAACGACAAAAGAAAAATAAATTTAATTTTGGACTCTCATATTCCACCTTATGAATTTTTTTCTTTGACCAAATGATTTTACTTTTATTATTTTTTGCAGCTTTAAAAGGAAGTAATACAAAATATCATAGGGTCCAAGACTAGAACGAAAAAGACTTTGTCAATTGGGGCAGGTTCAACTATGAAGAGAGCCGCATGTCAACTTCTTAGAGGCCGCCATTGATGCATTTCCAAATAAAAAAACAAATTGAGGAAGAGACTTGATTGATGATTATTAAAATTTTAAATAACTTAATCATTATTGAGTAGAAAAATTTATGATTTGCTCACACAATGGCTGACGGAGAGAGTAGTTTTTAAATTATGGAATGATAGATGTAATTATGCCTATACTAAAGGATAGTGTCTTGACTTTTTTTTTTTGGTCGAAGACTTGTCTTGACTTTAAACTACCTAATTTGCGGGGAAATATCAAAGGCTACTTAGATAAAAGTTTAATCAATGGATACTCAGGTTCTTCCATCGGTTTGCCTTTTTCAAAGGAAGCAACCTATTACGACAACTTAAAAAAATAATAATTATGGATTCCGCTTTGCGATTTTTTCTTTAACCAATTTGTCTTACTTCTATTAGTTTTTACAATCTTAAAATGAAGCAAGCGATGCAAAAAATGACATGGTCTAAGAATAAAAGGAAAAAGCAAAAGTCAATTCAGGTGATTCTCAACTAAGAAGAGGGCAAAATGTCCACTCCTTAGACTAGGGGTGATCGGTTCCCAGTTCGGTCCGGTTCCAAGGTGGAACCGGGAACCGGACCGGGAGAATCGGTTCCCAATTTTGGGAACCGTGGACAGGACCGTTGGTCTTAGGACCGAGAACTGGACCGGACCATCGGTTCCGGTCCGGTCCGGTCTGGTCCAAAAGAATTGACACTTTCTTTTTTCACTAAAGAATGACCATTCACTAAAGAATAATCATACTCCGGACCGATCAATCAAATTTGGTTTCCGAGCAATCTAATAAAACTACTCACACATGTTTCCACGTGCACAATATTCAAACTTCACTTGTGTGAATATCAATCATAGTTTATGTGTTTCATGCTTAATTTTAAGCATAAAATCCATGAACAACGTGATTAAAGGTTGTGCTTGGCTTAGGTTTTATAGACAATCTCTCTTCTATACTTTGAATGTTTAGTCGATATGAGACTTTTTAAGGCTTGAAGTGCCTTGTCGTTTGCAAGTGAGGGGAGCAAGAGAGAGAGTGTGAGCATGAGGAGAGTTTTTTCTATAGATAAAAAGTAACAACAAGAGTTTTGGTGGTCTCTTGGCCACATAAGAGGTTGTTACCTAAATTGCAATTTCGATTGCAATAAGTTTCATATATAATTATATAATATATGAATATTATTTATGAAAAAATTTGGTCCGGTCCGGTCGGTCCGGTCGGTCCGGTTCCCACCTTGGAACCGGGAACCGGACCAACCGGCCGCCGGTTCCAAGATTAGGAACCGGGAACCGGACCGCCAACCGTGGGAACCACCCAAAACCGGCCGGTCGGTCCGGTTCGGTCCGGTCCCGGTTCGGGCGGTTTCCGTTGCACACCCCTACCTTAGACGGTCCTCTCAATGCACTGGAATGGTTATATTATAGGCCCGTTCTTTCTACGGGCAGCAACCTATAAATAGCACAAAAAATGTATTTAGTTATACATTATCACTTAATGAATAACTATCCATGCAGATCACCATTAATCTATTAAAAATTACCTAACAATACCACCTCCTACCTCCACCATGTAACAATTTTTAAAAGGTCGCATTACGTATTATTTTAACTTGAAGGATGTTTTTATTTTACTAAAAAAATTCACAATAAAGGAAAGTACATTCTGTGGATATCATTTCAAGAAAAAAAAAACTAGTTTTCATTTATTTTATAATTTAAGAAAAATGATTTTCCTTTTGTCAAAAAGGAAAGTCATTTTTCTCGGCAGAAGTACAGCCTAAGTGCCAAAACTTGGCATGGAGGGCCACTTAAGTGCAAAAAATTTGGAAAGTGATACTTAAGTGCCAAAATAGGAGCAAAGTGGATTACTTAAGTGTCACTTCGGCCAAAATCCGACTAAATTGCCAACGTAGCGATTTTCCGGCGAAGAAAGTGCAAAACGATGCCGTTTTGCATGCTGACATGGTTAGACAATACAAAAATAACATCGTTTTGATGCTAACGTGGTAAAAAATATAATATAAAAATTAATTAAATTAAATTTAAAACTAAATTTATTTAAAACATTTACAAATAAAATAAAATATTTTAAAAATAAAAATATAAAAAAATTTAAGAAAAGGGCAGGCAGAACCGAGGGCCGAGCCCTCGTCGCCACTGCCTCCCCACCGTCACAACAAGGCCCCCCCCCCCCCATTTTTTTTTTTTTTTAAAATTTTTAGTTTTTTAAAATTTTTATTTTATTTTTAAATGTTTTAAATAAGTTTAGTTTTTAAAAATTTTAAAATTTTAGTTTTTTTCATATATTTTTTTTTTTTAGTTTTTTAAATTTTTAAATTTTTAATATTTATTTTTAATTTTTAGTTTTTTAATATATTTTTAAATTTTTAGTTTTTAAATATTTTATTTTATTTTTAAATGTTTTTTATTTTATTTTTAAATTTTTTTTTTTTTAGTAGTTTTATTTTATTTTTAAATGTTTTAAATAAGTTTAGTTTTAATTTAATTTAATTAATGTTTATATTAATTTTTTTTTACGATGTCAACACCAAAATGACGTCGTTTTTGTATTGTTTAACCATATTAGCGTGCAAAATGATGTCGTTTTGCACTTCCTTCGCTGGAAATCGCCACGTCGACATTTTTGCCGGATTTTGGCCAGAGTGGCACTTAAGTGATCAATTTTGCTCCGATTTTGGCACTTTAAGTGTCACTTTCCAAACTTTTGGCACTTAAGTGTCCCTCCGTGTCAAGTTTTGGCACTCCAAGTGTCCGTACCTCCATTTTTCTCTAATCTAAACTTCTTTACAATTCTTGGAAAATGTTCTTCCACAAATCGATTAATTTTCCATCATTCATATATTGAAAAGTTGGAAAATAATTTCTTAAAGACATTTTTTCTTCAAACAAATGATTCCTAAAATTTGTATCACCAATGTTACGACTATATCATATGGACTTTTAGTTGTTCTATTGTTATTCAAACAAGTGCATTGAGCGTAAATGGGTGTATTTAAGCAGGCGAAGCGTATCATGAGCACCCGACAAGATTTTTGTTGCAGTATACCACAAATCTATTTCACAAATGTAGGGTGTAATTTGTACCACTTCATATTCGAGAGTCACGCACCTTTAGGGGGTGCGGAGGATGCCGCAGGTCCATGATGGCGTCAAGAATGAAGAAGCAGAGACAGGCCAAGAGAAGAGGAGAAGGTCGTTAAACCGCTTAGCCGCCGTGGTGGAGGATGCAAGAAACGCCTCTGAAATCATCAGATGATGTTTTTGGGGAGCAACGATTCGCCGAGGGAAGGGAAGAGGCAAGAAGCTCCGAATGCTCGCGTCCGGGGTCCCATCTGGATAGGAGGGGAGGTGGCAGGCCATCTGGGATGGTCATTGGATTGAGAGTCGTCAAGACTTCTGGAGAAGAAAGAAGGGAGAGAGACCTGAGCGAGCGTGTGCATGGTTGAACTCGGTGTCGACAGAGCTGATACCAAAGCCTGCTCGCCGGTGGATGAGGAGGAGCTCGGCTAGTTCCAGCATCGCTCTTATGTGGCTATGAGCTGGGCCTCTGTTCAAAGCCAACCCGCTGGCATTAGACTTCACGGGACTCTCGGCCCGGGCTTGAAGCGCAAATTGTTTTTACGTCCGGTAAAAATGAAAACAAATTATTACTTTGGTTTAAAATTTTTTTCTCACTCTAAAGTGTAAACCAAACAATTTTCATATGTTTGATTCGGTCTTTAAGCTGAAACGAATCAAAATTATAAGTATATTAATCTAACACGTTGAAGAGTTGTGCACCAATACAAAGCATGTCAATCTGGGTAAGAAAATCAAATACATAGAGATATGTGAACAATAAAACGCCATGGCAACTGTGACTCTAGGCCAAGAGCAAGGACAGTACATCTTGAATTAGTTCCCTCCCATGGCAATCGGGACATTCTAATTTCTTAATCTCATTCTCCTTCCAAATACAACATGATCCGCGTACCAGCACACGGGATACAAAAATAGTGCAACCATATGAAGCTGTGAGGAGCTTTGTTCCACCTTGAAACCTAAGAGTGATGAAATCAGGTCTTTACCCAAATTTATGAGACCCAAACTTCTCAGCAGCAGGGTATGTTGCCAAGGACATGAAACCATAAGAAACGATGCAAGAAAGCAGAGGAAAATGCCTCCTTCGCCTTCCACCTAAGCTGTGCAGTAGTGGTACTAGAAGTTGAATGAACAAGATTGGACACGAGATGTGGGAAAGGAGCGGCCATGTACTTCCTCCTCGCAGAGCAAAGCAAGATCTTGTGTAGCACCGGCATCCAATGGCACGGGCCCGTCCAGGATCGTTAAAAACTGAAAGCAATCACCGCCCCTCGAATTCAGCCACTTACCGGCTCCTGCTTTGAGTAACTTTGCGTAATTGAACTCAGCGTCGACAAAGGTGATGAAAAATCCTTTGTGATGGAGAAGTTTGGCCAAATTGGGTATTGGACCCATGTGGCTCAGTAATGGGTTTGGGACACAAAGGGCATGTAGTTTTGATGATTCAAATTCATCCCTGGAACCCTTCTCTTGGATGCTTACTTCACTAAATGGTTCCTCCTCAATCTCCAAGGTGTAACGATTTGAGCCCCACTGTGTAATATTGTTCGCTTTGGATTCCAAGGCGTGTAACGATCCGGGCCCCACTGTGTAATATTGTCCGCTTTGGACTCCAATATAGAATTAGATCTTTCACACACACGTGTAACAACCCAAGCCCTACTGTGTAATATTGTCCGCTTTGGACACTCAGTGCTTTAAAACGGCAGCAACCTCCTCCCTCACGGCTTTGTTTTCAGCGTAGCGTAGCGGAAGCGTACGTGAAACTTGTCACACAGATTAAAGGGACCCAAAGTCTTATAAATTAGCCCATGACTCCCCCCTAAGCGATGTGGGATTAGAGAGGACCCCTCCCATTCATTGGGCTGTCACACACACGTGTGTGTGTGTGTGTAAGGGATAAATATGACGACAAGTCATGCCGATGCAGTTTGCTTGCCCTCACTCTTAGCAGTGAGGTCCCAGCAGTGGCTCTTTTCAGTAGCAGGTTTTGTGATGCACATTAGTACTCTCCATTTAAGTTGGGACCAGTTAAGGCTTGATTATAATTATGTTTGGTTAAATTGTGGGGAAATGACTGCATTTTCCAAATATCTTTGACTCAAGATGTACATGCTCTAGGCAAATATCATATAGCTCAGGTTTATTTTTGTAAAGTAGCTTTAAAATATACGAAAAAAGAGAGGAAAAATGGATAGTCGCTCCTCTGCTCATAAAAATAATTCACAAAAAGCCCTAACGTTTTCTCAAAGGACTTTAAAATGAGTCTTGAAAAAAACTCTGCCCAATTTTGGTCTTCGCTTCATGACGAACGAAGGCCTTTCTTTTCTCTAATTACGGGAGCTCTATTACTTTTAAGCTTGGTGAAAGTTAGAAGATGTTTCAGCCCATGGTAGGGCCTCAATTGACTTCTATATGTGCCCCAGAGGACTTACATAGTCATTAGGATTGTCTACGAAAATAAGGATAAATCATCGAAGAATAACCTTGCAATACTCTCAAGCATTTTCTAGTTGTATTAAAGGGTTTAGATTCCACTTTCCATGCACTTCCAAACCAAGAAAACACATAGAAGAAGACATTTGATTGATCATTATTGGAAGTATAGGTAAATTAATCATTATTTAGTTGGAAAACTAACGGTCTAATCAAGCATCGGCTGATGTAAAGTATTGACTTTTTAAAACATGAAATGATAATGTAGTTATTGCTATATTAACGAGTAAACTTCTCTTTACTTTAAACTACCAAATTCAAGGGGAAATATCGAAGGCTATTCCCATCTTTAAATGGAATATCTTATTTCTCTGGTAAATCACTTAGTGACTTACGAGAATATGGTTCTTTATCTCGTAATTGATTCTTGATATATCATGTGAAGATTAAATATTCTTAATGTAATATATTTTTCATTAACTTATGTATCTAAAAAATGATTTTTTTTTAATCATGTGCCTTTCAATTGGTGTTACATATATCCTTAGGTCCATTTCTGCGTTTATTTTTCATATTTGATTGCTGCAGTATCTGTTTGTTTTTAGGAATTCATTTTCGTCAATAATTTTTAATGGACTAATGGTGATTTTCCTGATCAATTCAGATTCAAGCTCGAAACCAGATTCGATATCTCTCTCCTCTTTCTCCTCCTTTTCAATTCCTTCTGTTGAATCCTTTCCAATTGTACTAGTTACTTCTTCGACATTTATGGCTGACCCACCAGATCAGGAAATGGAATTAAATCTAGTGACAACTTGATGAATGTACGTACGGTTTTTCACTTGCAACATTCTTTTTATATAGCAGTTTATTTTACATAAAAATAATCTCTCTCTTATGGCCTTTCTCGTACAGGCTGAATTTGGCCCAACATGGGTGGACAACCCTAGCTTGGCCCAACATGTTTTATAAAAAACCCAACAATTACAATACGTGCGCTCCTAACAATACCTTTGGACTTGCCTACCTCTATGTTTTTGAGAATCATCGATAGCACCTCCTAGCTACACCATGTAACAATTTTTAAAAGGTCACATTACCTATTATTTTAATTTTTAAGGATCTTTTGTTTCACGGAAAAATCTCATAATAAAGAAAAATACATTCTATGGATATCATTTTCAAGGAAAAAAACAACTATTTTTCATTTATTTTATAATTTAAGAAAAATGACTTTCTTTTTGTCAAGAAGAAAAGTCATTTTCCCTTAATATAAACTCGTTGTTTTCAGTTCTTGTAAAACATTTTTTTTTTCCATAAATCGATTAGTTTTTCATTATCAAAATATTGGAAAGTTGGAAAATAATTTCTTGAAGATAGTTTTTATTCAAATAGATGCACCCTAAAATTTGTATAACCAGTATTACGGCTATATCAAATGGGTTTTTAGTTGTTCTAGTGTTATTCAAACAAGTGCATTGAGTGTGTAAATGGGCTTTTATTTGTTCTAGTGTTATTCAAACAAGAGCATTGACTGTATAAATGGGTGTATTTAAGCAGGCGAAGCAAATGTACATGGCACCCGACAAGATTTTTGTTGCAGTATACCGCAAATCTATTTCACGAATGCACGGTGTAATTTGTACCGCTTCATGTTCGAGAGTGTCACTCTCCCGTAGGGGGTGCGAGAGGACGCAGCTGGTCCATGATGGCGCCCTAGAGTGACGAAGCAGAGACAGGCCAAAAGAGGAGGAGAAGGGTGTTAAACTGCCGAGTGGCAGTGGTGGAGGATGCAAGAAACGCCTCTGGAATCATCTGATGATGTTTTATGGAGAGTGACGATGAGCCGAGAGAAGGGAAGAGGCATGAAGCGCCGAATGCTCGCCTCCGAAGTCAAATCTGGATAGGAGGGGAGGTGGCAAGCCATCTGGGATGGTCATGGATTGAGAATCGTCAAGGCTCCTGGAGAAGAAAGAAGGGTGAGAGACATGAGCAAGCGTGTGCATGGTTGAACTGGGCGTTGACAGAGCTGATGCCAAAGCCTGCTCGCCGGTGGAGGAGGAGGAGCTCGGCTAGTTCCAGCATCGCGCTCATGGGGCTGTGACCTGGGCCTCGCAAAGCCTGTTCAAAGCCAACCCGCTGGCATTAGACTGGACCGGACTCTCGGCCTGGGCTTGAAGCACAAATTGTTTCTTTTTTTTTTTTTTTTGGTGACTAAGGATCCTCAGGAGGATGCTCTTGTCGGCTTACGCCGATTCAGGGTCTCACAGGCCTCTGCAATGGAAACCCAACAACGACTATACATTGGAGGAAGCTGGCCCAGCAACCCACTGCCAGGGCCTTCCACTTAAATCGCTAGCACAGTAGGGATTTGAACTCTCGACCGCATCAAAGCAGGAGAGAACGAATACCAGCGCGGCTTCCCACGGATGGGTTTGAAGCACAAATCGTTTTTAAGCCCGGTAAAAACAAAAACAAATTATTACTTTGATTTAATTATTTTTTATCACTCTACAGTGTAAACTAAACAATTTTCATATGTTTGATTCGGTCTTTAAGCTGAAACGAATCAAAATTATATCAATCTAACATGTTGAAGACTTGTGCACCAATACAAAGCATGTCAATCTGCGTAAGAAAATCACATAAATTGTTGCTAAATACATGGAGATATGGGAACAATAAATGGGAACAATAAAACGCTATGGCAACTGGCCAAAAGCAAGGACAGTACATCTTGAATTAGTTCCCTCCCATGGCAATCGGGACAATCTAATTTCTTGATCTCATTCTCCTTCCAAATACAATATGATCCGCGTAACAGCACACATGATGCACAATTAGTGCAACCATATGAAGCTGCGAGGAGCTTTGTTCCACCTTGAAACCTAAGAGTGATGAAATCATGTCTTTACCGCGTTTTGGAATTGATTCGAGTACAAACTCTGGCCTCTTTGTAGACTTTTCCTGGTCTGCAATAGTAGCTCTTCTTGGGTGCGCAGTGTGCATCTTGTGAACAAATGCACAATCCCTCAAGTGCACATCCATCCCTAACTATGCTCACACCCTCCTTGAGTCCAAGAACTTGGTCCGTCCATTCACTAGAGAACAGCCCTAGCGGATCATACATCTCCTTCACTTTAAAAAATTCTTGGGCTTTTTTATACTTTTTTATCACTCCATCAAACGCCAAGTTCCTGTTCTTCCCCCAGTGAGGCAGTGCGTTATACTTGAAAAGTGCCATCTGTTCTATTTCTTCAAGCACATCTTCGTATAGCCTCGGGCTTAGGGGATCCTTGCTCTTGTAGTAAGTGATGTCAAAGTCTATTGCGTCCTCTTCCTTGCCCAGGTAAGCACTAGAGGCCGTAACATATCGCATGAGGATGCCATTGTAGAGCTCCACTCCGCACAATGCTTTAGGCTCAAGTGCAATAAGCTGTTGAATGTCTTTGATGAAGTTCTTTACCATAGAGAGTCCGACGCTAAATGTGGTTTGGTAAAAGAACTCCCCTTGACCCGTGGATCCCATGGACAAGCAGTAATTAGACCATCTTGGGGACTGTCTAGGCAGGTTCCTGACGATTGTAGCTTATTGTGATACCCAATTACTGGATATCCGGTGAAGATGATACCTAATCATAACATGCATATAAATCAATGTGAGCAAAATCTCTCGAATTGGGGACACCATGACACGGAACTACATTAGTTAACTTAGGATGCGATACTGTTGTTTGTCAATCCATAAGCAATGGTCTCGAGGGTAGAAGAAACTAGCTTTGCACTGTTGCATTTCCCCTCAGCATCGTTCAGGGACTCTTGCAATTCCTCTGCAAGAGCAGCATCACAACAGTATTAAAAAAAAAAAAAATTAGAGTTGGGCTACATCAACTGCTAAACCTAGCCTTACACTGTTTTACTTATTTACCGGTAGATCTGACTAGTGCCAAAGTGAGAGAAGGTGTGGAACGAAATGGGGTGAAATCATAGAGTCCATTGCCAACTGCATTGAGAGCGACTCGGTCATCAATGCGATAGACTGCCTTCCGTTGGCTCGGATACCACATGATGTCTGCAAACTCATGTTGTTTACCAAAACTGGTTGCCTGTTCCCCCAAGTCTGAATCACCCTTAATTGAGTACGTTAAGGATCGTTTAAATAGCGGTTGCAGCTTCAGTGTTACCTGCAATTATATATACAAATATTGAAATCGTTGTCATCTTGTTTTTCTTTCTTTGTTTTTTTTTTCACTGAAGAAAATTTCCTACAAAGACCCAAATCACTTCAACTGTCCTTTATATTAGTTCTCATTTAATTCTTAGTTGGAATGGACCTAAAAGGTTTGTGGTGGAGGACCCTTTTTTCATTTTTATTTTTGTTTATCCTAGAACCACCGTACAGCCGGCAGTCGATGGCGTAAACCAGGGGGAGCACTAGTGCGGGAGCCCACCTCCCACGGCACTCCACTTTAATCGCGCAATGGGGGCGTGGAGTTTCAAACCCCTCCCCTCCCGGATGAGGGGGCAGGGTGCGAACCAGCGTGTCTACCACGAGGTGGACCCATTCATCAATCTTCGCATCACAATTAATATCGCGTGCCTAAAATATCTACCATTTTCAAAGATGATAAAAGTGAATGAGATTTTATGAATTTTGTTGTATAATAGAGGAAGAAATAATCCTAAAAACTCAATCATGTATAGTTAGACCCACCACGCTCTTACCCTAATCAAGTGGAAAAGGTGAATCTTTGTCTACTATTTGACAAAAAAAAAAAAATTCCGTACTTTTTTGCGATTTCCAATTCTTCCGATTATAGTGCAGAATAATACATGCGGTCAAAGTACGTAGAATAACGAGTAAGCTGCAAGTTCAGTTAAATATCACCAAGTGACAATCCTGACATCAAGGTTCACCACATATAACATATGAAACAAGAAAAAAGCATGAGATACACCACAGGGGTTTGTGATATAAGTGAGGAATAGAAGGGACGAAAGTAGTCACACAAACAGCCAAACGAGAGCAGACCAGAGAGCAACTGTACCTGAGAGATGACTCCTAGAACCCCAAGCGACACTTTGACCGCGTCCATCTCTGCACGAGTGCTTTTCCTATTCACATCCAGCGTCCTGATCTTGGCGTAACCATCTCCGGGCCTTCCAGGGCTCACGATTCGCATTGCCTCCACGTAATCGTGCAATGCACTCCCTTTCCCCCACAAGGAGCTGCCGTGCGCCCCTGTCCCCAGCATCCCTCCCACCGTCACACCCCACCAGTAGGGGGCATATGGCAGCGCCATCCCCGCCTTGGCCGCCTCCTCTATCAACTGCCTCAGAGTCACCCCTCCCTCCACGCTCATCCTCATCCCTTGCCAGTCCACCCTCACTATCCTCGTCATGTACTTGGTGCTCACCAGCAGCCCGTCCTCCCCGTCGGGACACACGAGTTTTGGTATGCTGTGAGAGGAGTGTGTCGCCACTTTCATCTTCCTCCTGGACTTCGTCGCATTTCCCACCACCCACACCAGCTCTTCTTCCGACGTTGGAAATGCCGCAGCCCCTGCTTTGCATGTGCTTCGGTCAGGGAAGGTTCCGTAGGAATTTGTTATGGTGCAGCCGGTTGAGGTGCATCTGATGGGATCTTCCGGTGGGCTTGCACTCACCGACATCAACATGGCTGTCGCGGCCATTACAATGATATGTAGTGAAGTCCATACTGTTCCAGAACCAGGCTTCCCGAATCTGAACACCTTGCTCAAGCAAGGAGATGTACGTGTCATCGTGAATTAATCAAGGGTCGATCCTTCCACCACCTATAGCTAGCGAGGATAGCCCCTGGTTGTAGTTCAAGAACGCACACTGGATCACTAGTTTGGCGTCCAAGAAAAAGTAGGGAGGGAATTAGGACGGTGGTTGTGACTTGTGAGCACGCTTTTAAGTCAAGAAGGAATGTCGATGGCTGAACTGGAGGGGGAAATTGTCGATTTCGATTGGCTCTGTGAGAGAACAGTCTGGAATTTATTCTGAGGTGCGTGTGTCGGATGATGGTTTGGAGCAAATACACATCTTGACAAAAAGAAGATGGCCAAAGCATATATATAATGGGACTGGTTGCTACATATACTCCTTCATGTGATGAGAAGGTCCAATGCGCAGAAAGTGCACACTTCGCAGGAATCTTTTAACATGGAGCATTTCTCGGCAAGGAACAGCATCGAGAGATGCTTTGGATTATTAGAGTTACTATAGCGCATTAATATGAAGATGGAAGGGACAGAGAAAAGAAAAGATGAACAGAGGTTTCATGTAATTTGGTCGATTGAGAAAGTTCCTTGGAAGCCCATGTGCACGGCAGAAATCCCCATATTTTTTCAACTCGTGGGGGAGATCTATTCTCCTTAAATAAAGAAGAGTAGTAAATACAGCTATTACACGTTGGATCTTGATCCCCAATCTTATTTTCCTTATCTCGTCAATAGTTACGCCGGCAATCCAAGGATGTCCTAAGTCAAAGCGAAAGATTCAACTTGCATATTGTTTAACTTCAACCCATGTCACGAAGATGCGTTGACATTACTTTGTGATTCCATATAAAAAAAAATTATTATCTTATGATCTAGAAGATTGGGCTGACTAAAAAAGAGCAACTTTCGTTTAGATAGCTGGCCTTGCTTCAACATGAGAAATTATTTACAGCGGTAGTTAGTTTCAAGGCATCACAAGTCTTGGAGGACTACTCTTATACTCCACAATTTAGAATTTCCACTCATGTAACGAAATTGCATCAACATTACTTTGAGATTATGTATCCAAAAAATTATTATTTTATGGTCTAGAAGATCAGGCCAACTAAAAATGAACACCTTTTGTTTAGTAAGCTGGCCTTACTTTACCGTAAGAAATTATTTAGAATAGTATTCGGTCTCAAAGCATCACAAGTTTTGGAGGACTACTCTTATACTCCACTATTTAGAATTTTGACCTTGTGACGAAAATGCATTGACATTACTTTGCGATTCCGTATCCAAAAAAATTATTATTTTATGATTTGGAAGATTGGGTCGACTAAATTGAGCACCTTTTTCTTTTTATTTTTTGCAAGCTGGCCTTGCTTCAACGAAAAAAATTATTTAGCGTGGTATTTAGTTTCAAGGCATCACAAGTTTAGGAGAACTACTACTCTTATACTTCACTATTTAGAATTTCGACCCATGTGACAAAAATGCATCGACATTACTTTGCGATTCCGTATCCTAAAAAATTGTTATGGTTTGGAAGATCAGGCAGACTAAAAATGAGCGCCTTTCATTTAACAAGCTGGCCTTGCTTCAATGTAAGAAATTATTTAGAGTGGTATTTAGTTTCAAGGCATTATAAGTTTTGGAGGACTACTCTTATGCTCCACTATTTGCCAATGGAGTCCGAAAAAGTAATGAAAGCTTTGTTCTAAATAAGAAGTTAAGTTGGTTGGTATCTTGAATGCCGATAACTTACTGGACCCTTCTTATCTTACTGGATTTCCAATATTTCCTGATGGTGAATAAGCGCTGTGCAGAGATGAATTAGCAGGTCACTCAATATTTCATAAAATAGATGATAACAAACTCTACTGTTGAAGAAACGGAAGTCAATTACTATGAAAATAAGTCAAAGAAAGTAGTTCCTCCAGCTTGAAGTTGTCAAAATCTAAGCATGTCCGGAGACTTCAAAGCTTAACTCGAAGGAAAAACGCTGAAAAATAGTATCACATTAGGATTCTTGATACAGCTGTCGCTGTCGCCGAGCTTTAATTGCGCGCGGTGGCTGAGGTGTTGCCCGTACGAACTTGCATATATTGGCAACCCCAATTATCGAGATGTTGGGCTGGTTTTATTGGATTCCTGAACAATGAAATGTGGTTTAAACTACATAAAGATCGGATACGACACGTATAATGGGACTCGCTGAAGACAGCCAGAGTGAATTACACGTCTTCAACCTCCATTTTTGGATATATAAAGATTTTCAATGCATCAGGTGGAGCTGTCCAGCTTTGACTGGATCCACCTCGCCTCGATATGATTCTTCTCAAAATTGCCTCGTTCATTTAAGCAACCGACCGTACTGATCAACTCAGTCTCGGGCAGAAATTATTCAAGAAGCAACTTGGGCCACTCCCTCCGGGCGACGAATAAATTAGTTGGCTTTGCATCCGTCCGAATTTATGATGCGCAACTACGAGCTGTTAGAATATACCTCGAGTTTGACTAAGTGAAAATTTAAATTCGAAAATAAATAAATATAAAGAATAAAGAGGGAAATAAAATCCTTATTTGAGTCGGCAAAGGTTCAGACTAGGGGTGAGCAACGATCTAGGGTCGACTCTGGACCGACCTTGGACCGGCCCAACCCCGTCGATTCTGGTCTGGTTCCCAAGGGGACTGGGTCGGTCCTTGGTTATGAAATTCCAGGACCAACACTATGCGAGTTGGTCCTCGGTCCTAAGAGTTTTTGGTCGGTCCAACCCTGGACCAACCCTGTATATTATATTATATTATATTATATTATATTATATTATATTATATTATATTATATTATATTATAATTCTTTTTATATATTCAAACCTAAATAAAATGTCTATTATATTATATTATATTGAGATGTTCTATCAATAGCACTAATAGTAATTTCAATTTAAAACTTTTGTTGAATATTAATTATGTGTCGTTTGCTTTGTTTTCAAGTGTTTAGAAGTTCAAGTGAATTAACAAGATATGAAGTTATATATTCATGGTTTATATTAAGTATTTTGAAATTTTTGTGGTTTAATTGTATTTTACTAATGAATTTTAGTTGCACTTTGCTTTTCAATTTGTTTCAAATGGTAGAAGTTTTTGAAGAGTAGAGTAGTACTGCAGTTGCTACGGTGATTTGCTAGTCAAATGGTGTGAAGCTCATTTTTTGGTTGAGTGGACTCTATATGATCAAATGCTAGTCAAGTGGTGTGAATCTCATTTTTTGGTTGAGTGGACTTTACATGATCAAATGCAGGAAAATGCTTTTGCATATGGTGTTATGAATATTAAAGATAGATGATTACAAGAACTTTCCATCTTGTTCCATATCTCGATGAGCGGTTAGCAAGTATAAAATTTCTATTATTGTGTCATTTTAAATTTGCTAAATATGTATTGGTATTTATAGTTTAGTTACACAATGCCGCATTGTCGATAAATGTGTAATTTGAATTTGTAGGTTTGCTTTTTTAGAGATTATAAAAAATAAGATGAAAAAAATTACCGATCGGTCCCGGGTTGACCTTAGAACCGGACCAAACCCATTGGATCGGTCCGGTCCTTGGTCCTAGACCCAATAGGGTTGGTCCTCAGTCCTAAAAATTGAGAACCAACATTGTATGGGTTGATCCTAGAGTTAGGGGGTGGCCCGGACCAACCCGGACCATGCTCACCTCTAGTTCAAACGGTGTTGCAAATATATTTATTGCTCACGCGTTGAATCTGGCACCGTTATTGATGAGAGTGGGCTGTGGGCAATTCAATTTGAATTACATCTTAGCGTCTTCTTTGTGTGTGAAATCGGAGAAGCCCTTTAGTGATTTGACCAACAAATTCTTGTAATAAGATTTGTGTAATTCCTTTGTGAAATTAAAATATTATTTCGCGAGGAATTGTGGGGTTAAGTACCGTGTGAGTTATTTGATGTAATTGATATTGAAAAATACTGAGAACATTTGAGTGATTCGAGTATAATTGTAATATTCGTTATATTATTTGATCTATAGTAGAATATTGGAATTTGTTGTTGCTCTCTTCCTAGACGTATATTATTATGATTGAATCACGTAAATTTAGTATTTGATTTATTTTTTTGTTATGTTTATTTTATTATTTGATCACTTACTTCGCAACACAAACCAAACTGTGTTTGTGCACTCCAAGTACTTTCCAAGTGCTACAACCCAAGATAAGACGACGGGGCATCGAACATCCGATACAGACATGTTATTAGGATGAATGCGTAAGTAACTTGAGCGAGTACATCTTAAACGATGGCACAAGCGAGCGTTGGGTGCAAATCTTTTCTTGGTTTATATGAAGTACATTGGACCTCATGAAAGAGAAATATTCGACAATATTGTGCTAAAAGCTAACTCGCACGCATATAAAATATAGAGAATCGCAAGATGGTGAATAGGAGATTGGAAGGATAAAGCCCGGACATGAAACGATGGATTAGTCGGGGGCATGAGGAGTACAAAACTCAGCTCACTGATCTCATAGATCTCTAACAATTAGATTCTGGAGACCATAGAGTATCATGCATGCGATAGAAGTTGAATTTTTGAGTCCATAAGATAACGTGGACCTTGCAATTTCAATACAGTGGTGACCACATTAATAAATCTGGTATAACTAACCATCAATGGCATTTTGAAGGGAAATAGACACTATTAATGTCATAATTTCCGCATAGCACTTACTTGAGTGCAATCTTAAAAAAAAAGAAAAAGAAAGAGTGCTCATCATAGGGATTTGTTCAAAAAGTTTTAAACTTGTTGCATTTTTGTCTATTCAGTTCTAAACATTTTTAATTGTGTCAATTAAATTTTATATTTTTTCACGTTTTACCAATTGAGTTTATCCGATCAATCACTGATGTGGACACCGATTATTCTACGTGATACATCAGGTTTTGATGGGCATGCTTGGAGTAGAGTGGTGAGACCACGGCTTATCTTCAAGTAAATAGATTACGAGAGAGGGCTTGTCTTGTCCAATTGTTGTTGCCCCTGAAATCCCTTTTTGGCTATTTTGTTTGTCTCTCTCCTCTTAAGATTTCTTGGGATTTTTATTTTAGGGTTGGCAATATTGTTTTCATTCTTCTCAAGGGACATAAACTTTTTCTTGAAATTATTATTTCCAGAATTATGATTGTTTGCAATGAGATTCACATGTGAGTTGTAACTATGGTATCTTATATCCGATAGATTTAATGTGGTGTGATTAACATATCCGAGTGAGTCAATAATTTCATTGTTTCAAGTTTTTCTAGTGGAGGTTGGTTCTCATTGGATATGCTTAATATGCTTTGGATTTGATTCTCTCTTGGCGGTCTCACTAGTTGAAAAGTATTGGGCTTTTGTTGCTTCTCTCAACAAGTGATATTAGAATCAATGATTGATGGTGGACCACTTTCAATGTGTATTCGGTTTTTGGTGAAAATCTTCTTGATGAAGAAATCCCATGGACATGTTGATCGATTGATCCATCCCTACGTCCCTTCCCTCCGGATATATTTTGGCCTCATTTGGTCGAGTCTGTACGTCCCCATCAGCCGTCAAACAATTTAGAACAACACGCAAACCATAGCTCCAATGCCATTCACAGGGACCTTAGGGGGTGCATGACAACCCAAAATTTCTGTTCCGTGAAATAGTTTTTCATTCCTGCACTGCTTTTCGGAAGAGAAATCCGTTTAATAAACCTATTTAGTTTTTCTATTTCTGGAATAGATTTTATTCCAAAAATAGGTTTGGAAGAAGAAATCGAAGCCTAAAATTTTCTACTTGATTTTCGGAAGAGAAATCAAAAATAATTTCTCACTAAATCCTAATTTCGGTGAGTCTTCCCTCATCTCCTCTACGTCTTTGCCTCCTCCTCTTCCTCCGCCTCTCCTCATTTTATTAAAAATAAAAATAAATAAAAATAAATATATTCATTTTATTCATTTAAAAATAAAAATAAATTTATTAAATTTATTAAAAATAATTTATTTATGATAAATAAAAATAAATTATTTTTATTAAAAATAAATTTATTATTATTTGCCTTGAGTGTTTGCCAAATAAAAATTATTTTTATTTTTTATTTTTATTCATTTTAAAATAAATTTATTCGTAAAATAAAATAAAATAGAATAAATAAAATAAATTTATTTTTATAATTTTGTTTTAAAATAAAATGATAATTTTATTTTATTTTTTTATGATTTATTTTATTTTATTTTATTTTATTTTATTCATTATTTTTTTGTTACTAAATCATTTTTATTTTTATTTTTTATATTAAAGGTCGTGATTCGGCCGCGCGCCGCCGTCTAAAAAGGAAGAAATTTTGTGTCGTTATCAAACGGTTATTTTTCTTAAACTCTTCTAGAAATAGAAATAGAAAAATCTATTTACATTCCTAAACTATTTCTGAACAGAATGGTTGTCATGCGCGCCCTTAGTTTCTACTTCGAAACACCTGTCCATTAGCGAGCTCCACCTGTAGTGAGTCAAGAACCCTCCGATTGAAGGGTAGTTGAGCACTTCCTCATGTGAGCACCACCCTGAGATGAAATCTCTCGCCTTGGTTTCTTCAAGAAACTCACGAGGAAGAACACCATAAGCACTAGTATTGTCTCCTTGGTTCACAAGGTCCGGCCTAATTATCCACAAAAAGGTTTGCTTACTATTGGCAAGTCCCATTGCGAACTCCACCAGCTGCTCTTGGGTCGAGAATGCTATGCTCCTGAAACTCACGTACATTACTGATTTGGGTTCTTTGGAATTGAGGCACTCAAGGCACTCTGCGTTCTCCTTCCACAAGTTGCCCTTGATTTGCTTCAGCCCATGACTCCAATCATCAACATGTACTACTTGATTGAGGAGATGGAGTGGGCCGATAGAGCAGATAGGAGTGGAAATGGACGAGGGCGCTTTGAGAGCATCTTGCTCCGGGGCTTCGAAGGTGTGGACGATCATGGGATGAGTGGGATTGCGATCGGTAATATTCTGAACCACGTCCAGGAAAGAGTTGAGCAGGAAATCATCGTCACCATCCTTGGCGCCGAAGGAGTTTGGGAGATCGCGCACCCTCATGCACTTCAGGCCCGGAATTCAGTCAATGACCGTATCCATGAAAGTATTTGCTTCAGAAGAGCTAGCATCTGCATGCATAAATGATATATTTCTTTTATGTGGTACACAAAGCTTTAAATATAACTCCCTTCACATAAATCTTTCATATTTTAATGAAAAACATAGAATCAAGAAAATCATGAACAAGTTCCTTTGTTTTTTTTTGGTCGGAACATGAACAAGTTCAGACGATACCTGGTCACAAATCAAGAACCGGACTATGAACCAGTAATTAATCCATAGAAAATCATAAAAATGCCCCCAACAACACCTTTGGGCATGCCTAACATTATGTTTCAAGAATTCTTGAAAACACTTTTTGTTGTACGTATTGTAATCGTAGAATATATATGACCAGTCATACAGCTATACTTGAATGGGCTCTTCGTACGTCCAACGTTATTCCAACAAGTACAGTTTCTCAAGTGATGACATGGGTGTATAAATTGGTGTATTTAAGCAGGCGAAACTTAAACAGTTGAACACCCAACAAGATTTTGTTGCAGTACACCACGAATCCATGCCACATACGGAGAGTGAATTTGTACAACTTGAAATACGAGAGCGTCGCTCACCTTTAGGGGGCGAAAGAGGACGCAGCTTGTCCATGATGGCGCGATAATATTTGGGGGCCAAGAAGGAAGAAGCAGAGGTGGTCCAAACGAAGAGGAGAGGGATGTTAAATTGCTGAGCCGCAGGAGTGGCGGTGAACGACATGAAACCGTGAGAGAGGATGCAAGAAACGCCTCTGGACTCATCTGATGGAGTTTTGAGGAGAGGGGCGACGAGACGAGAGAAAGGAAGAGCCATGAAGCTCCGAGTGGCTTTGCAGAGCTCGGCCATGTCCTGGGTCACATGTGGATCGGAGGGAGGTGGGAGGCCATCTTCGGCGTCTGCGAGGGAACTTGGGAATGTGCGATTCGGGTCGGTCGATCGAGAGGAGCAGGTGAAGACAGAAGGAGGAGGATGGTGAGAAGCCGAGGCGTAAGCTTTGGCGCGCCCACCCGTCAACGGGCCTCGTCTCTTCCGTTCGATTATAGGGGCTGTTTTGTCTTTACACACCCCAAAAAATAATACCGACTTAATTTTTTTAAATATTAATAACTTATATCTATTAATAAAAATAAATGAATGAAAAATATTTTTACTATATGCAAAAATATTTATATAAAAATTATTATTAGATAATGAAAATAATATTCATTTGCTAATTATCTCAAGCGTTCGAATAATTTTTATTAAAAAATATTTTTTAAATCGATCATTTTATTGAAACAAATTAAATATAATTCTTTGAAACTATTCATTTTATGCTACATATCTAGGTTTACTAAAAATTGTACAACTTATAAAAATATGGAGAATCAGTTTGTTTTCGGACTTTCAAGATTTTCAATTGGGCTCTGAAAGCGCAGTTGATATAAATCGATTCAAGTTCCAACTTTGCCCTCGACGTATCAAAGAATTGACCAATTTCTATACTTTTCGAATTTCCAACTATATCTTTGATTAATCTAATCTAAGAAAATTTCACTCCCGCTTCTATCCTCAGCTAGCAGTAAGGGATATCAAGGTGCATCAGTTTGCAACCTAGAATCAAAAATTGATTTGATGATTCCCAAATTTCGAAAGATTGGAATTAAGAATTGAGCTGGTATGTTATTCATTTACTAAAAAACTAGTCGCTTTAAAAAAAAAAAACAAAAAAAACGAAAAATTATCATAAATATTAGAATTGCATTTTTTTAAAATAAAGAAATAGTTATGATCGATACTTATTGAAGTGTTTCTTTAAAGTGGACACCATGGTTCAAATCTAGGTGAATGCAATGCTCTTCCTTTATAATAAATTGGTGCAAAACCATTTCAAAAGGGATTCAACCTAGAGCCGTTTTGACGGTTACACCCTTGAGAACTAAGAATCAAGTTGATCTAGTCCGACGAACGGATTCCTCAAAATCGAACCAAATCGGGCAATTCCCAAGTCGATCTAACGCTTAGCTCTTCCCTTAACACATCTAATTCGTAATGTTGCTCTTGACAAAGCTTAATTTGGATCTTGCTAAAGCAATATCAAAGATCTCTCTTTTTCTTTTAAGTTTTGCTGATGCAGCTCAATTTTGCTACCCTTATTCTACTTCATTGCACTTGCCCTTGTCCCTTTTTATACCGGAAGAGACAATTGGAGCTAGGGATCTTATGTCTTAAACCATCTACAAATATTCAGATTGAGTCGTTATTTTTCATTACTATGATTTAAAGTATCAAAAAGTTAGCAAAAGCATAATTAATGAGAAAGACATTTATATGCGTAACATGTGAGCTTCTTCGGATTTGTGAATTTTAAAGAGAGAATGATATAAACAGTCCATAAACTTTAACATGATATACAATATTGTCTATAAAATTTTAATTTGTTTAATATGATCATTGAATTATAATTCAATATACAATATTGCATCTAAAGATGTATTAAAAGTTTATGGACCACATTAACAAATTAAAAGTTCAGAGGCGACATTATATATTGGACTAAAATATAGATACCAATTGGATAAATAAAAAATTCAGAGGTTGATATTATATAATAAGATAAAGTTTAGGATCATTTGTGTAAAGATTATAACATGGGGATAGGTACAACCTTTCGGCGGGGGCTCAGCTGTGCAAGTTCGATAACCTAGTTCCGGTTCGGGTGAAAGCCGAATGGCTCCACCTGAAGCTGCGATACTGTAGACAGTCACAGCCGAGGAAGAAAATTGAATGGAGCGCCAATTGCCGTCGCGAGGAGGAGGAGGAAGAAGAAGAAGGAGAAGCGGCGGCGGAAGACAGTGCAGCCGCCTCATGCCTCCTCCCATCGCAAAGTGTGAAAAAAAAAAAAAAAAGAAGCTTCCTGGTCAGCTGAGTAACCCGCCGATGTCGTCCCTCCATCGATCCTCGAGCGCTCAGTCCAAGAACGGCCTCCCCTCGCAGGAGCTCCTCGTCGATCTCTGCAGGTGCTGTCCTCGATCGATCGATCGATCGTTCTCTTCTTCGTTGCCGGAGCTGTGCGCGCGCGCAGCCCCTCATGCCTCCTCGATTGTCGATTTCTCTTCTTTATTTTTTAGCTTGTCGCGAGCCTTCTAGGAGTTGACCTCGGTATGCAGAAGTAGGTTTTGCACTGCTTTTCTAGCGCGAGGGCTGTGAGCGTTCGTTTCGATTTCGGAAGTGGTGATGAGGAGTTCGTACTTGGAGAGAAAAATTGGAGTTTGGCTGGGTTGTTTGACTCCAAAGATGTTGGCATTTTGTAGGTGGCTGATAGCTTTTGTTTAATTCACCATTTACAGCTTGTAGCTGCAATTCTTTCGGTAGAAATGAACTGCTGAGTTGTAAATCAGGTCTCAAATTGAGAATTTTAGCCATGAATGTGATGCTTTTCAGAGATTCATTCCATCAAGCGAAAAGGAATAGATTATTGAGTCTATCTATGACTTTAAAGGTGCACAAACGGTTTGGATTATGGTCTTTTTATTCAAGGTATTTACATTTCTTAGAGCATAGGCATAGCACGTTTGATCAAACCATGGTCATGTTGTAGGCACAAGTTTGCATGCATTTAGACATACTTAAATACAGCTGATCACATTTTTATATATATTCATATATATCGTTCAAGTTTCAAATATGATTGATAAACATGTCGTGTTTGATATTTCAATCTTGGAATGAAAAGATTACAAAATTAGACAATTATGACATAAAAATACATATTAAGTGTTCAAACCTTACTTCATTATGGAATTTTCCAACAAATATCATATGCGATAAAAGACTATGAAGATTGTTGATGGTTTTATAAGGGCCTGCCGACTCACTATTTACTCTATCTTCGAACTTTTCCACGAAATCTATCCTTTTCTTTTTGGCCTTTGCTCTCTGTCCCTATTATCAATCGAACTTCTTGTCCCATCTCATTGTCTTTCTAACGGCACCTCAAAATTTAGGGTCATAAAGTCTCCCAAACTTCTCAGCTTAGCTTTGTGTTTGACACCAAATGATATGGCCAAAGTTCTCCGCTCCTTGCTCTTCTCCTCGATCATTCTTCTGATTGCGACGCCCGCTCCTTCTTCTTTGCAATTGCCGCCGGCACCATCATCTGCTGCGGAACCGCTGGGATTGACCGCACAAACCCCACCGGCCCCGTCATCTGGCGCGGAACTGCTAAGATCGACTGCCCGGACCCCGCCAGCTCCATCACCGGGGGCGCTCTCTGGCGGGTATGAGGAAAGGGTGACAGCTTCGGAGTTCGATGAGCAAGATGTGGAGACGATTGGCTTCTTAAGCGGATTCGACGGGAAGCAGAAGGCGGGGGCGGCGCTGATGCTGCTGGGCGAATCTGGCCTTTTGGTTTATGGAGGGTGGGTGTTGTGCGAGAAAGTTAGGCCAGGGAGCTCGAGGAGGAGGAGGAGGCTCGGGTCTCTTGGCCAGCCGAGAAAGTTTTGGATGGGATAGAGAATGGTATTTACCATTAAAATTCCTTAATTACATTAGTAATTTTGGTATCACACACACACACACACATATTTTGAATTCCTTAGGGCTTTTTATTTATTTTTGGTTTGCGACGGAGATGCGACTAGAATTGTTGGTATATTTAAAGCACGATTAATGGCTCTTGACGAGCGTTTTGGGGGCGCTCTTTAACCTTTTCCCATTTTCAATTTCTCTTTTATGCTCCTAATCACCAATCATCAGCTATTGTAATATTTTGTTTGTCATGAGGTTTTTATTTATTTATTATTTCTTATTGGTTCACGTGGATCTTGGTCGGGGACGATACAGTTGTTCTTAATTCAATTTCAATTTACCTTCTCATCATAATAGTTTGTGCTTATAAAATTAGTCTAGTTTCACATTATCTCATAGTTTTCTTGGAAATAATGCGGGGCGTACATAGAAGGAATAAGACACAAATAATTCTTGAACTTTGATGAACAAGTCTCCGAACTTGGAATTTGTTCAATGTACTTTCTGAAGTTTTAGTTTATATTTAACTTAGTTCCTAAATTATATAAAAAAAAATTTCAATATTATTCTCTAATTAATTTAAATTTAGGGGACAATATTAAATATTTTCATATAATTTAGAGACTAAATTGAACATGTACAAAAAGTCTAAGATCATAATAAACAAATTAAATGTTCATAGACTATATTATATATTGTGTTAAAGTTTGTGGACTATTTGTGTGATTTTTTCTATATAGAATTGACATATTTATCTAAAAATACAAAAAACATAAAAATGAAAAGGCACAACATTTTAATGCAAGGGTGCATCCTTAGATCCTATGAAAGGTGGATTAATCAAGGTGCACAAAAATCTGTCTGGATACTACCCGATCGTCCAACAGGAAAAAATAGAAAGAGAAGAATGATTTCCAGTCCTTGGCACAATTGACGTGGCTCGGTTAAATCCACGTAAACAACTTTTTTAGTTTTTCAAAATAGATAAAATAATTTTCCATCTAAAAACCCTTTAATTGATTATGTATAGAAGCGATTAATTCAAAAATAAAGCCAGTGTTTTAAAAGTAGAAATTTTTTCTTTTCATAACCACGAAAGCAATTCTTAGCATATTCAGTTTAAGCTTAATGGAGAGAAGTTTTTCTTACGCCAAAACAGTATTCCATTCCAGAACTAATATTTTCTTCTTTTTGCCACAAAATAAATAAGAGCTACTAGTACTCAAATTTTGTGTGCGAGATAAAATAACAAATTCAAATCATAATTGCATATCATTACTGGTCGGGAGGATCCCTCTAATATAAACATTTTTTTCACATTTCAATAAATAATTTGCTTATGTCTAATATACATATTGTTTCAAATTGGGCTACTTTGATTAGTTGTAACTAAATGATATTTGTTTTGGCTATATAACTTACAACTAAATCATTAAGCAATATATATAATTAGCACTTAGACACGACAAACATTATGAAAATGATGTTAAACAAACCTTTCTATTCGGCACTACCAGACATTGTTTTTCGTTGACAAACGTTAAAAACTTCAAAAAAGTTAAACGATTTTATGATTTGAAGATAAAATAAAATGAAACCAGACCACACCTTATAAGTGAAGTAAGTGTAATTATATTGTTGGGCATATAGAGAGGGATCTATAAATAAATTTATAAAAATTCTTTGGTGATGAGTGTCCTTATCACATAATAGCTAAGTAACGAATTATTGATCTTTCTCATGTAATGATGTAAGTGGGTTATTCACTCTTATTAGGTTAAATTCGATGATATAATTAATCTATATAATCTATACTTTTATATAAAATAAAAAGTAATTTCTATTTCTATGGGATATCCATAACTTTTTTACTTACCCAAATATCCTCATGTTACTTATTTTACAAATATTACATTTATGGAAAAATGTGTAAATTTATATATTATGTTAACACTCACACTTACAAATTTTGAATTCTCTAATTTCTCTAAAAGCCTTCTTTTTTTTTTTTTTTTTTTTGAATCTCAAAGCAATTTTCTCTTTGTATATATGTGTACAATTTCGATGTTTCATCATGCATTTTTGTCAATTTCCTTGATTCAAATATTTCTCAATAGGGTGATTTTACATAATTTTGAAATGTCTCTTTCTTCAATAAACACGATAAATGTGCGTCTTCAATGCTATACTTTAAGAAACATAAGAAAGCTCACGTTAATGAAAATTCATTTCACGAATACTAAAATTAAAAAAAAAAAAATTGAAAAACGAAAATGTAGAAGTCATTGTAAAGGATATATTTTTTTTTTTTTGGGATCCAAATTATTAAGGAATCGATATATATATTAACAAGTGCTCTTTGAAGTTTCTCAAAAGCGTCGTGATCAGTCTTTGAATCGAATCTAGACCGAAGCCGATTCTGCAAGTACTGTCTCTCTGTCTCTGTCTCTGTCTCTGTCTCTTTCTCTCTCTATATGCATCTTCCGTTTCTCAGACTCGTCTGCTGGTGGAAAGGGCTGGTGAAGAAGGTACCCAATCCCGTCGTTGTTCCCGGTTAACCGTCTGTTCATCAGCCGTCCAGCTTTAGATCTTCGGTAAACTGTGGAGCAGGGGTCGTTTCTTGCTTGGACACACGATTCGCATAATCTATGTTTGCTCTGTTTTGGTTGGAAAAGCGATTCTTTGAACTCTTTCTGCA
This sequence comes from Eucalyptus virginea, assembly GCA_014182375.1. Taxonomy (NCBI): domain Eukaryota; kingdom Viridiplantae; phylum Streptophyta; class Magnoliopsida; order Myrtales; family Myrtaceae; genus Eucalyptus; species Eucalyptus virginea. The sequence goes on along the minus strand of CM024523.1, from coordinate 19,092,573 downwards.
TAAATTTAGTCAGAAGATGTTGGGAACTGAACTGGGTGCCTTCCCGGTAGCTTATTGAAAGCTTTGAGGTTTTTTGCAGTTAAGTGTCAGCAAAAATTCCTGGCTTTTCCTTGTTGATCCGTGCCATTGTAATTGTGTAGACGCTTTCTGTCTTATTTATGGGTTTGAGCGGTATCAATCGGCAATTCGGGTATGTGGCGGCTTGAGGACGTTTACAGAAATCGAATGATGATTTCACGCTGGAAATAGCAAACTGATGACTTTTTCCTTGTTTGGGCCCCGGGTCGTTGCTTCGAATTTCTCCGGTGGATCCTTCGCCTTAAGAAGCCTCGGTTCGTCTGTGACGTAGGTTGGGCAGTGCCATGGCGCAGGATAATCCCGGGTCTACTCCCATTGGCACCGTGCTAGGGCGACCGTGACAAACTTGCTCAAAACGAGCAGTAGGCCCATTCTGTAATGGGTGTGGAGCTCCCATAGTAACGCTCAGGGAGTCGCCGGTTTTGGTTGTCCTTTTCCACTGTTTTTAATGATAAAATAGATATGGGTTTTGAGTGAGACAGTATCAAAGAGATTCATGAATGGAGAGACAATTTGTCAAGTCATTGTGTCAACCGTCATGTGTTTTTGATTCTTCTCAATCTTTTATCATATTTCTTTCTTTGCCTCTCTTGTAATTATTTCGTTTTGGTTTCCTAAATTGTAATATAGTTTTCGTTTCTGAGTTGGCAATTTTGATTCATTGTTTGCTGCCATTAGTATGGTGAAGAGTTTACTCACTTTAAATTCTCCTGATAAGTGATACAATATTCTTTTCGATCTCTATCGTCTTATTAAGTTTCCCACAAAACTATTAAGTTTCCCACAAAACTATGTGTTGCCGGAATCTTCATATACCATTTGAACTTCAATTTTTGAATGGCTTACTGAAGTCCTGAGTTTGCTGTAGTCAGAAGCAAAATCCTTTTAATAACAGTGAGTGCTAATTCAGAGTGACTTGTAGCTGTTCCTTTTGACTTACTTTTCATGAAAACTCCAGGACCTATGGAAGCCAACAGGGGACAACCAAATGGAATTCAATTGCTTCTTGCTGCAGAACAAGAGGCACAGCGCATTGTCGATGCTGCCTGAGAGGGTAACATGTCTCTGAATTCGTTTATTGGTTTCTTAGTTCTGTAGCATTTTAATTTGTTTACTAGAATGAAGTTTGTCTACATACTATTATTACATTTTAGATCTGCCATCTATCACAGACTTATACCAATGCATTTACTTTTGTCTTGACTAGCATGATCTCGGTGCTATTTGTTCTCTCTGGAGAATTAGAACTCTTAAGGATGTGTATGGTTGTTAAGATCTTGAGAGTGGACCTGTTAGGAGATGATAGGATAATACATATTATGATTAACCAGATACAAGACTAATTATAGACACATCTAATCCCTTTCTTTATAAAGAGGAAGCCTATTTTAGGTGGGTAAACCATTGGGCCATAAAACGCCCCACTAACCTCTTGGACAAGGGGAAAAACAAGCAATGCGAGCAAATCTCAAGTGGTGGCCCAAATACGGAGTTTTGTGACTTCGTGGTGTGAGGATTCAAACGTATATTGTGCTCCTAATTCACACTCATCTACTAGTTGTTAAACCCAGACAGCACTCTTGGGCCCCACTATGATTGTCTGTGGAGCAGTAAACTAGTATTAGTATACTTTGAATTTTACTTATTATCATGCACTGGACTTTGGTTTAGCACCATAAACATGTGCATCACTTCATAAGCTGTTACTTGCTCCTAGTAATTGCTTGTTGCTTGATTGGTATAAATAGAGACTCAACTGGTTCTTTACAGGGCTCGGCTAAGGCAAGCCAAAGAAAAGGCAGAGAAGGAGATTGTTGCATTTCGTGCGCAAATGTATGCTGAGTTTCAGAGAAAGGTTGCAGAGGTAAGAACAGGACAGCATTCGAACTAGATGTAAGGAAAAATAGTTGTTTTGACTCCATCTAGTATCCTAATTTGGTATTTCCGTTTGTGAAGGAGAAATGCATGTAATTGGAAGTTCAAAATGACAAAACTTAGCAGCTCTGTAATAGTTGAAAAGCGAACTTCAATTGGGATTGGTTGTTTTCTATAAATTTGGCAAGTCTTCATACGATAAATTTATGACGGTAGTCATATTTTTCTATCTGATGACTATTCTGTTGCCACAACCACAAGGACTCTGGATGTACAATACTTATGTAAATATGCATCAATAAAAAATGGTCTTGCAAGAATATTTTTTTGATGAAAGCAATAGTTAGGTTGATTTTCCAGAATCTGTTCACTAAAACTTGTTAAGCACTCAGTGTTGTTGTCTTGTAGGGAACTTTAAGTTGCTTTAATGGGTCATGAAAATTTAGGATAAAGAAATGTCTGTTGGAACCAAATAATAGCGGCGAACTGCTTGTGTACTAATGCTTGCGCAGATCTCATGCCCTGCACTTGTTCAAATTAGTATACATCCATCATAAAGTCTTAGTTTGACAAGCTCTGCAGCTTTGCTGAAGCACATTACAACCTTCGTGATATGGCATAAATTAAATTTCACAATTTTATCAGCTTTAGAGTTTAGGAGATTGTATTGTCTTCTCTTTATAATTGCTTGCAGTAGGCTGGTCCGTACTGATTAATTAAGTCTGTCTCCATCTCCATGTGTGCCAATCAAGCAGAGTAGTGGAGATTTCAGTGCTAATGTCAAGCGGCTTGAGCATGAAACAGAAACGAAGATTGCCCACCTGAAGACGGAGGCCACAAGAATATCTCAGGACGTCGTGCAGATGCTGTTGAAGCATGTGACCACTGTGAAGAACTAGGGGCGTAATGTAAGTGAAAGGCTCGAAAAATTGCTCGAGGGCGTCTTTTCCGAGTTTGCATATTTCGATTGTTGCTTTCTTGCTGGATATCACAATTTCTTTCTTCTTGTTTTCTCCTTATGGGTGTAATTAATCCTATGCGCTGCTGTGAATTTAGCTGTTTATTGATTCGATTGGTGAAATCATGTCCTGTCTAAGAAGTCATTACACTTTCCTTGTTGTCTGTCCAAACAAAAGTTCCATATGCTCATGTGGAGATGTCAGTTTTGAAGCTTCTGTTTCATGTCCTTTCTCTGATCTACATAAGCTTGGTCCTGTTTTGGTGCAACTTCACTAAAAGCATAAGAAAGATGTCTTTGGGGCCAATCTCCATCCGATACCACAAATGATCACTGCTTATACTCGCATATGAACAAAATCAGAGCATTATGAATTAATTATCAAGGTCTTTTTTTTGGTCGAATAATGATCAAAGTCTTAACTAGAGCCATTTTTGTCAGTATAGACTAATTCTAGACCAAATTATTGAAGGGGCCAAGCCTGGTTAGAGTTATAGGCTCGTTGGTAAGGTGGGACAGGATCTAACCCAGCATGAGTCTAGTAAACCTTGCCCAAGCCCGTAATTGCACGAGGGACTTAGGACAATTTTTTCCTAAGCAAGTTCGAGTTTGGGCGAGTATAGTCGAGTTGAGTCGAAATCTGGGGGAACATGGACTTAGTTTCGGCTCTTGTGCGAAGAAACATTAGTGCCGTCAATGAAACTCCTATCAAGGCTGGATTTCTATGCGACTTGCATGAGAGGGAGAGTTCTACGAAGCCTATCAAGAAGCATAGCACAATTCGTCTTTCCAAATCGATGTTAATAGGATGCCGGCCAAGAATAATACTAAGTAATCGTGAAAGAAATGATATTGCAGAAATTCCGTGATAATACAAAACTGTCATCTCTACTATTTATTTTAACTATTCTTCATACAAATTTGAAAAAACTTCATTTCTTGTGAGCAGGTAATTGCCATTATGACATAATCAAAACGACCATATCTCTTGCATATCGTTAACAGTTCAGTTAAGCAATTCGGACTTGAAACTTTCGTCCCTTTTGCGTGATCGCAAAGCCATCTCGCCTCCATGACGTCTAGATGAGATGATGTTGTAAGCAACATATTTTTCATTCGAACTTTTTAAGGAGTTATCAAGACAATTCCTAATCGTTTTCCTTGTGTATAACTTAGAAATGGTCATAGGGACATTGCAAATGTCATTAGAAATTCGAAGTACCTTCTTTTCCACGATAATCTGATTGATAGTCAAATCCTAATCTCCTATAATATGGTCACATTACCTAGTTATCATAATCACCACTTAGAAAAAAAGAAAAAATCTGCGAAGATCATAACTGATCCATCAATCGCCACTATTGAAGGGGACGATGCACTGACCCTAAAATGCAAATGATGGATCTTGGAGACTTGCATCGGTACGATTAGTGACCTTAGTCCTTGCTATGTCATGCAGCCCTTTCCTTAAAATCTTTAAATTCCTAAGTCAACCGAATCATAATCTTGGGTGCTTCAAATTCCCATTTTGCTGACTTAACAAAATTATAGCAGTCTTACCTTGGCCAATTTCTACATGATGGTAAGCTTATAATCTTGATGTCTTGATTTTATTACAAGACTTAATGCAACTTGGGGAGTAGTTGGGGATCAAATGGATTAATCAAGAAAGGTGGGGATAAAAATGGAAAGAGGAGAAAATGCGAGGAGTTCCATTTGAGATCACTTTATTAAAAATGATATTCGCAACAAGATCAAAAGCCATATTATGTTGGGCGGTGCTATTTCCACCCCTATATGACTAAATCCACCCAGTTTTAACCAAAAAGGAAAAATTGCCCTCTATCATTCAATTGCAATTTAAATCTGTGGTCCCAAATTTATTTACTTTCCTTTTTAAGTATTTCTATATCCATGTAAATTTTATTAAACCTAAACATTCCACAAAATAAGAACCTTGTTTTGAAGATGCTAGTGAAATGTCATTATTTTGGATTGACAAAAATCAATATCGTCTATGAGCTGTTTATGAAAAAATATAAAAATACCTCATTGTGCATAGATATTTCAGTAGTCTTACATGCTCTCTATAAAAGTATTTGGCCAATATAATAAGACCTTATTTTAAATAAGGACCTAAAGTGCCATTACTTTCTCAAAGAAGGGCTTAAAAAAAAAAGATAAATTCCAATATTAAGGAAAAAAAGATAAATTCCTTGATATATATATATATATATATATATATATATTTTTTTTTTGGTCGGTAAATTCTTTGATATAGTAAATAAAGAGACTTGATAAATATATTAGACTAATAAAATTAATAAAAATTTCACAAAGAAAGGGAGACTTTTAAGATAAAAGGGTTGAAAAATAGACAAGTTATTATAAGATCAATGATGAAGGAGTGCTTTTTTAGTTTCATACTATATTAAAAAATGTCTTTACTATTAGTGAGATAATTTTACATGAAGTATATAAAACGTTATATAAATATCTAATAATACACTTTCTTTAATACACTAAAAAACAAAATATGTGAAATGTTTAATTATGGTAATATCCTAAATAAAAAAAGAAAAGGGCCATCATTATAAATTGCAATTGAAAGATTGATGATAATGTTGTCTTTTTAGTATAAATGGGGGTGGAAATAAAACTGTCCTTTTTGTTTTTCCTTTCTTTTAATTTTTTTTTTTACTTCTTAACTTTATTTTCTGTTCCGACCGAGAAAGAAACTTTGTATTTTCTATATATATTTTCTCTTTTACAAGTCTTATACACTGTGATATCCGGTATTTCACCCAACAAAAAAATAGGATATAACAAATCCTCCTGCATTTATTATCTTATTATATTCTATCCAATTCTAATCTTTGTGACGATGGCTAAACATGACCTAAATATTTTGGTTCTAATCGATTTTTATTTGAACATTTTGATTCAGACTGATGATGCAACAAAAGAAGATGACGACTTGTCGTGATTTATATATGATATAAGACATCCCACTACCTATCAAAGTTATATACGAAAGTTGAATGAAAAGGATATCACAAAAATATCAGCTTGCTGAAAGATAACTACAGAAGTAGCAGCTGTAATTATAAGTTCTTCTTTTCCTTTGATATAACCCCTCGCTTTTTCAGTGGAATAGCTTAATGCCTCGTGAGTGGAAGGATGATGAAATCTTTGTCAAATATGATTATGCTTAAGAATCAAATAGCAATGAACATTAGGCGAGTGTCATCAGAAAATGCAATTAATTCCTTACAATTAGTACAACCCAAACCTTTAAAAGTAACTTAGGTTTTATAACATTAATTGAAAAATGTTTAAGGACTATTATACGTATTAGTGTAAAACTTAAAGCTTTTGATAAAGTTTTCCCCCTCAAAAGATTACGTCATTGTACTATGGTGATTAATCTCTTTCCAACAACAAAGATACAGTTTACCACTTCGATTGGCTCACATTAATCATTGTTCTAGTCATTGAGATGATCGAGAGGATGGTGGAAAATTACCAAGTCATTAGCATAACGTAGTGGTGCAAGTCACTCACTTTTTGTAGAGCAAGCAAACGATGAGAAAAGACCATCGCAAAGAAAGGCCACATCACTAGTGAAGTGACTAATGAGTCAATTGCAACCAGAAAATAGAGGATAATGGTCATCCTAAAGGATATTTCAATCAAATAGAAGAGGCCAAATGAGGGGATGAGCGCCATAGATCTTTCATTTAATTCCTAACCAAAGTTCTCTTAGATATCCTTAAATCAATTCAGTCGCCCCATAAGTTTAGTTGAGAGGACGAGAGTGTTTGGGCTTGAGCCTCTAAAGGTCCAAAAGGCAAAAGCTTTTGTTTTCTACTTTTTTTTTTAATCATTTTCGAATTTCAAGGAGCATTCAAATTTTCGGCTGAATTAATCTCATGAATGCATGCAAATTGCCCTATCCATGCGCATAAATAAGACTATGCATAGAGTTTCAGGGATGACCTTCAAATTGCATTGAATAGGAGACGATAAATATCGGATCTGTCGCATCTAAAACAGTTGCTTAACCACTCAATTAAGCTCTTGACATTTTAAAGAGAAATGACTTTTACTCTTTTGCACATTTGGCTATGCAATCTATTTTCTGTGATGGGGTTTATTGTTATACAATCAGTTGCATAGAAACAATTTCTGAACCACTCAATCAATCCCTCAACGTTCAAAAGGAAAAAGACTTCCAGTCTTTTGCACATTTGGCTGGCTGTACAATCATTTTTTCTATTATGGGGTTTGTTGTTATATATTTAGTTGCATAAAATAATTGTTTAACCACTCAATCAATCCCTCAACGTTGAAAAGAAAAAGGACTTTTAGTCTTTTGCACATTCGGCTGTACAATCCTTTTTTCTTTGATGAAGTTTGTTGTTATACGTTCTACATAATTTGGAAGAATGCGAGTCATGCCTTTTGTCTCGTTATCCTTGTATTGCATCTAAATGTACCTCATGATTTCCTGAAGACAGGTTCTGCAATTTGAAGGGGGCAACTTCCTGGATGCTGCATGGGGAAGCAACGCATGAGTTTTTCCTCCTCTTTTGTCGGTTGGCCACTGGCATTTTTGGGGCTTTCGAGATCTCATGGCTACCCTAGAATAAGGTGACTAATGCGAATGAAAATCCTATTAATTGCATGCATGATCGAGGGTACATTTGGAGCTATTGCAGCATTGATACTTAGCCAAAGGCGGCGATGTACCATGATGGTAATTTCAAATAAGCATTCGGGCTAACTCCGTTTTGTGAAAAAGGAGGTTCGGGTGTGGTAGAAACATCGCACCATTAACACTAGAAGTTTAAGCTGCAATAGCACTGGTGGAGGACACAATGGAAATCTACTTTGGAACAGCTATAACTTTTATAGCTCGTTTCTTTTATTAAGACTATGCAATATCCCAAGTTTGGAGATTGATTTTTTCTTACAAAACCCGATAATTGTCCCATCTATGTGCATTTGATAATGTTTGACTTACAGAGTGACGGGCATGACTCTCGAAATAGTAATATGAGTAAGTGACATTGTGATTTGAATACAAGACTTATGGTATTCAAATCAAGCATTTAATCACTCAGTTAATCCCTTGAAGCTTAATTACTATACATTTGACATGTTTTTAAGCTTGCCAAATGCCTTTTAAAAGTTATCCTTTCCCAAATGGGGGGTTAGGTTTATTAGAAAAACACCATGGAGTAATCTGGTTTCTTTTTATTAAATCGATGAAGAGTGTTCAGGGCTTTTTGAGCACCCAACTTATCTCTTCACAATGGATATGATAGTCCTCTCATCCTACACGTGCCGGATAATTACTGAGCATCCACATGTTTCCACTCATGAAGGTGGCTCCAAGAACATGCACTGCCTTATGTAGGAGTCCTGTCATCACAGAGTAACACAACCCCCACCATAATCTAGTGATTTTGTGAAAAGAATGAGGTTACATATTTTCTTTGTAGACCTAATAGATTAGTGACTATGATAACGTCGGTCCTTGTTTCTTACAAGAAAAAAAAAATGTCGAAAGCATACATAAGGCACTCTTTAAGCAACCCACTGAGTATTGTGACCTCACTGTTGAGCTTAACGCTTTGTAGAAGCCAAAGTCCATTTAGGAAAAGAAGTCTATTTCTTACGTATAAACACTCCCAAAAACCTAACCTCTTGTTATCTGATTGAAAGCAAAACAAAGATGCCCACATTACCCAATTGAGTGATAATTTGGCTAGTCCTGAAGCATAATGATTAACATAGAAGTTGGAATATTTTCCAAGAAACTATATCTCTAAAAGTCCAAAGACATACATTCGGAAAGCAACATCATGTTGGGAGGGGGGGATGGATCTTGACGGGGACTACTAGAAAGCTTGGGGACATGGGGATGACCTTGGGGGTGTGTCGCACATGTTCATGATTCTTCCCATAAATATGATAAATTAGGACTTAGAGAAAATAAATGTATCTTTATAAGATATTTTGAACATTTTGAAGGGTACGTGTTTATAGATGAATAAGTTGATGGAAGTGTGATTGAAATGGAGACATGTGATTTTGCATTCTTGGAGAATGACTTTCCTAGTAGAGGTGAGATTAATAAGAAATTTTCAGTTATGTGACATGGAAGATCATGACAATACATCCACTAATGTTGTCAAGGAAAATGAAAATTTATCTCAACATATAAGACCTAGTGGGATTGTCGCATCGTTTGGTGAATTGAATTTGGAAGAAGTTCAGTTAGATAAAAATATTCATAAAAGTAGTTCCCTTTGTTGTTTTGAAATTGAAGGATAAGCATTTATAATTGCTCTGCAAGACGATGCTGAGCCTAAGACTGTCCAAGAGGCTTTCTCATCCCTTGTTAAGAAAGAATGGAGAAAATTTTTGGAAAGATGAAATAGAATTTATGAGGGCAAATTACGTCTGTGACTTGATTGATCTACTACCCAATCGTAGTGTTATTGGAAATAAATGGATTTTCAAGATTCAACAAAGAACGGATGAATCCATTAAAAAGTATAAGGCTTGCCTTGTGGCGAAAGGCAATACTTAACAAAATGGTATAAATTATGAGAAAACCTTTTCACAAGTTGTAATGTTTACTTTTATGTGCCTTATCTTAGCCATTGTTGTACATTTGGATCTAGAATTATACCTAATGGATGTAAAGATGACATTTTTCAATAGAGAACTAGATGAGAAAATTTATATGAAGTAATTAATAGGTTTTATAGCTAAAGGTCAATAGTGTAAAGTTTGCAAGTTTTATCACTTCATTTATAGTCATAAGTAATAATCTAGACAGTGGCATTTTTGTTTTCATTGAGCCCTAACATCTTTTGGGTTCATGGTGATCAAAGATCATGGTGTGTATATCAAACGGTTCGAGGATAAATTTGTGATTTTATTACTATATGTGGACGATATTCTATTGACAAGGAATGAAAAGAGTTTAGTTATCACCATAAAAGAATGATTGTCCTCTAATTTTCAAATAAAAGACATGGGATAAACTACTTATATATTGAGGATAAGATTGAAAGAGATTGATTAAGGAAACTACTTACTCTGTCACAAGAGCCTTGTAAAATGAAGATTCTTGAGCATTTTGATATATAGCATTGTGATCCCATTAATACTCTTGTCATGAAAGGCGAATGCCTAACTTCCAAGATGTGTCTTAGGAATAAAAATAAAATAAAATAAAGAAATGGAAAATGTTCCTTAGGTTAGTGTGGTTAGAAGTTTGATGTATGGCATGATGTATACTCGACCCAACATATATCATGCCGTGGGATTGGTGAGTTGATACTAGCCAAATTCTGGTCAAGTACACTGGAAAACAATGAAGAGGATCTTAAGATAATTGAAAGGCACCACGGACTATTGATTTTGTTATTGAGAGAATGATTTACACTTACTAGACTACTTAGATATTGATTAAGAATGAAGAGGATTTTAATGTTGATGAATGTTGAATGCTTTATATTCTTGATAGAGCACCATCAAGTCCATCATGTCCAAGTGGGATATATTATATTTCGTTGGTTTGTCTATGATGGGGTGCAATTAACATGCACTAGTTCGTCTTAATATGATATGATGGAGAGACACTAATTTAAGAGGTATGAATGGTTATCTATTAAGGAGAAGTTATTTAACTTTGCACATAACTTTTAGAGATGACCGCCTTCATGAAAAATACAAAGAACGTTCTAAAAGAGAATGGTTCTCTCTTCTCCTCCTCTCTCCTCAAAGAATATTATACAAAAGGCTTTCATTATTACTTTGCAAAGACAATCGGCATTAGTGCTGTGGAATGTGAATGCCTTCCTTGTTGTTGTATTCAAATAATCATGAAGTCGTATAATCTATCGTTTACTCATGATTCAACATATATTCTTGGATAATTCACTTGTTGCGCATCAAAGAGGTTAGTCGATTCTTCCATCGATTTTTTTTTTCCCTACATAAGCCATATCTACTTTAAGTGAATCAATAGTCTTGTGAATGGTATACGAATATGCCAATTCACTAGTGAATCTACAGTTTGTTACGTATATGTTGGTTCGTATCAGCCGATTCAAGCGATTTGAACTCGTCCAATGATGTAAGTTTTGTCTTTTTTATAAGGCATGCTATATTTTGATGGTTATAGAACAATTGAAAGTAAATTTTCACACTTTACAAAGTAAAAATAAAAGAAAGGGCAGATAAATATTTGTGACTTATATCTTAGTCTAATCATAATGTTAATAAGACAATAGGAAATTATATCTTCTTATTCATATCATAGGTGCTCGAAATTAAGATTACTTTATCATGGATCACTGGTCTTACTCAAGTATCATATTATGAAGTATTGTTTATGCAACTTGTAAATGCTAATGTCACAAATAAACTAATTTGGATGCTTCATTGAACCTTACAATTCAATTTGAATTCTCGATTTGCAATTCAGAAATTTAAAAGGTCTCGACTATATATATATATATTGAAGGATATGTGATGCAGAACATGAATATTTAAGAGAGATATGCTATCTCACAGCTGCCTGTAATCTCCAAACATCATGAACTGAACCACAGAACTTTCAAAGTTCCAAGATTTTTTCAATGCACAAGATCCACAGAGTGGCAGGTGGAGAGCATACGTGCAACTAGATCATCTTATCAAACTAACAATAGGATTCTAATAATATCCTCTTGAGGAGAAGAAAGAGAGAAAAGTTTAGAAATACATGAGAGAAAATTTTCACAAGCACACATTTTACTTAAGGGGACTTTGTCCTAGACGTTACATTTTCTTGCCTTTTATAGGCCTCAAGAGGTCACACAAGACAAAGAACACCCTCATGGGTTTTAAAAATGACAATCGCAGGCTCCGGGAATTCCAACCGACAATTATTCTAAATGATATAAACAATGATTATGAACAGTAATTTGCCTAACTTTTTGCTACAGAAGGAAATTACGATAGTACATCCTTAACTTGAGGCTTGAGTCCAATCCGAATTCTCCACATACTATAGTATTCATAATTAATTTTGGAGAGAAGTAAGGTAATTCACCAGCTTCTTAAAATCCGAAGTGGAAGAGCCAAGGGCAGCCTCATGTACGATCCTCTTCCACTCCATGGCCCTCTTCTTCAACTTCTTCCCCGTCTCATTATCATCTCCATCGTCAGTCATGAGCTTTCTAACGAAGCTCTCCACATCATCTCTCTTCACACCATTTCCAATCTCCAGACCGATCTCCCACTCACTGCATACGTATCTGCAATTGCCCTTCTGGTCCCCAAAGCATGGCCAACACAGCATGGGAACTCCGGCTGACATGCTCTCCATTATGAGCTCCACCCGCAGTGAGTCAAGAACCCTCCGATTGAAGGGTGGTTGAGCACTTCCTCTTGTGGGCACCATCCAGAGATGAAGCCTCTCCCCTTGGTTTCTTCAAGAAACTCACGAGGAAGAACAGGATTAGCACTAGTATTGTCTCCTTGGTTCACAAGGTCCGGCCTAATTATCCACAAAAAGGGTTGCTTACTATTGGCAAGTCCCATTGCGAACTCCACCAGCTGTTCTCGGAGCAAGAATGCTACGCTTCCGAAACTCACGTACAATACTGATTTAGGTTCTTTGGAATTGAGCCACTCAAGGCACTCTGCGTTGTCCTTCCACAAGTGGCCCTTGATTTGCTTCAGCCCATGACTCCAATCATCAACATCTACTACTTTATTGAGGAGATGGAGTGGGCCGATAGAGTAGATGGGAGTGGAAATGGACGAGAGCTCTTTGAGAGCATCTCGCTCCAGGGCTTCGCAGGTATTGACGATCATGGGATGAGTGGGATTGCGATCGATAATATTCTGAACCACTTCCAGGACAGCGTTGAGCACGAAATCATCGTCGCCATCCTTGGTGCCGAAGGAGTTTGGGAGATCGCGCACCCTCATGCACTTCATGCCCGGAATCCAGTCAATGACCGTATCCATGAAAGTATTTGCTTCAGAAGAGCTAGCATCTGCATGCGTAAAGAAAGTATTTGCTTCAGAAAAGCTAGCATCTGCTTGCATAAATGATATTATTTATTTATTTATTTATGAGGTACCCAAAGCTTTACATATCGCTGCCTTCACATAAATCTTTCATATTTTAATGAAAAACATAGAATCAAGAAAATCATGAACAAGTCCTTTTTTTTTGGTCCGAACATGAGCAAGTTCAGACTATACCTGGTCGGAAAGCAAGGACCGGACTACGAACTGGTAATTAGTCCGTAGAAAATCATAAAAATGCTCCCAACAATACCTTTGGGCATGCCTGACATTATGTTTCAAGAATTCTTGATTTTTTTTTTTTTTTTGTAAGTATTGTAATTGTAGAATATATATGACCAGTCATACAGCTATACTTAAATGGGCTCTCAGTACGTCCAACGTTATTACAACAAGTGCAGTTTCTTAAGTGATGACATGGGTGTGTAGACTGGTGTATTTTTAAGCAGGCAAAACTTATATACTTGAACACCCAACAAGGTTTTGTTGCAGTACACCACGAATCCATCTCACATATGGAGAGTGAATTTATACAACTTGAAATACAAGAGCGTCGCTCACCTTTAGAGGGTGAAAGAGGATGCAGCTTGTCCATGATGGCGCGATAATGTTTGGGGCCAAGAAGGAAGAAGCAGAGGTGGTCCAAACGAAGAGTAAAGGGATGTTGAACTGCTGAGCCGCAGGAGTGGCGGTGAACGACGTGAAAACGTCAGAGAGGATGCAAGAAACGCCTCTGGACTCATCTGATTGTGTTTTGAGGAGAGTGGCGACGAGGCGAGAGAAGGGAAGAGCCATGAAGCTCCGAGTGGCTTCCCAGAGCTGGGCCACGTCCTGGGTCGCATCTAGATCGGAGAGAGGTGGGAGGCCATCTGGGATGGTAACAAATTGGAAATCATCAAGACTTGTGGAGAAGAAAGAAGGGCGTGACCTGAGCAAGCGGGCATGGTTGAACTCGGTGTTGACGAAGGTGATGCGAAAGCCTGCACGTTGGTGGAGGAGCTTGGCTAGATTCAGCATCACGCTTATGTGGCTTTGAGCCGGGCATGGGAGACACACCGCGTGCCCTCTCTCCTTCTTCACCTTCTCCTGACTACTCATTCTTCCACCACCATCGCTCTCTCCATTGACATCGTCCATCTCTATCTTTTTTCTGTGTCTCGGTGTAAATCACACAGCTTCTGATATTAAGATGATGCATCAGCTATATATAATCACGAGTTCGTCCACACCTAGCAGTCAATACTTTAGACGAGTTCCCGAAGAGTATGGGCTCCAACACGACTTTCAGGTGAAAAATAGTAGCAAAACGCTATGCGGTTGATCATCTGGTGGGTTTCATAATAATTAACAATATACATGTACACTCATCTTTCTTAAATTCATTATTCATGGGGATCGAGAGCTATGAATTGCACATTGTGAACACAGCCTAGTGTATTGTAAAATTAACAGGAAAATTGACATAATTGATCTTGCAATTTTAATCAACGCGAAATCACTAAAAAAATAAATGAAAAATGATAAAGAACACTAGAGAGTATTGAAACCTACTTCATGGAAAGAACTAATAATAAATAATTCACTATAATAAGAGAATAAGAGTTATAAATACTTACCTATTGAAGTGTTTTGCACATATAAATTACATCCAAACTTAAAGTATTTATAACTAAACATCTCAATCGGATGCAAATCGCATGGCGTAAAATCCACCGTGGTTAGAACCTAAGTAGCACTGACACGTGACACGACACGACATGACACGACACGATACGACACACCGACACGTCATTATTCAAAAATAGATAATTTTGATACGTTGAGACACGTTATATATTAAATAAATAATTTTATTTTTAATTACTTTGATTTGAATTCATAAATAAATAAATAAAAAAAAGAGCTTATAATGAATTTACACTAATAATATTAATAAATCTATTTATAGGAAATTCGAAAGATCTATCTATAATTGATATGTACCCATATTTGGAGACATGTTTATAACTTTAATAAAAATTATCAATGAAACAATGATTAACAAAAAATTAGAATAAACTTATTTATATAAATCTATGATCTTCTAAAATGATCAAAATTTATCATTATTTAATTTTTAGTATTTTAATTTTTGAAATCATTTTTTAGCACTATTTATTTATTTTTCTAATAAAAAAAGTCCTATTGCCCAACGTCCTCTCCCCCCCCCACACACACACACACACACAAAAACGCCATCACCCCAAAAATCCCTTCCTCCACACATGTCATGCCCCGTCCTCCGAGCACATGCCTATCCCTCATTGCGATTAATAGTGATGTCCTAGGATGCGTCACCGGCTCTTTCATTCTAATACGCATGTGGAAGCAGATATAAAATCCTCAAACAACAAACAATTGGGATAGAAGAGCAGGACTAAATTTTTCAAACCAAGACAAGTCTTTTATGGACAAAGGGGTTAATTACAAAATCAAGCTGTTTACAAAAATGTCGATTTAACAAAAAGGGGACTATTCTAACACCCACTAGTCAGACCGGATTGTCGATTCTTCAGCCTCCACCTTCTAAACTACAGGGCTGTCGGTCCTTCATGACTGCTATCTAGGGACCTGAAATTGTTATCCCACAATGGGATGAAACGATGTCTTAGCAAATTCAATCCCCCTAAGACCAAATTAGGAA
The DNA here is from genome assembly GCA_014182375.1 of Eucalyptus virginea. Lineage (NCBI taxonomy): Eukaryota > Viridiplantae > Streptophyta > Magnoliopsida > Myrtales > Myrtaceae > Eucalyptus > Eucalyptus virginea. The sequence goes on along the minus strand of CM024523.1, from coordinate 19,076,875 downwards.
GAAAATACGCCTTAAGGTCTGCCTAAGCACAACTATGAGTCATAGGGCTTACTTTGGCCTCAATTCCCTCCTACAGGTCAATATAATTTATAATTCATCAAATTAATTCACCCCATCAAATTATTCAATCAGATTGAATCATCGGTCAATCGATTTAGTCGATTACATGTCAATATGACAATTCCCTGGTCATCTCAATCAATACTATCTATGAGTCCGACCATAGTCCAAGACTACTCACTCTAAGTCAATAATAGATAGTATAGTTTGTCAGAAACTGCCAGACATACTTTCATAGTATACTGAAATAATATATATGCTCATCAGAAGCTGCCGAAATTATACTCATATAGTATACTATTTATGCTCACCAGAAACTGCCTCAATATTCAATATAGTGTATTATAACTCACCAGAAGTTGCCTCAATATTCAATATAGTATACTATAGCTCACCATATACTATAGCTCACTAGAAGCTGTTGCAATTACTGGTCTAACCATCTGACCATTTCTCCATTTTTATCATACTCGATAAAATATCGTGTGTGGGTACATGGTTGGTCTTAGCCAAAATACCATAATTTTCTTTCCATAAATCCCACCATTTTATATAGTCCACCAAAATATTTTTGGCGTTGTAAACCAACGCCCAGTTATTTTCCACTCAATTACTGAAATTAAATGAATTTAAGAATAAATTCCAAAAGTACAAATCATGCACAATTAGCATAAATTAGAGCTCAATTAAATAAATGGACCTCACCACTATAATAAAGATAAAATTCCAATCACCAGCTATCCTTGCCTAATTTTCGGAAAATAAATAAATAATTAATTAATTTCAAAAATTAATTATTAAATGCTAAAAATTCACACTTAGGCTCGAAAAATCTAATTAAATACTGAAACGAGCAAGAAAAATTTCAAGACTCGTTAAATAAATATTAGAGTCTATCTATTAGCTAATTACACAAAGTTAACCACCTAACATGCATCGGTAATTAACTAATTTACTAAACCATTCTAATTATCCATTAAACCAAGCTTAGTCTAAACTAAATAATCATTAAACGTCATTAACTTACTAAGCGATGATTAGTGAGATAAACTCACTGGATTAACGATCCGTTTGGATCAATTTGACAAGGACGCGATGAGGAACGAAAAGCTCCAAATCGGCGACACCAACGGGGCACAAACCGGGTCTGAAAATTGGCCCGCAAGGCTCACGGGGCTGCTGGTTTTTCTTTGGCTGAAGGCGGCTTTGAGTGGCTGATTCGGTGGGAGAGAAGCGGCTGGACGTGCGGCTTCAAGCTGCTGTGAACGGAGACGCGATGCTGCACCAAAATCGAGCGGAGATCGGTGGAGTTTTGACGCCCAAAGAAGCTGAAATGGAGTCGTCGAATGGGGGTAAGCGAACGAGAGAGAGAGAAAAGAGAGAGGTTGAGAGTGTGTCGGCCGAAAGAACAAAAGAGGATAAGATAAGAATGAAAAAGTCAAAGGAGAGGGAAGTTGGACACGGCAGAGAGGAAAGGAAAAAAGGGAAAAAAAAAAAGAAAAGGAAAGTGGACGTTGGCGTTGGGGAGGGGTTTGCACGGAGAGAGAGAGAGAAGAGAGAAGGAAAGGGGAGGGGAACGTGCGGCCATGGGGGAAGACGTGGGTGTTCGACCGAGAGGGGAGAAATAGGGAAAATAAAAAAAATTAAAATAGAATTCCTATAATTCAAAGATTCCTATCCTACTTGCTTTTGTTTAGTCAAAGTTGGTCTTTAAAAATCCCTTGTTGAAATCTTGATCCTCACTTACTTTCTTTGCACCAAATTTCCCCAAAACAACAAGTTTCAAAGAACAAAAAGCGGTAATTTCCTTTAATTCCGAATTTTAATTCATTTTTTTTGGAATCTAATTTTACGAACAAACAAATCAGGTTGAGATCCATTTGAATTCGAAAAAGTCAAACAACTTCCATTCACCAATTCACTCACACTAGTGCCAAAAATTCATTCAAATTGGTCAATCTGAACTTCTGTTCATTTTCCGAATCGTTCACAACGATTTTCCGTAAAAATCCCGAATTCACCGAAAAATCCTCGAAAAATGAGTCGACATTCTTAAAACGACTTGTCACATGAAGAACTTTCAATTTTTGAAATCGGGTTCAAATTCGTGGTTAATTTCAATTCGACGCGATTTTAGCGTGATCTAATCTACCGGGTAGCTTTCAGAAATTTTTAATGCAAATGACTCGTGGTCGATTTTTTTCGAGCTACTATGAACCTCTTCGATATATTGGCGACTCTCGATTGTCGTGAAAATCTCGAAGTTTCAATTACGAACACAGGATACCAAAATGATAGAAAAATCAATATAGTGCCGATTGACGAGAATTTTGCAATTTAGTGGAATCACCCATGTTTAACCACACATTTCATCAAACCAACCTATCTCTAATTTTTAATCAATTTTACTGTGTCGTAGTAATCTCAGCAGATGAGCACGGTTGAGCAGTCGATTCCTGATCGAATTCTCAAGTCTAAAGCATTAAAATCTCCTAATGACTTTCCTAGGTAGTCTAATTATCTCACGAGTGATCGGCTCTGAGAATAACACTATATGCATGTTGATGAAATGCCTGATTTATTCAATAGAAAACAGAAGTGAAAATCTGTGATGTTACAACACACATAAACCGCCATCTCATCCCACCCCATCACCAAAACACCCCCCATTTCCGCCCCTGGTTTCTTCCCTCGTTTTTTTCCCCATCACTTATCAAGGCTATCATTTCCCTTCACACTAGAATCCCCATTTTTTTTTAATCTACTCTTCTTGTTAAAAATTAAAACCCTCCTCCGCAGCCTCCTCTTCCTCCTCCTCGCCCGATTTTCTTCATCTTGATCTTTGCTCTCTCTCGATCACCTCATCGCAATTGCTTGCCACCTTGCCTATGGCCCTCCCTCCTTAGCAAACGCAGCTATAGCCTTTGGTCCTTCATCGCAACATCACAGTCATGCGACCCTCCTCCTTGCAGTTGTGGCCTTGCCTTCGCTCCATTGCCCTTGCCTCCACCTTCCGTCACCTTCTTTAACAATTTTCTCTACCTTCGCACTTGCAGACCTACCCCTGAAACCACCATGCCTCTTGCAATTTTTGAACACGCGAGTTGGAACGTGTCGGAAAGAGTCGACTGTGTATTCGGAGCTTGTCCAACATGTGTTGGGATCTCCGACACGACACGGAAGCTCCTAGAATGTTTCCGTGCTTCATAGGTTAGAACTCCTTGCTATCGAAGAGAGCATCACCATGTCGATCTCGTTCTTTCTCCGTGTTCGTCCTTTCTGGAGTCCTTTTTTTTTTTTTGACAAAAAAATCCTCTCTTTTCCTTTTGTAGGGCTAATGCAGGCATCAATCATAAAATCAAAACACTTACTTTATTTCTTTCCTTTTACACAGACTTGTTTACCCCCACAACATATTTATAGAAAATGTGAGCCTATTACCTTGTCATGTAGTGACTTTCTATAGAGAGATTCTTGTGTGGTTTTACATGGGAGTTGAACAACCAAATAAAAAACAAATCTCAAACACATATTTTCATATGCCCTTCAAGAGATTCTTTAGATATATTTCCTACAATATCAAACCGATTTACAACCTCCAATCAAATCAACTTTCATAAATGGCTCAAATTTGAGATATAGATTTAAAAATTCCCGATATTGCCTGACATTGAAAGCCAAGTCATAATACTCATCAATCATGCTAGCTTTCAACACCCCAATAACCACTTACTCTTCATGGACATAAAGCTCAAGCATCGCTAAATGAACATGCTTAGTCCTCATATCTACCGAGTTCTCTATTGTTGCTATCTATTTCATATATCTTGGATAAAATGGTAACTAATTCCGATATACTTTTTTCGCTCATGATAAATTGGATTATATGACTGATATATGACATCAAAGTTATCACAGCATATATCAACATTTTTTTTTTTATTCTAATCCAAAGTCCAAGTGGAAAACCCCTAGCCATATCACCTCCATCGCTATAAAGGTTAATGCCATGTACTCTACCTTAATCGAAGACAAGGCAACGTGGTCTTGTAATGATGTTTTTCAACATACTACATCACCCATTAGCATAAATACATACCTTGGTAAAGACTTGCACTCATCAAAGTAACCGACATGATCTGAATCCACATATCATATGGTCTCATTGTCATAATCATCCTTTTGATACATTATATCAACGTCTATTGTCCCTTTTTAAATATATGAGGATCCACTTTATATCTTCCCAATGGTTTTTTTCAGGACGTTTCATATGATGGCTAACAATTCTTGCAACTTGTAAAATGTCACGCCGAATGCATATCATATCATACATAATACTACCCACTATACTAGAAAAAGGAACACGAAACATACGTTCCTCCTTCTCAGTTTACTTATCAAAAAGTTTAAAAGGCTTTGCTAATGGTGTACTCACAGATTTCATTGACTACATATTAAAAGGTGTTACAATCTTTTCAATATATTTATTTTGAGTTAGACATAAAAGTCCCGCAGTTTTATCACGCAAAATCTTCATTCCCAATATTTCTTTATAGCACATAAATCTTTCATCTCAAACTCAGCACTCAACTTCCTCTTCAATATACCAATACCAAACAATTTCTTGACTCATATCAGCATGTTATCAACATATAATAACAAATAAATCAAAGACCATCCTCCAGTCTCCTAAAGTAAACATAACTATCCATCTAACCTTTTGAATAGTCTTGACTAACCATAAAAGCATCAAAATGCTTATAAAAACTACCTAGGAGATTGTTTCAACTTGCAAAAAAATTTCTTTGTAAACAAATATGATCTTTCTTACTCGAAATAGCATATCCCTTTGGCTGTTTCATGTAAATTCGCTTCTCTAACTCACCATGAAGAAACACCATTTTCACATTTAGCTCCTCTAGCTTAAGATCTTGTGCAGCAATTAAGACAAATAATACACGAATAGAAGTATATCTTACAACATGAGAGAACAACTCATTATGGTCGATGCCCTCACGTTGTGTATATCCCTTCGCAACAAGTTTCGCCTTATATCTCACCACCTTGGCATCGAGAATGCCCTCTTTCCATTGGTAGGCTCATTTGCTTCATATAATCTTCAGACTCTTGGGTACTATGATAAGCTCCTATGTCTTATTCAAATGGAGTAATTCCATCTCTTCGCTCGTAACCCTTAATCGCTGTGATGACTCAATACTAGCCATTACCTCAAAGTAAGACAAATGCTCATTTATCTTCACCTCATAGTCTACAGAGAATGCATAAGTAATATTTGTATAGCCATAATGTAATAGTGGTTTAATTTTCCTTCTTTGTCTGCCCCTAGCTATTGTGTTTTGTGGCTCTACTAATTGTTTTGTATTACTGACTTTAGGAATTGTGGCCTCATTTGCAATCTCAATCCCTTTTACCTCTAAGGTCTCCAAAGTCTCCATTTGAAGCTCCACCTCACTATTGACACTATAATCTATGTACTTTGCTAATTTTGTCTCAGGACTCCTTTATCAAAGCATTGTAGTCTTGTTAAAGATTATGTTTTTAATGATTAGAAAACTGGGTGATTTGGGATTAGTGCACCATAGTCGATAACTTTTCACCCCATAAGCATAATCTAAAAATATGTCCATCTTTGCCATCAGCTCAAGTTTACCATCATCTGCATGAGCATACGTAGGACATCCAAATACTTGTAATTTAGAGTAATCAACAAGTTTCTTCGACCATACTTTCCAAGAGCATTCCACTTGATAGTTGATGATGGAGATTAATTAACCAGGTAACATGCCATATTCACTACTTTAACCCAAAATTTCTTGCCTAGTCATTATGAAAAGCTATATTCTTCCTTTTTGCTACATCATTCTGCTGCGATGTTCCTAGTATTGTGCAATCTCTCACAATCCTTTCTTTATGGCAAAACTTGGTAAAAATTATACCATTGAACTCTAAGCTATTGTCGATTCTCAAACACTTAATTATTTATTTGACTACTTTTTAATCAATGCCTTACACTTCTTAAACTTATCAAATACATTAGATTTGTGCCTTAGAAAGTATACTTATACCTTCCTTGAATAATTGTATTTAAATGGTAGCATATACCGAAAATCTCCTTTTGAAGGAATTGGAGATGGGCCACAGACGTCTGAATGAATATATTTAATTGCTTATTTAGTTGAATGAATAGCTATATTAAACTTAATCTAGCGTTGCTTCTCAAAAATGCAATATATAAGTCACATTCCTTGTCATTTGACCCTTGAACAAACCCTTTCACTTACCATTGTCATACATGCCTCATTGATGTGCCCTAATTGTATATGCTATAATTGAGTTAAGAGTCTGACTCATCTAATAAAACTGCAACAATGTTATGGTCTCTTCTAGAAGATGATAGAGAGTACTCACTTTCTCCCCTTTCATTGTTGTTATGGTACCTCAATAGATCTTTACCACTTAATCATTGGTATACTTATCATCGAGTGTGCTTAGAGAAATAAGGGTTCTTCTTGAGTTATGGTACATGCTTGTTGAGAAAACCTTCCCTTAGTGGTTTTGATGACTGACAAAACTTACCAACTTTGGAATTTGATTATAAGTATTTTTCAGGAAGGAAAGTATGATGATTATGATCAAAATCAAAGTCGTGGATAACACATTCTTATTCGGACAATTAATCAACCGGCTAGGAAGGAATATGTTTCTCGTGCAATGGCTAAATTGATTGGATAACTTGCCATTTCTTTGGAGGAATTTGAAAAGGAAGGTTTTCATAAAAAATCCTCAACTTTCCAATCTTTCCTCAATCTTCGAAGATGAGCTATTCTTTATAAACATAGACACTCGACTTTTGGAAACCCAACTCGCTGTATGGGCAGCAAATCTTATGGGAAGCTTCAACCTTGGCGATCTTCACGCCATTAGATCTTTTCAACCAAATCCAAGACCGACGGGTGGATTGGCTGGATGATCCTCTTAAAGGCATGTGTAATGGTCAGCTTGGACTAGGAGGGGTATAAGAGGATATCTCATAGCAGAAGGATAATAATTCGCTTTAACAAGTATTGGAGCTTTAAATTCTAAAGTCTGAAGGGTGTTTGTAATCTTTTTTGCATTTGATTCAATGAGCAAAATTGTATAACTTTTTAGAGGTTGAGAGTGTGTGAGAAAGTTATACACACAAGTTTGAGTGTCGGAGCTCAGATCTTGTAACCTCTAATTGTTCTCATCAGTGGATTCTAGCCAATTTGCTGTAGCGTGGAAGAGTGGATGTAGGCTTGCAAAAGCTGAACCACTATAAACTTGAGTGTGCAATTCTTTATCCCGTACATTTTAATTTTATATAATAGAATTGTGCACTGATAAAATCTGACCATTTCATCGGAAGTTGTCCCGTTGAAATATTGGTTTAATTTCTTTCATTTCCACAAAATCACCTGTTCACCCCCTTTAAGTGATATTTTAGCCATAACAATTGGTATCAAAGCACGGTTACTCTTGACCGAAGTGCTTTACTAGTTTTGAGTTAACGATCTATCTATGGCTAGCAATATTGCATCAGGTTTTATGGAATGATAGAGTGATACAAGACCTCCCTACTTTGATGGGAAAGATTACAGCATTTGGAAGAACAAGATGAAAGCATTCATCAAATCCAAGGATCCCTTGGAGTGGGATGTCGTTCTAAGAGGTAAAAGACTTGAAGCTTCTTTGACTAAAGAAGAATGTAAAAAACCAAAATCCTCAACTCCATTTGATGTCGACCTCATCAAAAGAAAAGCACTTGATGCAAAAGTTGTTTACTCACTGTGTTGTGTATTATCTTCATCTGAATATAATCAAATTTCTTCTTGTGAGTCTGCAAAAGAAATATGGGACAGGTTGCAAGTGACATACGAAGGAACTAGTAGGGTGAAGGAAATGAAAATCAACATTCTTCTCCAACAATATGAAGCCTTCAAAATGAAACCAGAAGAATCCATAACTAACATGTTTAGTAGATTCACTGATATTGTTAATGGATTGGCATATCAAAGGCAACTAGTATTAGATCCAATAAAGGTGAACAAGATTCTTCGAGGGCTGTCAAAAGAGTGGAACAACTCAAGACATCCATCCGAGAGACTCAAAGAATATCACCTCTCTTTATGGATGAACTCGGGATAAGTACACTAATGGTGAACACTTTGGTGCCAAGTCCCGTCGGATGAAGCCAAATCGGAGAAAAGCATCTAAATGAAGAAGACAAAATTAATTGGTTTTTTTTTTTTTTTTTTTTTTAAATCGATAGGCCTTTAAAACTCTAATTTTGAAATCAAATCTTTATTTTGATTAGGGAATTAGATCACTCAGCCATCGTCACTCAGCCACCATTGTAGTTGCTCGACCAGGTGAGCGAGAAGATGATGAGGAAAATGAGGGCGGAGGAGGAGGAGGAAGAAGATGGGTCGAAGGTGTTCTGGTGCTTCGCTTTGTTGGTGCGTTCTTTGGTGTCGTTCTTTGGTGTGCTACCGGTGCTGTTGCTGGTGCCGTCCTAGTGCCGTTGCTAGTGTGGGTCTTCATGGTGAAAAGTTTCATGAAGAATGGCTAGAAAAGGAAGGAAGTTCTAAAGTGAGCGAAATGGCACCAAACTTATCCCCACTCCAATCCTATGAAGAAGAGCGTCTAAACGAAGAAGACACCAAAGTTAAGAAAACTCTAATTTTGAAATCAAATCTTTATTTTGATTAATCAAATTCAGACGAAGATGATGAGGATGACAAAGAGATTGCTCTCATGGTGAAAGTTTCAAAGAATGGCTAGAAAAGGAAAAGTTAAAGAAAATGTTTTCGAGCAAAGGAGAAGCTTCAATGACAAGAAATAAAATAAAGATGTTATCTGCTTCGAATGAAAGAAGCAAGGTCATATTAAGCCAAATTGCCCACTTTTGAGGAAATGGAAGAACAAATATGAGAAGACAAAGAAGGCACTAAAGGACAAGACTTGGAGTGACATTGAGTGTGAAGAAAGTGATGAAAAATGCGCTAATATCTATCTCATGGTAAAATTTAATTTAGAAGATGAATTTGAGGTACCAAAGGGAAGGAAAAACAAATGGTATCTTGATAGCGGTTGTTCAAGACATATGATTGGTGACTCGAGTAAGTTCATTGAGCTCACAAAAATTTCTAGAGAAAGTGTTTCCTTTGGAGGAAACAATAAAGGGAAAATCATTGGCAAAGGAACTGTTGAAATTGGAAATCTGACGATAAGAGATGTATCTCTTGTCAAAGGACTGAACTATAATCTTATCAGCATCAATTAGCTATGAGATGTTGGATACAAAATATGCTTTCAAGAAAACAAGTGTTCATGCACAAGTAAAGATTTGAAGTAGTCTTTTACTAGAAGGAGACACATAAACATCTATTTGTTAGATATAACTACTGATGATGTTCAATGTCTAGTCTCTGTAAAGGACGAGTCACATTTTTGGCACAGGAAGCTTGGTCATATAATCTCTAAACATATAGCAAAGCTTTCTTCAAAGAAGTTGGTACAAGGATTACTAGACCTTAAATTTGAAAGTTCTGAAATCTACTCAATATGTGCCTTGGGAAAATAAGTAAGAAGCTCTTTTAAATCCATCAATTTTGTTAGTACTAACAGAGCTTTGCAGCTTCTTCATATGGATATCTTTGGCTCCACAAGAACGCAAAGTCTGGGAGGTAAAAGGTAATACTTAGTAAAGTTGATGACTACACAAGATTTACTTGGGTTTTCTTTCTTGCACACAAGCATGAAGCATTTTTATATTTTTCAAAATTTTCCAAAAAGATTCAAAATGAAAAAGGATATTCCATTTCTTGCATTAAAACTGATCATGGGGGAGAGTTTGAAAATAAGAGTTTTCAAAACTTTTGTGAAGAAAATGGTTTTGAGCATCATTTTTTGACATCTTACACACCTGAGTAGAATGGTGTTATAGAGATGAAAAACAGGTCTTTACAAGATATGGCAAGAACTATTCTCATTTAGAAAGTAAAGTTGCATCTCATTTTTAGGCAAAAGTTATTTCAATAGTTTGTTATATCATAAATCGAGGTTTTCTTAGACTCTCTTTAGAAAAGACACACCTATGAGCTTTTCAAAGGCAAAAAGCCAATTATTTCATACTTCAAAGTCTTTGGTTGTAGATGTTTTATCTTGAGAAATGCTAATGATCGGCTTGGTAAGTTTGATGAAAGATTAGATGAAGGTATATTTTTGGGATATTCAACCATGAGCAAGGCTTTCAGATCACATAATGAAAGAGTTTATCAATGTGAGATTTGATAAAAACTCTCAAACTCACGAAGACTCTGATCAATCAGAGTAGTTTGTAACATCCTTGATTCCGACCCCATAAAGATCGGCCATAAGGTCCTAAAAGGATCGATCATGGGCCATTGGCCATGGTTCGATCGGCAAAGAATCACGAATCAATCATGGTCCGACCGATCGACCGATCGACTAATCGATTGGTCAAGAATCATTCGAGGTATCGGCCGTGAATTTCTACCAACCATACCGATGGGATAGGATTACCAGCTCATAAGATGACTTTTTGATCATGAGAATTGATCACGGAATGATTTTGGATCGGTGGATGGTCACAGATCGATTCAATCGATCGTAACTTTTGGTTGTAGGTGATCCTACCTTGTTATGTACCAATATAAGGACGATTCAAATTGATCAAATGCTACCATTTTCCAACCAAAAATGCATCATTCCCTATTTAATTGTAGTGATTGAAATAGAATCTTGAAATGGTGATGTTCGATCATGGATTGGTAATATACCGACCATAAACCCTACCGGTGTATTGGGTGTCGACCGGAATGAGCACCAGAGATAGACCCGGCTATTCCATCATTAATTCTAAGGTCCATGTGTGCCTTGGCTTTGTGCTAGGTGATGGGTAGCCTTAGGATTGGTCTCGAACTGATCAAAGGATAGTCGACCATATTGGCCGACCGACCGTCCAAAGGAATGGTTTGGGTGAATATGGGGTGTGATAGCCGAATCTCGAGTGTACGTGATTTGATTTTTTGAGGTATACCTAATGATCCCTACTCTAGCCTCGAAACCAACTTGGATGATGGAATTTTCTAGATTGTCTTATTAATGAAGAAAAAGACGAAAGTATGGAAAATTCTAAAAACCCTTCATTAAATGAAGGGGTAAGTTGTTCTTGGAAATAGTCAAAAGTCATGATGGTGGCCAAAATATCTTTGAAGATTCTAGAAAAAGGTGGCACATAAGTAGACCAATTAGAGAGCGATACACAAGCCCTCATTAATGATCTAAATGTTCTAGAATTGCCAAGTTGGCAACTATAGCACAATTATTGTCAAAATTCATTAAATGTCCATTAAATGTAGCATATAGGTGGACCAATGGAAGAGCGAAAAGCGGACCATTGTCGATGACAACTAGGAGCTTAGATTGCCAAGTAAGGCCTTTAGCTATACAACTTAGTTTTAGGTGTAATCATGAGGCAAAGTAGACTTACCACCTACGGACTTCAGGCAATACACTGGATAATTTGGCTTGGTAATGATGGCTTTAGATTTACCTTGAAGAAAAGTTTACTAATTCATACTTAGGTGTTCTCTAGAATCTTAGGTTATAATGAGCTTAAAAGATATCATTGATGAGCAAGGAAAATGCCAACCAATCAAGAGAGCACAATAGGCATCAAAAGGGCTTATGTGTCTCTTAGGACTATAGGCACATCATGAGCCTAAGTTGAGCCTTGGAAATCAAGTCAATAAGTGGTCCAATAAGAAGATGGAAAGTGTTCTCTTAGGACCCTAGGCATGCCACCTTGCAAACTAGGTTTGCCACCTTGATGCCATAGCCGTGTCGTTTCAAGAAATGTGATTGGGCTACTTGGATAAGTAATGATGGCGCCGAGTAGTATAAATAGGAGGATCCCTCTTCATTTTTTCACCATGCCATTCACTTTCTCCTTTCATCCTCTATTTCCTTTCTCTTGGCCTTGCATCCTCAATCCCTCAAGCTAATCTAAGTTGGTCTTCAAGGTTACCAAGGTAAGTAAGATTCCTATGTCTCCTTTAGGGTGGTAGTCTCCATTGTCAAGTCTAGGTGGGTGCTCATCCATCAAGTTGTGGGTAGGATGTTGGATCTTTTGTATGGTTTTGCTTATGTTTGTGCTTGAATGTGTGCCTGAGTTGTTCATGCCCAGAATGAGGTTGAGGTTCATTCAAGTTGAATTCATTGCAAGAGAAAGTCGCCCAAGCCATAGAGCATTGGTTTTGACATAAATAGGACGTCGGGTCCAAGTCTCACTTGGTGCGAGAATCGCCCAAGGCCACAAGGTCCTAAGTTGACATTGATGCGTGTTGATCTTATGCCGCGACGTTGGATTTTGCATTTTTTAGTTCTTAACAACCTAAATATTTTAGGAGTCGCCACTAGCCTATTGGGGTCGGCTAGAAACCAATCGAGACACGGGAGTGTTGTCTCGATTCCTACGCAACCAAAGATTTCTAGGAACTAGGAACGGGGACTTGTTTACGCCAATGTTTCTATTAGCGCCCTTGCGGTACCACTAACTTAGAAGGTTGTTTATCTAAATGGCCACACAATCTTGATTACCAATTATAATCTTTATGAAACCACTAAGTGTCCATGCAAATGTTTTTGTAGTTTTTTTTTTTTTTAATGTCTAGACTAATCCTAACATAATTTAAAAGAGAAATTTACACTCAAATTAATGAAAAGCGGCGCGTAAGTAAACATCCAAGAAATTGAAATGACTTGAAAATAAACGCGGAAAAAGTAAACCCGATACAAGTCGGGCAAATAATATTACATGGCCTTGTTATCACGCCGGGACAGGACCCCCATGAGCAAAATGAGAATTCAAATATGCATGAAATTACTCTAGATGCATGAAATTATTCTTTAAATAGTTTTAATCTATGCAAAATGGATTATTTACAAAAATGGTTATAAAATACCAAAATAGCATTAAATTAGGAAAATGACCTTTTAAAATTAGGAAAATTTCATAGATGTCATTTTATCCTAATTTGATATATCTAACACTTTTTTATTTTTTGAAATTTTCATATTTTTCTCATTTTTTTTTTTTTTTTAAATAAAATAATAATAATTCCTTAAACCGATCTATGCTAACATGGAGTAACACAGCACATGAATATCACAATAATCAAGCTCAAATCGACCGTTTCAAGATCGAAACTTAGTTTGGGCATTTTGTCGAACACTTGGTGTGCATCAAATCACCCCAAACCAGCTTCATCAAGCCATGTTTGCAGCCTTCAATCTCCACTCAGGAGCAATCTTATGTGGAACTAAAGTATCAAGATTAAACTACCACATGCAAAGAACAAGATTAGATAGAAATCATAGCTAAAAACACACTAGAAAACCAAGCTAAAATCGTCATCAAAATGCGGGTTTGATCTGATTTTGCAAATCTGGGTTTGAACCCAAGTCAAGCAAACAGGTTGCATGCCCATATTCAAGCCCCAACACTCATCACATACGAGATCTAAAGGAAACATTACTTAATCCGTGTGAAAGTAGGTAACATGAGCTTTCAAATGCAACAAACATCACAGAGAATGACCCACCGAACAACATCAAAACGACCTCTCCAAGAAGCACACATGCAAAACTCTTGAAGAGATTTCAAACACTTAGAAAAATTTCAGCCTCAGAAATCAGTTTTCCGGGCTGGTTTTCCTCTTGATTTTCATGATCAAAACATGCTCAAACTCGAAAATAAGTACATCTAGGATGCTTACCTTACTTCCTAGTTTCCTTTTCAAGTGGTTCTTGGCCAAGGAAACCGAGAAATTGCCCTCTGGAAGCACGTGGAAGTTGGCTTCTTCAACTGGAAATGAGATCTGCAAAAAAAAAAAGAACTGACAACGAAGGTTTTCATTGACCTCTAACATTAGACTTCAAGACGTATTTTGTTGGAAAACTTGACACCACGCCAAACTATATGTATTTTAGTTTGGGTTAAAAGTCAATATTTTCCTCATTTGTCTTCCAAATTTCTCAAAAACACTGGCTTTCCTCACTCGTGACCAACCAGTCTCGAACACTTAGAAAAATTTTCGGACTTTCTTGGCCCGCCAGGAGGGCACTGTTTCGGGGGGCTTTAGGAGGCCTTCCCGATCTCCATTTAGGACGTGCGACCTATGGTTGGAAAGATATTTGAATGAAGTTTCACTCTCTAGTTGAAGGTTTTGGCTAATTTTGGCCACAGGTGTGTGAAAATCTCACTTTTCTCTCTCCAGGTCGGTCTGGAATTTCTGGGTTTCTTTTTTCTGGAGTTGCTTCTGAGGGCTTCTTTTGGGATCGATTCCGAGCTCTCTCCTCTCCCTCTCGTCTCCTCTCTCTCATCTCTCGAAAGAGCATGCTTCATAGATCTTATCCCTGAATTTCAATTTTTGGTCGGTCTTTTGTTCACCTACCAAGCTTGCCAACTGATCTAGTTCACCCACTTTCTAACCTAGCCAAATTTTCAACTTTTACAGTTGTTGAGTGTGCGGATTTTGCTGCGATTTTCCCGTGCTTTCAGCAGCTTATCCCTAACCAATTTTTGTCCACTCATACTTCCAATAGTGGTCTTCCATCACGTGCAAATATCAAGCTAATTGGGTGGCTGAGTGGGATATTGTGAGGCCACTAATATGCCTACTTAGCAACTCCGAAATTAGACCAACTCGCGGACTGACTTTTGGCTGGTGATTTTAGTGCTTTAATCCATCAATTTTGCTGAGGTTTTTGATCAATTAGCAAGTACATGTATAGTAGTTTAAGATCTCGACCAGATTTTGCAATTGTGCCCACCCAATTTTGCAAGAAAGTCCCTCAAAGTTGGCCATTTTCTTATCCGAAAATGCTCAATTCAATGCAAGTTTGGTCATTTTGGCCCAATTTGATTGATTCGACCTGGCCCAAATTCAATTTCAACTCAATTGGAGGTTAAGATGATGATTTAGGGCTCGGGCACAAATTTTGCAAAATTTGCAAATTGGTCCCTCAACTTTTGGAAATTGCATTTTGGCCCCAACTTGCCATTTGAATTCCAATCTGACCTCCTGGGCTTGGCTAGTCACATTTAGATCATTGGCCCCAACTTTTTTCTTTTTTTTTTTTTTTTTTTTTTTTAATCTTTTTTTTTTTTTTTTATATTTTTTTTTTTAAAAAAGTAAAAACATCTTCCATTTAAAACATTATATTAAACACCTAGATAATCTATATGCCGGAATGAAATATTTTTGGGCAAAAATTAGGTGTCAACAGCTGCCCCTCTTTGGAAGGAAGCTCAAAGAGGTTTCTTTCAAAGATAAGGTGACGCCTAACTTTTTGTTTTTTTTTTTTTTTTTTTTTTTTTTTTTTTTACAATAGTAAAATGAAAATGCAAATGAGCTTAATGTAAAGAGCATGGTTTAGGGATGTACATATGAATAATTTGAAAAGTGTGGTTTAAGGATATACCCACAAACCTTGTGGTTTAAGGCAGTCCCACGAACCGTGTGGTTTAAGGCAGTCCCACTAACCATGTGGTTTAAGGCAGTCCCACTAACCTTGTGGTTTAAGGCGGTCCCACTAACCGTGTGGTTTAAGGCAGTCCCACTAACCTTGTGGTTTAAGGCGGTCCCACTAACCGTGTGGTTTAAGGCAGTCCCACTAACCTTGTGGTTTAAGGCAATCCCACTAACCGTGTGGTTTAAGGTAGTCCCACTAACCGTGTGGTTTAAGGCAGTCCCACTAACCGTGTGGTTTAAGGCAGTCCCACTAACCTTGTGGTTTAAGGCAATCCCACTAACCTTGTGGTTTAAGGGTCCCACTAACCGTGTGGTTTAAGGTCCCACTAACCTTGTGATTTAAGGGATCCCACTAACCTCTTAAAAATGTTTGGTTTATGGTTTTAGGATGACCAAGAACCCTTGAAAATGCATGGTTTAAGGTAACCCAAGAACCCTTTGAAATTGTTTCTTGAAAATGCATGGTTTAAGGCTAACCCATGAACCCTTTGAAATTGTATGGTTTAAGGATAACCAAGAACCTCTTGAAGATGCATGGTTTAAGGCTAACCCATGAACCCTTTGGAATTGCATGGTTTAAGGATAACCAAGAACCTCTTGAAAGTGCATGGTTTAAGGCTAACCCATGAACCCTTTGAAATTGCAAGGTTTAAGGATAACCAAGAACCTTTTGAAAATGCATGGTTTAATGTTGACCCATGAACTCTTTGAAATTGCATGGTTTAAAGGTAACCAAGAACCTTTTGAAAATGCATGGTTTAAGGCTAACCCATGAACCCTTTAGAATTGCAAGGTTTAAGGATAACCAAGAACCTTTTAAAAGTGCATGGTTTAAGGCTAACCCATGAACCCTTTAGAATTGCAAGGTTTAAAGGTAACCAAGAACTCTTGAAAGTGCATGGTTTAAGGCTAACCCATGAACCCTTTGAAATTGCAAGGTTTCAGGATAACCAAGAACCTTTTGAAAATGCATGGTTTAAGGCTAACTCATGAACCCTTTGAAATTGCAAGGTTTAAGGATAACCGAGAACCTTTTGAAAATGCATGGTTTAAGGCTAACCCATGAACCCTTTGAAATTGCATGGTTTAAGGATAACCAAGAACCTCTTGAAAATGCATGATTTAAGGCTAACCCAAGAACCCTTTGAAATTGCATGGTTTATCTTGAAAATGCATGGTTTAAGGCTAACCCATGAACCCTTTGAATTGTATGGTTTAAGGATAACCAAGAACCTCTTGAAAGTGCATGGTTTAAGGCTGATTCATGAACCCTTTAGAATTGCATGGTTCAAGGATAACCAAGAACCTTTTAAAATTGCATGGTTTAAGGATAACCAAGAACCTCTTGAAAATGCATGGTTTAAGGATAACTCATAAACCCTTTGAAATTGCAAGGTTTAAGGATAACCAAGAACCTTTTGAAAATGCATGGTTTAAGGCTAACCCATGAACCCTTTGAAATTGCAAGGTTTAAGGATAACCAAGAACCTTTTGAAAATGCATGGTTTAAGGCTAACCCATGAACCCTTTGAAATTGCAAGGTTTAAGGATAACCAAGAACCCTTTGAAAATGCATGGTTTAAGGCTAACCCATGAACCCTTTGAAATTGCAAGGTTTAAGGATAACCAAGAACCTTTTGAAAATGCATGGTTTAAGGCTAACCCATGAACCCTTTGAAATTGCAAGGTTTAAGGATAACCAAGAACCTTTTGAAAATGCATGGTTTAAGGCTAACCCATGAACCCTTTGAAATTGCAAGGTTTAAGGATAACCAAGAACCTTTTGAAAATGCATGGTTTAAGGCTAACCCATGAACCCTTTGAAATTGCAAGGTTTAAGGATAACCAAGAACCCTTTGAAAATGCATGGTTTAAGGCTAATCCATGAACCCTTTGAAATTGTGTGGTTTCATTGGAGGAACCTGTCATTCGAGAATATTCTGAAATGGATATTGCACATCAAATAGTATTCATTATAACAAGTATTCTAGTAGCGAAAGCATACTATATGAGGTCAATTTCAACATGTCATTAGAAACAATATCAAAAGTGTATCGGTAATGAGAAGGCAATGATTGCATAAACAAATCAAACTAATTCTGATAACTTGACAAACTCGCAAAATTGTCATCACGCTTGGATGATATCATTAATCGTCAAATTCTCTTGGGAGAAAAGTCATTGTCGAAATGACCCTGACTTATAAGAAAGGTTTGTTAAGTATGCCAAGCAAGGATCCCTAGTCAGAAAGGGCTTCTCACATATCCTCAAGAAAATGGCTGTTTGATCCCATCTGTTCATGTGGGAAATAAACTGATCACTCAACCTCACTCTTCCAAAGTGCGCAAGGCTTTGAATCATTCGCAATAAGTACACATTGACCAATCAAAGAGGTCTTTTAGAAGGACCGTAGTGCAGGTTTGGTCATGGTTTTAGCAATGGATAAGCATCATTGGCTATGAAATGAATTAATCATCGATCAACATCTTCGTCGGGTTTACAAGTCAAGAAACCTTAAGATGAGATGAGACAACCTTACTCTCACTTCTTCGAGCGGCATCTTCTTTAGGAAGTCCTTATTTCCACTTTGAATCATCCCAATCTGAAGAGACTTTGGAAATGGGTTGTAATGTTGATTCGGGGAAAGGTTCAAAAGGCTTAGCTCAAAAGGCTTAGAACTTTTTGTCAAAGGGGGATTTGGGAGTTGGTGATTATCATGGCATCATTACCATATCATCCATTTTTTTAAAGCACTCAATGTTTAGAATTCAAATTGTCTCGAAAGTCCTTTGACTAATCATCTTAACATAATGGCTTTTGCATTTGCAATGATTTTCTTTTCAATGCAGGCATTTTTTTTTTTTTTTTGCCATTTTTGCTTTCACAGAGATATTCCTCTTGATGCAATTGTTTTTCTTCCACTTCTCTCCTTTTTTTTTTTTTTTTTTTTTTTTGGGCATTGGCCTTGCTTTTACCAGCACACTTTGCTTTTTCATGCCCCTTAATTTTCACTTGACTTTTGTTCTTTTGAACTTTTTGAGCTCTTGGGACTTTCAAGATGCTTTTCAGATTCTCATGTAAACACCAATTGCATTGGTAAATCCTGTGCCCTGCCCCCAATGTGGGGAGATAATCACCCCTCGGGTTTTAGGAATGAATAGTTAGGCTCAATATGGTTTAAGCAAAGGGTATCGGTGTTTGGGTAGAGAAAAGAATGCTCTTCTTCACCTTGGGATGCTTCGAGCTTCCATAAGAATTCACCTGAAGTTACCACAAAAAAGATTTATGCAAGTGAGAGTAAAGAAACCTTTCTCATCTTTCCTCTCCAAATAATGTCAACCCAAACCTCCGTAATTGCCCCATCGTGGGGTGGTTCTTGACAGGGGTATTTTGTAGAAAATTCTTCACATTAAAAGGCTCAAATGGGCTAACTATTGTCACATGTAGTGTGTATGATAGAGGAAAGAAATGCCTCTTATCATCTTGATCTATGTACCGCTTGCAAATGAATTCATTGACCTTAAACGACACGGGTTTTCTTTTTCACTCGAATCCCGAGTGCTTAAAGGACATGTTTGGAAATGGGTTGCCTTTCCTCATCCTAAGTGTTTCTCGCTTGGCATAAGTAACATCGCCTTTCAATTTTTGTTGAGATCATGTGGGTGGATTAACCTCCATAGAGAATTTTGATTCGAAATGAGTGATCCATTGAGTGGATGGACAATTTAAAGATAAAGAAGATTTTTGCAAACTTTGTGGAAAACTTTTTTTTTCTTCAATTTCCATTTCTTGTGCTTGTTTCTAGAAAAGCACTAGATGTTCTTTTTTGTGATGGAAATTCTCCATTTGTTTTCCATTTGACTTTGAGAAGAAGGGTACTTACCTGTGCCTTAGTAGTCAGGCGACCCTACGAAGAACAAAAGGGAATGTGTTAGTACATGAATCCTCAGGGATCGTAAAAATGGAAACGATACAACATTACCCTTGGTCAATTTCACCATTTGGCGGCAAACAACGGAATGAATGTACTGTTTTAAGGCTTGAAGAGAATCTCGGGTCTTTGGTCTCATTAGTTCAAGCATTTTCCTCTTTTTGCAAAAATAAGAGATGCAAAAGTTTTATTTATTTATTTATTATTATTTTTTACATGGCAACCTTGTTGCCGTTTCCGGGATCGAACCCCGTGCCTCTCGGACCGTTCATTCATTCCCATACCACCAGGCCGAAGCGCGGTAGTGTCCATGGGGTGCTTCTTTTTATTTAATTGAACCGGCTCTAGAACGACACATATTTTAAGCCAACTTAGGTGACTTTGTCATGTGTTAACTCCACATGCTTACTTTGTCGATATAGATTATGCTTAAATCAATTTCTCGAGTTTGTTCCTCGAATACCGACGCTTCCTGTCAAACAAGGGAACTACGTCAAATAATGAAGTTAGAGAGGGGCATTTTGGAAACGATACCGAATTACCCTTCTCCCGCATCTGACTTTAAATGTCTTGTGTTTCCTCTTCATGTGCTTTTGCTCCTCGGGTGTTAACATTTCCTTGAAGATCTTCCTTTCAAAGATGTTATCGAATCCACTCATTCTAAGTGGGCGTCAAAGATGAAAGGAGAGGGGTACTCCTTGTTTCGACATGTGAGGGCATTGCTCCTTAGATGTTTTACCCCATTTATTCCATCAAAATGGATGGTTGGGCCTTAGCATGCCTTCTTGGTATAAGGTGTTGCTTTAGCGGTCAATGTGCACCTTTTCCTACAAGAAATGGGACATGTTACTTATATTCGACAATTGAATTGGACTAATTTAGGGACGATACCCCCTTTTTGTGCTGAATCAATTGACTTTGTTTCATCTTGCTTCACAAGTGAGAGTCACTCTACTTTGAGTGACTTGCCCCATTTATCAACTGCAAGGAAAAAGAGACGTAATATGTTATTTTCATATTCAACGTGATTCATTTTAGGAACGGGATACTCCCTTTTACGGCATATTGATGATTGCGTTCCATCCCATTTCCTTGGCTATGGGGATGGATTTGCTCTCATGATTGACAGCAATTCACTTAGCAAATGTTTATTCCATTTGAATCTTTCCGTTTTTAGAAGTCAGATGACTCAGGCATCGTGTGCCCCCGATTCATTTTATGGCCATTTGCTCCAATTAAAATTTCCTACACATATGGAAACAATGTATTATTTCCACTCTTAGGTACATTAAGTTTAGGAACGAAGTACACCCTTTTTCAAAGTCGGGCAATTCCGCATCTCATCGTATCTTTGTGGAAGAAGGGGAGATATTGTCCTTATGGTCAAATGTATGCCACATTGAGTTAGATAACTTGTCCATATGTAGCTTCATTATGTTGGATTGATGAATCTTCATTTCATTTGAATCCTTCATGCTTTATTCGGTTTCCCGTGTACCCCTTTTAGGCTAGGTGATATTTCGCCATTTTTTGCTGCATCAATGCATTTCACACTTCACAATCTGTAAGCATGGGTGGCTATGTCAGTTTATGAATGAGTTGTTTTGACTTTTGGAACGAACACACCGTTTTCTTTTAGAGATCGTGTGATTCTGGACCAGGTTGTCCTCCCCATGTAATCTTGTTGCTTGCCAGTAATTTGCCTCACTAAAATCTGCACAAAGTGCAAGGACAAGTCATTCCTAAAATAAATCGAATTTAACTTGAAACGATTACCACCTTTTATTTGAAGGCAACATTTGATGACCGATTCTTGTTTGTGTACATCTACATCTTGAAGTGTTGTCCTGCATACCACCAATAATCATCTCCATATAGGATTGGATGCTAAGAAACCATTGGAAGTGTAGGGATTGCAGATGCTTCTTGTTCGCAACTAACGAAGTAGTTTGTTGCCAAAGAATGTCCACAAATTTCTTCTTCCACGAAGAATGTCAAATTAATATGAGGTCGTCCAGGATGTGGAACTTCATTAGACCAATAGATTTGTGATCTTCGAGGCCTTGATGATTCTTTTCACACTTAATCACAATGTTTGAATTCATATGTTGCGAAAATATTCAAGTAGTTCATGGCTCAACCAAATATGCCCATAAATGAGCATGAATTGGTGCATCTCATTACTTGCTTGTTAGGAAAGGCCCGCACTTTTGTCAATCTTGAACAAAACCGTCATTTTCCTGTTTGTCAAAAATGGATGATTGAGTTAGTTGTTGCTCAAGAAATCCCTATTGGAACGATTACAACCTTACCCCCTCAAAGCATCATCCTGTGGATCAACCTGCAAAAGCGATTAAATGAAGAGATAAAATATTTTGCAAGTTCTTCTTGAAACTCATTTTCAAACATTTTGAAGCTAAGGCATAAAACTCAGCCCATAAGGTCCATTTGAAACACTTCAAGTGTTTTAAAGAATATAACTTTTATGAACTCTAACTTCATTATTAAAAAATGTGAGTTGTATGATTTACAAAAGCATTTGATTTGGTCCACAATCAAAACCCAAAACGCAAAACACAGTTTCTAATAGGAATAAGGAAAGGATAAAGTACAAGAAGCTCTTTCGTAGAGGAGCATAATAAGCACAATTCTCGTCCTAGCTTTAAAGTCCACTTTTGGCATGGTCAAGCAAGAGGAGTTCAAGGAATGGTTGTCACGCATGACCTGCGAAAGGAAGATAATGTAGTACATGAATGAAAAATTGATCTTTCAATAAAGCCGCCTCTTACAATGAAATCAAGGCGACAATACCCTTCTCCGTAGTATCCACTTATGAGAATTTGGTATTTCGTCAAGATTTTATTAGTAAGAGGAGATTTCATTAAAAGATCGATCCATGAGCTATCAATTGAATGCCCACTTGTTCCAAAAGTTTCATACACAAATGGGGCATTGATTTTGAAAGATTCATTTGTAATTTCACTCATGCAAAGGTGAGGTGATTTTTACTTTGAGAAATCAATACACAAAATGTGATTTGAATTTGAAATGACGACCAAGAATTTTCTTGAAAATTTGATTTTAATTCTATGCCCCAAAATGTAATCTTGACTTGGAAGAATTTCTATACAAAATGTGACTTTGAGTTCACAATTGAAAACAAAAACATTTGTTTTATGGGGTTAGATCAAAGGTATTTGAAATGTTTATTTATTAAGAGTGAGAGCCAAGCCTATATTTTTAAGGGCATTCCATTGATTTCCGCGAATCTCAAAAAATGAAAATTTCAATCCAAAGTGAGCAAGTAGATGGAGGAATCATACTTACAGTGGGTGAAGAGACTTTTTTTTTTCAATCACATAGACATGCGGATGTAAACTTGTGAGGTTTGACACCTAAAGGTGGAATTCTAAAGGCTTAAAGTCCCCATTTTGATTAGATCAAAAGAGTTTTCCCCACTCCGCGCTTACGTCGGACGGTTCTCTTTGTCATTAATCAAAATGAGCGGGACCAAAAGTGGATAACCATGGGTCATTCCCCGCACGGGTTCCATCTTTTGGCAGCTTCTATGGGCTTCCTAATGCGATCGGGGTTTTAGATCGTGGGTTGTGTGTGTAAATGTGTAGTGCTAAGATAAGTATAAAGGCACACACATCGATTGATATCCAAACAACACTTCAATTTCATCCATATAGGCATACATTCCTACGCCTCCCTACAAAAGAGATGGGTTAACAAACACTCCACCCCTTATTACTCCAAACCTACAAAAACATTTAACACATTGTTAGCGGACTAACCTTGTTTTCCACGCGACTTTGACACGCGCCATCAAATGAAGACCATGTTAGTGAACAACCAACCAAGTTATTACGGCCTAAATCCTCTAAGGTTTGCAACCAAGTCCCTAGTGGAGTCGCCAAGCTGTCACGACCTCCTTTTTTCCGTCCGGGGGAAAAGGAAGAAAGGTTTAGGGGTATTTGCCTAAAGAGGCAGACCAATGGCCCTAAATTAGGCGCGGGCTCTCCCAAGCCCATACCTCGCGCGACGTTGGATTTTGTTTTTTAGTTCTTAACAACCTAAATATTTTTAGGAGTCGCCACTAGCCTATTAGGGTCGGCTAGAAACCAATCGAGACACGGGAGTGTTGTCTCGATTCCTACGCAACCAAAGATTTCTAGGAACGGGGACTTGTTTACGCCAATGTCTCTATTAGCGCCCTTGCGTACCACTAACTTAGAAGGTTGTTTATCTAAATGGCCACACAATCTTGATTACCAATTATAATCTTTATGAAACCACTAAGTGTCCATGCAAATGTTTTTGTAGTTTTTTTTTTTTAATGTCTAGACTAATCCTAACATAATTTAAAAGAGAAATTTATACTCAAATTAATGAAAAGCGGCGCGTAAGTAAACATCCAAGAAATTGAAATGACTTGAAAATAAACGCGGAAAAAGTAAACCCGATACAAGCCGAGCAAATAATATTACATGGCCTTGTTATCACGCCCGGGACAGGACCCCGTGAGCAAAATGGAAATTTAAATATGCATGAAATTACTCTAGATGCATGAAATTATTCTAGATTATTTTAATCTATGCAAAATGGATTATTTACAAAAATGATCATAAAATACCAAAATAGCATTAAATTAGGAAAATGACCTTTTAAAAATAGGAAAATTTCATATATGCCATTTTTGCCTTAATTTGATACATCTATCACTTTTATATTATTTTTTTGAAATTTTTGGATTTTTGGATTTTTTTTTTATTTAAATAAAAATAATAATTTCCTAAACCGATATATGCTAACATTGAACAACACAGCACATGAATATCACAATAACCGGGCTCAAATCGACCGTTTTAAGATCGAAACTTGGTTTGCGCATTTCGTTGAACACTTGGCGTGCATCAAATCACCCCAAACCAGCTTCATCGGGCCATGTTTGCGGCCTTCAATCTCAACGCAGGAGCAATATTATGTGGAACTAAAACATCAAGGTTAAACTACCACATGCAAGGAGTAAGATTAGATAGAAATCACAGCTTAAAACACACGAAAACCAAGCTGGAATCGTCATCAAATATGCGGGTTTGATCTGATTTTGCAAATCTGGGTTTGAACCCAAGTCAAGCAAACAGGTTGCATGCCCATATTCAAGCCCCAACACTCATCGTATACGAGATCTAAAGGAAACATTACTTAATCCGAGTGAAAGTAGGTAACATGAGCTTTCAAATGCAACAAACATCACAGAGAATGACCCACCGAACAACATCAAAACGACCTCTCCAAGAAGCACACATGCAACACTCTTGAAGAGATTTCAAACACTTAGAAAAATTTCAGCCTCAGAAATCAGTTTTCCGGGCTGGTTTTCCTCTTGATTTTCATGATCAAAACATGCTCAAACTCGAAAATAAGTACATCTAGGATTCTTACCTTACTTCCTAGTTTCCTTTTCAAGTGGTTCTTCGCCAAGGAAACCGACAAATTGCCCTCTAGAAGCACGTGGAAGTTGGCTTCTTCAACTGGAAATGAGATCTGCAAAAAAAAGAACTGACAATGAAGGTTTTCGTTGACCTCTAACATTAGACTTCAAGACGTATTTTGTTGGAAAACTTGACACCACACCAAACTATATGTATTCTAGTTTGGGTTAAAAGTCAATATTTTCCTCATTTGTCTTCCAAATTTCTCAAAAACACTGGCTTTCCTCACTCGTGACCAACCAGTCTCGAACACTTAGAAAAATTTTCGGACTTTCTTGGCCCGCCAGGAGGGCACTGTTTCGGGGGGCTTTAGGAGGCCTTCCCGATCTCCATTTAGGACTTGCGACCTATGGTTGGAAAGATCTTTGAATAAAGTTTCACTCTCTAGTTGAAGGTTTTGGCTAATTTTGGCCACAGGTGTGTGAAAATCTCACTTTTCTCTCTCCAGGTCGGTCTGGAATTTCTGGGTCTTTTTTCTGGAGTTGCTTCTGAGGGCTTCTTTTGGGATCGATTCCGAGCTCTCTCCTCTCCCTCTCGTCTCCTCTCTCTCCTCCTTCAAAAGAGCCTGCTTCATAGATGTTATCCACCGAATTCATCAATCTCTTGGTGGCTTTTTGTCCACCTACCAAGCCTGCCAACTGAGCTAGTTCACCCACTCTCTGACTTAGCCAATTTTTCAAATTTTGCAGATGTTGAGTGTGCGGATTTTGTGCGATTTTCCCGTGCTTTCAGCAGCTCATCCCTGACAAATTTTTGTCCACTTGTACTACCAATAATGGTCTTCCATCACGTGCAAAGATCAAGCTAAATGGGCGGCTGAGTGGGATATGGTGGGGCCACCA
The DNA here is from genome assembly GCA_014182375.1 of Eucalyptus virginea. Classification (NCBI taxonomy): domain Eukaryota; kingdom Viridiplantae; phylum Streptophyta; class Magnoliopsida; order Myrtales; family Myrtaceae; genus Eucalyptus; species Eucalyptus virginea. Next base: position 19,050,936 of record CM024523.1, on the reverse strand, counting down.
ATGTGCCTACTTAGCAACTCCGAAATCAGACCAACTCGCGGACTGACTTTTGGCTGGTGATTTTAGTGCTTTAATCCATCAATTTTGCTGAGGTTTTTGATCAATTAGCAAGTACATGTATATTAGTTTAAGATCTCGACCAGATTTTGCAATTGTGCCCACCCAATTTTGCAAGAAAGTCCCTCAAAATTGGCCATCTTCTTATCCGAAAATACTCAATTCAATGCAAGTTTGGTCATTTTGGCCCAATTTGATAGATTCGACCCGGCCCAAATTCAATTTCAACTCAATTGGAGGCTTAGATGATGATTTACGGGCTCGGGCACAAATTTTGCAAAATTTGCAAATTGGTCCCTCAACTTTTGAAATTGCAAACTTGCCATTTGAATTCCAATTTGACCTCCTGGGCTTGGCTAGTCACATTTAGATCATTGGCCCCAACTTTTTTCTTTTCTTTTTTTTTAATCTTTTTTTTTATATTTTCAATTTTTTAAAAAAAAAAGTAAAAACATCTTCCATTTAAAACACTATATTAAATGCCTAGATAATCTATATGTCAGAATGAAATATTTTTGGGCAAAAATTTAGGTATCAACAATTTTCCCCTGTTATCTTCGCTCATGTTCGATTTTGATTTGATGAAATAGAGCTATGGTTCATCTTGAGTAGCATATGAGATAACTTGAAGATATAAAGTATCATGTTTTGATATTCTCGTGACTGCAATTATGTGTGATGTGCTAACTGCAAAATGAAGTGTATTTACAAGAGTCCATGCAATTGCTTCTCCCACAATATACCGTATAGGCGTAACTAGCTGGAGATGCTTCCATATGGTATGTTGCTTGAGACCAATATGCGACTCTGCACGAATGATTGATGGTGCTACGAACTGGTCTCAATCTCGTGAGCTAATTCTTTGCTTAGTTTTTCAGCATGGTCGTCATGGCCACCGGCAAATGAGGACACTCGGAATGCGAACTAAAAAGCCTTCCAAAGCATTTTTGTGTAATCAATTCTTTGTGTTTGTGATTTTGTTAACGTTAGTTTGTTCTCAATTTCTTTTGCTTCTCTGCTTTCCTGTGTCAGATCCAAAAAAGAAAGGAGCAATCGAGTTCATGTTCTCTTCCCCGAGTAATATGTAAATTGCAAAGACAACTCACTAGTCAAACTATGTGGATGTAAAAGATTCACATTACTGTGTATTGGTATGTACTGAAAAATGAAGGCCAACTATTGAATTATTTCAGCTTCCAGATATTCGCACCCACTACGAAAATGAAACCAAAAAAAAAGAACCTGTTGGAACCTGGAACCGACCCCGGAACCTGTGATAGGGTAGGTTCTAGATTCTCTGCTCTGATGGATAGGTTCCAAGTTAAAAAAATTGAGGAACCTGTACTTGAGGTTAGGTTTCAGGTTCCAAATGGAACTGAACTGGAACCGGGAACCGCTCACCCCTAGTACCCAAGCCTCGAGGTCTTGGATTGGTATTGAGGCATACCATTTTTGAACTTTGTCTGGTGCGGGGATTGGAGTTAAGTGATTGGTTCAAGTTACGAACCAAGGATTGTTCTTGGCATGTTTATTAATGTAGTGCAAGAACTCATGACACACACGAATGAATGAGCACGCCTTCGCGATATGCATTTGTTGACTAAGAGAAAAGATAAGAACCGGCTTATATGATGCATTTGTACATGCACTTAAAGAGGAAAAAGCGTTCGTTGCCACACAACATTGCGGTGATGCCTCGTTCATTGAACGGGATACCTCAGTTGAGCTGGGATGCCTTGGTTGAGCTAGGATACTTGGGTTCTGAACCTGGAAGCCTTGGGAAGCTAGCCCCGAGAAGCCTCGGTCGAGCTAAGATACCCTGATCGAGCTAGGAAGCCTCGATCGAGCCAAGAGAGCCTGGTCGAGCCAAGACAACACTAAATGAATTTGCATGAGTGCCAGTATATGCATAAGTATGATATGTTGATATATTTATTGATAAGTCAAAGGTAAGTATGCATTGAAGCATGTTGCGATGGATGTTCACATGTAATCAAGGATAGCAACAAGTTTGCTATTGATCTGCCATCGACACTGTTTACGAGTGTTGTACTTGCTAAGCTTTAATGATGAGATGTTTTTCTAGTAGAGAACTAGGAATTTTACTCAAGCCCAAAATATTTGTAAATAAATAACTCAATTATATGTAAAACTCATGGGATAAAATCCATCTCAGGATCTCTTGAATATAAACTATTAGAGGGTAGAGACAGGAACGTGGCTCGAAAAAGATAATGTTTCCATTGTGGGGTATGAGGTGTATTAAAATACATCCTGATAGCTTGCTGTCTTTGCTTGCAAACGGACAGACGCATGAGGTCCACGTAAGAGAAAACTCCCTTATCTTGATGAGGTTACCTCTCCACCGAACATGAAGAATCTTGTGTCGTTCCCTTTCTTTCTGCTCGTTCGGCCTTTTTGGAGTCCACGGTGCGGCTCCCTTGGCTAAAGGATCCACAACCTCTATTTCAATTTTGTGCGGCTAGTGCTGCAACAATCATAAAAGTAAACCTCCCTCTTTATTTCTTTCCTCTAACAAATACCTTTTGGCCCCCACAAATAAGTACACATTTATAGAATATGTGAGCCCATTACTTTGTTGTGTAGAGATTCTTGTGCGGTCATACACAAGAGTCAAACAACCAAATAAAAAGAAAATCTCAACATATATTTCTATATGCCCTTCAAGAGATTATTTATATCCTTCAATTAGGAATTTAACAGGGTGGACAAGCCATTCAAACACGTCATGCATTTGGAGAGCTTTGGTTCTGTGGATCCTATCTATATGCTCTCGTTTCAGTAGAGCTCAATGTTTGACCGACCACTCTCGGCCCATTGATGAAGGACCCTTTGATGAATCAACCCAACCAACTAGAAAACAACGGGTAAGGATCTGATAATTCCTATGGTCAGGAATTAGATGATTAAGTGATCAAGATGATCGTTAACAAAGAGAAAATGGTGTTGCAAGGTCTATGTTAAGAGTTGAACTGTGTGTATGGGAATAATATTCCCAAAGTCCCTTGGGTTAAGTTGTAGGTATTTGGCAAATATTTTGGAACCCCATTATGCAAAGGCTAGCCTTTTGAAGACTGAAAGCCCAAGGCAGCTAGGAGGTTGCCTTGGCTTTCCAATATTCTTGGCAAACCATGAGGCAATTAAAGAAATTTTTTTCCTTTATTCCCCTCAAAATTTTATTAAAATTTCAAATTTAATCCTTTTCAAATAGAAACCCTAATCTTCTACTTCAAGGAGCCACTTGCCTTTCCCTCTACTCTTCTCAAGAGCTTGCTCTTCTTATGACTTCAAACCTCACCTCTCCAGTCACCGAAGCTTGCCTCTCCGGTTGTCCAAGCTTGTCAAAGCCTGCCTCTCAAGTTGCTTGTCAAAGCTTGCCTCTTCGGTCGCCTCTCTCTGGTAGCATCTCTTTTCATTGCTATTTCTATTGTCTGTGTACAAAATCGAGTGTGTGCATGGTTGTTTTTATAAAAACATGGAATATGTTGTTTGACTTGCAAAAAGAAAATGCCCTTTCAAACTCTCTGCCCAGACAAAAAGGAAGAGAAGGAAGAAAATAAAAAGAAGGAAAGTCTTCATTTGGACAGACCAACTACCTTCAAAGCTTGAATCTTACCTTGATGCATCCAATGGGGGATTGGCCGGTGATGCATCTAGGGTTTATAAAAAAAAGGAGCATTCAAAAGCATGAAAGGAAGGACAAGAAGGTTCCTTGATTTGCATTTTGTTGTTGCAACTACTTAGGTGGAGTGGGGCCAAGAAGATTTTCAAGTATGAAGAAGTCCAGCTTAGATGCTTGATTGAGGCTATATTGATGATTTGAATTAGTGCTCCTCGGCCGAAATGTATACCACCCATTTGATGAAATTCCTAAAATAAGTCAGTGTATTTTCATTCAATTCTTGGTTGAGAATTCTCTTCATTACTAGATTGTTGATCTAGAATCTGCTGGAACCTTGTCAATACTTGCTGATTCGCCACTATTGCAATCTTGAGCTAATGTCGATTGGTCCTTGATTTGATGATATTCCAGTCAAGTAAGCATGTGCAGTGATATAAGATTGTGCTATGGTGAATTTCATGTTTGCTTGGAAAATAAATTACGTCATGAATGAATTAAATTCTCTAGAAATCGATCCGTGTATGCTGCCTCTGTCTTGATATCTCTGATTTGGTGTGCTTTTGATTCCATCTTGAGGCTACTTTGGTTATGGGATCATTTATGTTCATGCCAGGAAAGTAATATTTATGTATGTTTGGAGACCACGTGTGATATTGAAGTAAAAAAGCAAGGGTAAAAGCCAAAAGTCACAACGATACTAATGAGGTTTGTGTACATACAAGTCCTGATTGTCGAACTTCATTGGATTTTGCGAAAACGAACTTTAGGGAAACTGGTGCGTGTTTGTGGTTCAAGCACCTCTCTAATTCTCTGTGCTTGTCCCTGTGTGCTTCCAAATACATAATTATTCCTGTTTATGATCATAACTTATTTTGCACCAATATAATTTTGTTATATATATATATATTAGGTGGAGAATTTCTCAGTGGGTTGAGTGTCACGTCTTTGGTTCAACAACGTAATAGTGGCCAAGAAATGATGCCAAGTGAGCTGTCGGTGGTGTGTTGCTCTCATACGAACTTCGAAGATCTTTAGCAAATGACAAAGTTATGAATCAACTAAACAGTGATTGTGAATCTCATGCGAATATTGTGAGAATTATAGTCATATGATTGCTTTGTTTGATTCACCTCTCTGCTTCTCTCTTCCGCTCAGAATTCAGGTGCTTGACTATCTTTTTGCTCAACCAAATTTGTTAATATATCTCTTTTATATTACATCTCGGTGCGAAAATATAAAATATAATCATTGTTTTTATTTTCAATTTAAAAAAAATTAAAATAAAAAGCTTAAATTGGTCACGTCAAATGACTTCTCCAAATATATGATTACCAAACAGTGTTTTCCCAAAATTGTATTTCAAGGCACTTTTTAATTATAGTTTAACAAATAGTTTTTGCATTTCATAAAAATCATTTAGACTAAAGACATTTGCATTTTTTCAAAGACTTTCCCTAAAAATCTTCTCAAACGCACCTGAAGTCGGGTAGAAAGAAATTGAAGGGTTCATGGAGATGTGAGCACCTGACGAAGTGCAACCATTTATGGCGCTTATTAAATTTTCCAGTGCCTCGTGTTTCTTTCGTTTTCATATTAAGCTTCTTAGACAGCGTGGGCCCTTTAATTTTGGAAGTCAATAGCGGACTGCGAACGCACGTTTGAATGTCGGGTCAATGCTGAATTATCTCTGTATGCTCTATATGAAGATTTCTCGCCCATATGCATGAATGATGCCCATGGGACGGAAGACGTGATGGGCCGGTATTTAATGCCTTTGGATCGATCTCGGGAGGCGATGTCGATCGACTGATCGATCCTTGTGTCCCTCCCTCCGGATATGTTGTGGCCTCATTGGCCCCCCACCTCTCAAGTCTGTACATTCCCATTACCCACAAACAATTTCGAACAACACGCAACCAATCGTAGCTCCAATGCGATTCAGATGGACCTTCCAACGTACTTCAAAACCCCCGTAAAATTAAATGCTAACTGTTTGCATGTTTAAAGTGCATAGTTATTTTTTCTTATATTCCTGATACAAAAATTATTCTCTTACTCCTTATTCCATTCCACTCATCCAACTAGCCAGTTTCCGTACATACATATTTAGTACTCAGCGCATTCATATTTTTGGGCTTCTTAGCTTATGATTTATATAAGTGGGGAAGCAACTAATGGGTCAAAGAAGAATTTGAACTCAGCATGTTCTTCTCTTGTGCCATATAAAGAATTTTATCAGGTCCCTATCAATTGTTCTAAGAATAGTGGAACCAAAATAGTGGCTTAGGCTCCGTTTGTCTAAAAGAAAATAATTTTCAAGAAAATGATTTCATTTATTTCTAGTATTTGGTGTCGGAAAGTGAATCAGGAAGCAAAATGTTTTCCATCTTGAAAAAAATGCGAACTCAAGATTGGAAAAGATGTCTCTCTCTTTTTCAAAAGCAGAAATCGTTTTCCATTCATACATCTTCTTAGCTCTACAAACATGCACGATCATCCTTTACACATCGTCGAAACACAACCATCGGCACCATCTTTGTTGTATCCCACCACCACCACCCTCCACTGCAAAGTAGGGCCAATTTGACGATGCCGCCGGATTCGCCATCTTTGCAGCCACAACCATGGTTTGTCGCCGCCAATTTTGTTTGCTACAATCCACCACCCGCGAAAACACCACTGACCACCGTTCCCAACCCATAGCTACCACCAACCAGGATAGGAGGTCGTCAACCTCGACCACCACCTGAAAACGAACCCTCCACTGCCATAGACACCACCAGAAACAACCTGCAACGCAATCCACAGCCATACGTATCAACAATCTGAAAAACAGAGAAAAGGCTGGTGAGAATTTCACCAATCAAGATAGGTCGATGATCTAGAAGTGCAGTGTGGTGGGGCTTTCCAAGATTGCCAGCGTCAATTGAGTTTGCGTGGCTTGCCATAGTTGAGTTGTTAACTGGAAAATTGTAAATAGTTGAGCTCAAATCAGGTTTAAAGCCCATGATAAGTGCAAATGAGGCCCACTATGAAAAAAATAACGTAGAAAATGGTTTCTATTTTTTTTTTTTAATAAAACGGAAGCATAAAATTTTTCACAAAATAAATAAAACCTAACTTAACTTCCATCACACAACATATAAAAAGCGGCAAAAGGACACTAGAAACGTAAAAAATTGTGTACGATGTTCATTTTAGTACTATAAGCTTTCGCCAAATTATTTAAGTGTTAAATCGGAGAAAAATAATCACTTAAATGCCTCGACGATAAATTCCGTTCAAAAATCTTACATGGCATTTGTAAGTAAATGTTTATTCCAGCATGGCTTTTTAAAATTAAGTATATATAATTATGTGGCTATATGATAAAAAGAAAAGCCAACTTGGAAATTCTAGCCCTCTTTTTCTTCATTATAGTTGTGAGATTTTGGTGTAAGTATTGCCAACTGTTTCAAAAGTTTAAGCTGTTAGATAAAAGTGTGGTTTATTATTTAAATAAAATGCAATTTATTATTTAAATATTATAACACTTCTCCTCACGCCTAATTTGGTCTTTTTTGCCTAGTACTAAGTGTGGAAATTTAATTGGGAAGGCAAAGATTTGAACTCAGAACCTCCAGCTCTGATATCATGTGAAATTTTGGTATAACCATTCAATTATTTTAAAAACTTAAACTGTTAAATGAATGTATGGTTTGTTACTTAAATATTCTAACAATAAACAAACAATGTCATTCCTCTTGCCTAGTCTTCGTCTATCTCAAGCTCCCTCTGTTTCTTGCCAACGTCCTTCTCCAATGAACTGGTTTTTCAAACTTCACTCATGTCGTCCATGTCCTTGTATTAGAGCTTTGGAGGTGGTAGCTCGTCTTTGCCAGTTCCGATTCTTCTAACTGGGGAAGCTTCGTGGGCGCACAAGCTTTGTTGCTCCCTACACTCTGAGCAAAAGCTTCGAAAAACTTGAGTCTCTAATGAAGATCACATATAGACTCTTATTGGGATCATCAATCATCGCTGTTGGTGACCGTTCGTTGTCACTAGTATCATTTTTGAAAGAGTATCAGGATTACTCTGCCTCACTGTTTTTCCCCTTGTTTCGTGTTTGAGAGCTTCAACGTGGTCAAATCTTGCTAAAGAATTGCTTCCACCATTGTCAATTCTACTCATCAGCACTTCTTGGAGACTCTAATCACCAAACCGAAGTTTTTGATCAGATTTATTAACAAGGGATTACTTCTGCTTCCTCGTTCTTTTGCTAGATTAGGGTTTTAAATAGAGGGAAATCATGCTAAACAATGTCGTTTGGATATAGATGCTGAGTCAAGTTGTCAGATAGCCACGTCAATTGAAAAAAATAACAAATTATTGTCACGTTAAATTTTCAATGATCTAGATTAGATTTGGCACTTACGTGATCATTTTTTTTTTTTTAAACAAGTGACACCAAATTAATCGGAAAACAACTTTTAACACTAAAGTGAGCGACGTACACAACTTTGGGCATTTTTTGTAATTTTTGCCTATAAAAAGTATACTAATTGTTTTTTTTTTCCTTTTAAGATGCTAATTTCAGCCAAACAAATTAAATAAAATTTTTATTTAGAATTCATTTTATATCATGTGTAACTCTTATATGACATAAATAGTGCATGTCTCTTTAAGAAAATTTTAAAAAAAAAAAAACAAGTTTTCTTTTTTAAACAGAGAAAATTGTCATTTTTATTTAAAAATAATTTCTTAAAATTTTTTTAAAAATATTAAATTTTTTGCGAAATAAATAGAGCTCTTATAGCAGCCGTCTAAAGAGGCTAGAGGGAAATGCGTATTTTGGATCTAGTCGAAGGGACAGATTACTATATTATGAGGCATGAGGGAAATAGAAAGCAATGATGGTGAAAGGGGCCATTCATAATGCCTTGGTGTTAAAGCCAAAATTTCTTTTTCGCTGCAATATTTCTCGAATACCTGCAGTGCGTCTCATCATGACCGCATGTGGAACTCTCGACTCCTATGTGCCATCTCTTCCTGAGCAAGCAAGGCTCCAAATTTGCATCCGACGCTTCTCCTCTTTCTCCAATTTTTCAATTGACTCCCTTCCTCTTTCACGTACCAAACTGCATCAAGTGTGCTTTTGTCTTGTGAGCATTTTCTATGTGAAAGAAACTTCTCGGGCAAAACATTGGCTGGCTAATCATTTACTAGTCATAGATTCATAGACACTACTACGCTGCCACTTTGAGTTGCACCCATTCACTCCAAATTTGATCAATTTGTACAGACAGGTGCTACAAGATTTCTCTCAAGTTCTCAATATCCTTTGACACGGCCTTCTCCAATATTACCCCATACAAGTACACACGTGGGTCGTCGAGATTAAACAAGCTTCCGCTAGTAAAATACAGAGGTGGATGAAAAAGTGTATGTAGATATATTGTCTCAAAAGAACGTCAATACAAGCCTGTTAAGTTGATCTTACAGAGTCGACACTTCATTATTACACTTGCAGTGAGTGAATGAATGTAAAGTGTATTGAAAGATAATCTAACCTCGTGTCAAGATCCGCTTGCCCTCTCTTTTATTGACAACCCCAACTAGTTTATTCCAATTATGTAAAAGGAAGGCGATGAAAAGAACAGTTTGGCAAGGCGTGATTAAAAGGCTATGATGTCTCTCAGGGTGTGGAGGAAAAAAGAACAAAGGCAATTCGGTGTAAAGCAAAGGCCAGTCGCTCTAGGTGGGATTCAGAGCTCGAGGTAAACCCTCAATTTGCGGACTTTAATTTAGGGTAAGGGTGTCCCTAAGCTCGAGAGTTGGGGAGCATAAAGCTATTGCCTAAAAGCTACACTCCTTTATTAGAATACTTTTCGAAAATTTTCCCCTCAACTTTGACCCACATAATCATATTATGGATTTCGATCGAAAATAGTTGATGTTGAAGCAGGAATTATTATCTTCACTACTAAATTATTTGTGAGAGTATTATGGGCAATCATGTTGTGGCCAGCTTTTTCTTTAGAAAAACGGTGATTAGGTTCGAATTGCGGGGAATCATGTAACAATGTTCATGATCAATTGTTATGATAGCACACTCCTTCGTGATCCTAGCACTAGCATTATGGAATTTCTTTAGTAACACTCTAAAAAAAAAGTCGCAGTTGGAGCCAATCTCGTGACCAAGAAAATGGAGTGGGGACACAACTCCAGTTTAAATACAGGGCATTCTAATGTTGGAAGCAGCAGAGAGAGATGGACATGGAAGAGGCAGAAGGGTTGTTCCCCTTCCCAACGTACGAGTGTGCATACTACGTGCAAAGCCCTTCCACCGTCTCTCATGCATACAGCAACCCCGAGCCACCCTCCACATCCTTCCTCCACCATCCCACCCAACAAGCCGTCTCCACATACACCCTCTCTCGCCACTCCTCCCGCGCATCCAACAACTCGCTGGCCTTGTTGCCCCAAAACACGAACGATCCTGACCCCGCGGTTTCCGATAATGCTGAGAAGCGTCTCATTGCGTTCGATGGGGACATGGGTGGTGGTGGTGATAAGGAGGATGCAGATGAGCAAGTGTATTACCAAGAGAAAGTGGAGTGGTGGAGGTACTTGTCCTTCGGTTATAATCCCTCGTCCAATGCTTGGATCTTGTTGCAGATAAGCTGGAGGATGATAGTGAGCTTGGGAGTGGCGTTGCTCGTTTTCTATTTAGCCACCAAACCCCCAAAGCCCGAGGTTTCCGTGAAGGTAATTTAATTAATACTTATATGTTATGCAATGTCCTCACAATAAATGATTTAATTCACACATGCTTCTTCTCGTGAAATCTAGTAGCTTATCATGCTAGGCATTGATTCTTAAATAAACTACGGACTTGTAGCTAATATGCGGATTTTTGTTGGTTGTGATTTGTCGATTTGAAAGCTGAATGTTTGAGCAACTTTGTGATTTTGGGAGGATGAGAAACGGGATTGACCACTTTCCCATTTTTCAATTAGACCGATCCGATCCCTTGGATAACAGTAACTCTAGAGTAGCGTTGGTGGGCACCCATCCTTCACGTGTACGGTTGTCCTAGAGCCCACATTTCTTATTATAAAGAACAAGAACTTGCATCTTTGGAATAACTAAGGTTAACCCTCTTGGCGTCGTTACGACGACTATTCTTCCATACGACTTAGGTAGAATCTGGGGTGGCCAAACAGTAATAGATCAAATGGAACCGTTCTTTGGCAAGGTTGAAATGAGCAGAAGGAACATGCCCAATGTTAGCAGTCGAAGGATCCTTTGGATTCCCTAAATTTCAAGGACATGTTCATTGATTTAACTCATCACGATCAATCCCATTCCATTACTAGCAAGTTCCTAGATTCCTGGTGATAGTAGAACAACATGTAAAGTCAGATTTCTCTAAAAAAATATGAATGTGAGATGTGGATAGCATTTGGGATGCAGGTGGACGGGATCCCAAATTTCGTATTGGGAGAGGGAGTGGACGGCACGGGAGTGTCCACAAAGATCTTGAGCTGCAACATATCGGTGCGACTTTGGGTAGACAACAAGTCAAAGCTCTTCGGCCTTCACATTCAGCCCCCTCTCATTCAACTCTACTTCGGTCGCCTGCCTCTCGCCATTGCTCGTCCTGTGAGCTTCCCTTGCCTCTCTTCAACACAAGTCGATCCAATTTGAAATATGCATGTTGCTAATGTCATTGAACTTCGTAGGGCGGGGAGTTATACGCGGGAAGCAGCGGGACAACGTTGTTCGGTCTGTACGTGGGGACGAGGAACAAGGCGATGTACGGGGCGGGGAGGAGCATGCAAGACATGCTGGAGGGAGGCATGGGAGGTTTGCCTCTGAGGGTTGGGGTGAAATTGAGGTCGAGCATTCACGTGGTGGAGGGACTGGTGCACGTCCGGTTCCATCACCAAGCCCAGTGCTTGTTATTGCTGTCCAAAGCGGACGACGCCCAAACATTCAACAGCACCTGCGCACTCGTGCCTCCTACAGCTTCTTGATCCATTCATGCATGACAGGTTGAGGCCAAGCCAGCACGTCACCACATCCATACATCTACATCGAAGGTGGAAAATCTTTCAAAATTCTGAAGCTCCTGCTGAAGTTCCTTCCATCTATTATCATCGTGTACATATGAAGGATCAAACTTCTGCAAGAATGTAATGTATCCTACTACTCGAGCCTATTTCAAAGTAATATACACATCGAAAATTTTTATGGACCTTTAATTGATGAGTTAAAACCATATGGGAATGCATTGCCCACATTTGTTTTTAGTCACGTAGGTGGCACCTATTTCACACGCGAAGTTTGACCCTACCCAATTAATAGCCGACCTAAGGATCCACCGATTTTCTTCCAGCCTCCAATTTTTCCATGTGAGTTCTAATATTACTTTATGTGTTGCATGGACCTCCAAATAGTCGGAACACTGGATTATAATGAAAGATAATATTGCTCGTTTAACAAAGAAATACTTTGTATATAGTTTTTCATCTATATCTCGTAGTACGTAGAAATAAATATTTTACTAGAGGGATGAATGTTGCAATATCATAAAGGATCTCATTGATAAAGACTAGTTATCGCCCCATGGGTCCTATTAAAAACATTGAGCAGTACGAGCGCTCATTTTCTCATAAAATATCATCCACCAAAACGAATTCAGAGTTTAGGAATTAGTGGCACGGTTCTAGCAAGATATTAGTCACTAACACAAAGTACAGAAATAGAGACGAAAAAGAACAAGCTCAGCCAGACATCCCTCAAATGACTTTCTTAAGGTTTGGTAAGCCCATTTCCATCTCCTGGTTTCTGGTCCATACATAAACTATGTGTTTCTAGTCCAAACTTTTCGGTTGTATGTATAACCCAGCAAAAAAAGAAATGAAAGGAGATGAGAGAATTTTCTTGTTGAAGTGTCTTGAAGCATTATGGTTTGAGTTTCAATTTATAGGCAAATGAAAGAGAGCCATTACGATGACCATTACAAATTATTTGATAATTATAAATTTGATGATCGTCATAAAACCATTATAGCCATAACAAAATAATAGCTTTTAAAATCGTTATGAATCGATGGTGGTCATAACTTCTATTAAAATCGTTACAAAACAATGACTTTGAATTTCAAAACTGTTGAAATATCAAACATACTTGTCGTTGATGTATGATGTTGTCTTGTCCTCAATATTGCTTTAGGTAAGATTCAATTTCTCATTTTTGTTTTCTTAGTTACATATATCGAGTCACCCATATTTTAAAAAAGCAATTTCCCAAACTACATTCCAAAAGTTAAGTACGGGTATCCTCTTTTCTCTTTCGGGGAACAAGAATTCATCCTCTTCACCATCTCAACTTTAAGATGGAGCTTAATATTGTGAGGGTTAGATGGAAGTGTAACGTTGGGACGGAATAGTTGCTTAATGTCCATTAGCAGCAGTTCAGGGCCATAATCAATGGAATAAGCAGGGTAAGTGGTTGATGGTCCACGGAAGAACTGCACTCAGTTTAAAAGTTTGACAGTGAGATGCGTCACATGGGTCCACTCCATCGATCCGATTTTCCTTCAGCTCTTCTATTGAAGGCTGCACATACTCATTAATCTTATTACCAGGAGACGAAGAACCTGAACTAAGCAGCGGCATTATAAAATGTGGTTTTTTCCTGCACATCCACGGCGGAAGATTATATGCTACTAAAGCGAGTCCAAGCGATGCCAAGTTTGAGCATCTAGAGGGTGACTATGTAGACCTTTTTTGGTGTGGCCCTCTTCATGCCGTCGCGTAGAGTTAGCTATTTTAATCAATCGTATGAAGCCTTTGCAACCTTGGTATCATTGGAAAATGACAAAGAACCTTGGAACAAACACAACTGTCTTTGCGCGGTAGACGAGATCCTTGATCATTCACTCGATACATCGAAAATCTTATATTTCAAAAGTAATATGTGCATTATAATTCTTATGTTTTTTCCGTGCTTCTCTCTACCTCTAGTTTATGAACTACAAACATATGGGAATGCATAGTCCACATTTGATTTTAGTCACGAAAGTGGCATCCATTTCTATAATCCACTTGAATCTAATTTTACCCACAAAGTTTCACCCCATTCCACTACATATCCGGTGTAGAGTTCCATTGACTGTTCTCTCTGCTTGCAATCATCCAATTTGAGATTATAATGTTAGTTTATAAGTTTCATAGACCTTCAAATAGCCAAGAATCTGAATTATAATAAGAGGAATATTGTTCATTTAACGATGAATTATTTTGTACTTGCTATTTCATCAAGATTTTTTTACCAAATACATAGAAATCGATGTCTTTACAAGTGGGGTGAAGGGCTCGATCTTCGTCCCTAGCAAGTAGGATGACACTAACAAGATATTAGTCACTACTTTTCCACAAAGTTGTGCTGGATACACAGAAAAAGGGAGGAAAAAGAACCAATGCGAAAGGAATTTGAGCTTGTCGGATTAAGTATATATAATTAAGCTAAAGATACCTACTAATTAGTAATTAAGATGAATTAACTTTTTTCTCTTTGTTGCCTCCCTCACCTAGTGAAGATCCCAAGCGTATCTCTTCATGCATGCAAGTGGCTTCATCCCTCCATTATTCGCTAATCCATGACGTGTTGGAAACTCATTGCGAAAAGCAGACAGGAAGTAATAAAGAAAACTTTTGATGAGTCACTGAAATGGCTCAACTCAGCAAGATATTTCAGGATCTTGTTAGTATTTGACACGCCTCAAATGACACTCTTATGGTTTGATAAGCCCTCTTCCATCTCCTGGTTCCCGACAAAACTTGTGCCTTTAGCGTCCGCTTTACAGATAAAAGTCCTCACCTAACTACGTATATAATAGTTCAAGGATAATATTTTCATAGAGTTTTAGTACCACCTATCTACAAATTGATGTATTAAATGATACGGTAGACTGCAAAATGGGCTTTTAAACAAATAAGCCATATTCAATACTGACAATAATCAGTCATCTGACTCGGTAACATATGAAGCTTATGTTTGAAAATCAACATTCGATGCTCCATGACAAATAACGAGCTACCGTCCAGGATAAAGAGCACGAACAGTAACCTAAAGGTACAAAGGCCATTAATGGTTCCTATTTGCCATCAGAATCTGGAAGAAGAAAACTGAGAGTTGGTCTTCAACTTCTGTTCAAGAATTTCACCTACACAAGTTCCTTGTGTGGCATAGGAGGATCAATGTTTGGTCACCGTTTGAGCAGTTCATGCTAGCCTAGAAACAAGGCATTTGGTGAAGCATTCGAGTGCAACCCACATAGCCAAAGTGGAAGCATCTCTGAAAGCCAAAAAGCTTCCGAAAATGAGCTAGTTTTGTCTTGAGTGTTTTGTGTGCGTATATGAGAAAATAAATTATCAAAGTGAGATGTTGTCTTTCGCTATTCACATATAGTGTCAGTAATAATATATTATTTGAGCTTTATACTAGTGCCGTGTTATGGTATAAGCGTGTCTCGAATTGCCTATCGCAATTTTCTTGTATTTCCACCATCGCGCTTCTGTACCCGACAAGCGGTGTCAGAGTCCCTCTGCTGTCCTCAACGGTCCATGTCACTTAGCATCTCGATTTTGCAAATGAATCATTTGAGTACCCAGCACACCCTTACACTCTGGAAAAATTTCAAGTGTAGTTGCATGTAATGTTTAAATGGAAGCATTGGGTTGCATGATCAGTGCTGCACTAAACAATTAGCTTCAAGGGCACAAATGGTGACTATTTTGGTTCATCCTGGAGCTGGCACTGAACTCTAACACCGCACTAACACTTACCACCCAGGCACTACACTTCAACGATGCAGCACGTCCACCAATTTTTTGAAAGGTGTCAATTTTCTCTTTATAAAAAAAAGAAGAAGTCACTGGCCATTTTTCTATATAGTCTACAAGATTGTATCTTGAGCCACGTCAATCGACACACTATTTACTAGTTTCGACTTGTTTTGTTTAAGATAACTTTCAAGTCTTATTATTAGACTTAATTCCGATCCCGAACTAGAGTTTCATTCAATGGCAGTGGGTGAAATTCAAGACAAAGAACAATTGTTATTTCAACATGCATCATCAAATTCATCGATTGGTTAATTGGTTATTTCATGATGTAAAATTGAACATTTCCTTAAAAATGCTAGTTTGTGCTCCTAATTGTGCTTGAGCTCGAGCTTGAAACTATACATAGAGTTTACGATACACAAGAAAAAAAAAAAAAAGAAAATTAAAAAACTTCGTGGGATTATGTATGCTTACTATGCTTGCCAACCAATTATTTACAAAAACATGATTACTTTGTTGGGCTGGCAAGTCAATTGGATCATGGTAGTTCACAAGTTCGAGCTGGTCTCGACTTGATACTGGAGCTATTCAAATCGGAGTTTGGCTCGGTTCGACCATAAAATCTCAGTACATTTTTACCCCTCGTTTATATGTTCAAAGTTGAAATTTATCAACTGACGTGTGAGATAGGGTTAACCAGATTGTGGAGATTTTGAAAGACGTAGAGAACTTCATTTCCTCATAAAAAAACACTAGGTGGTCCAACAAGCGAATTCATGGTCTGAACTATGTGCATTGGAAGAAATGGAAAAGAAAGAGGCAGGGACAAGACAAGACAAAAGAAGCACATTCTCACACATATTGGAATCAACATAAGACAATGTGTACCAAAAGTTGATGATATGATTGACGAATACAAATTGATTATTATTTTCTTTTTCTTGCAAATGAAGAAAATGAAAAGCTTTGCGCATGCGGAGGAGCATGTGATGACAAGAAATATTAATATTGATCGTGTTGGCATCGTGGCTTCCACACAGAAGTGGAACCCTCTTTTCTGGTACCGTTAAAACTAATGCATTTCGATAGATATGCATATTTTTTTTTCCGGGTGATGAAGTGACGTTGGAGCTCATCTGTCTTCCCACTCGGTTCTTCAGTGCTCAATCTAGGACGCCCACCACAACATGCCAATTACGGTTCCACCAGCCCTACCAATTTGAGAAGGCTTTGGTATCTTCCTATTGTTGATATTTAGAGTATGAAAGAAAATAACGATAAGGTATTTATGGTTGTTCAATCCCAATTAAAGTTATATGATCTATAATTATAGGAGTGATTAATTACATTAAGAATATAAATTGAAACATAATTATAGAAAAACTTTATATTACATATAAATTACACATTAATACTGCCCCTCAATTTGAATTAAGTGTAACAACTAAGAGAATAGATGTCAATACCTCGTGACGTGGACTAGGTAATCCCTTGGTGAAGATGTCTTCTAGCTAATTCACTGTAGGCATGTAGCGAACATGAAGATTGCTAGAAGCAACTTGCTCTCAAACAAAGTGAAAATCCAACTCAATGAGTTTGGTGTGAGCATGAAACACAGGGTTGAGGGCAAAATATGCGGTAGAGATATTGTCACAATAAATGGTGAGAGGATTAAAATGGGGGACTCTAAGCTTATGAAGTAAATGATGAATCCAAATAGTCTTAGCAACACAATGAGTGACATTATGATTATCAACCTCCATACTAGAGTGGGCTACGGTGGTTTGCTTCTTGGCACTCCATGAAACAAGGTTGACGTGTAGAAAAACACAAATGCCATAGGTGAAATATCAAGTATGGGAGCACCCAACGCAGTCTGCATTTGAACAAGCAGCCAATGAAGTAGGAGAATAGTGCTCAATGAGCAATCCGTGGGTGGATGTGATAGCTAAATATCGATATATACATTGGACAGCTTGGAGATGAGGTAATCTAGGTTGATGCATGAATTGGCTAACCAAGTTCACATAAACACTACTATTGAACACATGAGTGCATCAACCATTTGTTAATACAACATTGAAGAATCACAAAGCTTACTATCGTTAGCAAACAACAAAGTCATAAGGCCAAGGGAGTAGATATAGGCTTGACCTTAGAAAGGTCAAACTTGCGTAAAAGGCCATCATCATACTTAACTTGAGATAAAAGCATATCATTAGAGTGGTCATAAACCTCAATGCCAAGGAAATAGTGAAATGGTCCAAGATCCTTTATAGCAAATTCTTGTGAGAGTCGAGAAATCAAAGGCCTTAATAAATGAGGAATATCATCGATGACAAGAATATCATCAATATATAATATAAGAAATAGAAAATCCCAAGAAGAAGCATAGACAAATAACAACAGATCCGCCTTACTTGCTGTGAAACCCAAATATAATAAAAAACTATTGAAATGCAGAAACCATGCAAGTGGAACTTGCTTTTAACCACAAATGGCTTTCTACAAACAAGACCCGTGATTTGGGAACTTAATAAGAGAGAAACTAAGATTGTAAACTTCCTCACAAATGATGTCATACAAGAAGATATTCTTAACATTAAGGTTCCATACGTTTCATGGAAAGTGCGGCATTTTTTGAAATTGTTTTTCAAGAAGTCATTTTTTAGGAAATTAACCATATTTTTCGATGTTCAGCTGAAATTTGAAAATAAACTAGAAAATATTCTTTTCCATTTAGTGAGGAAAATATTTTCCTGCATACACTCATTTTCAATAATTTTTTATTATTTTATTTTTAAAAAAAAACTTATTTTACAATTTTTGAAATTTTCTTTTCTTTTCTTTATTTCTTCTTCTTCCTTGGTCTTGGTTGGTCGTTGGTCATGGTAGTGGATGGGACTGGCCACTGGCAAGCTTCAACCTCGCCATAGGCTAGCGAGGCTCGAGCTGGCCTATGGCCTATCGCCAATAGCCTTTTTTCTTCTCCATCGCCTTGGTCGGTCGTTAGCCACAATAGTGGTTGGCGATTGGCCATTGGCAAGCTTTGATCTCACCATAGGCCAACGAGGCTTGAGCTGGCTCGTGGCTTGATCGGTCAAGGCTAAGGAAGTAGAAGAAAAGAAAGAGAAATTAAAAACTCAATTTCTTAAAATAATAAAAAAACAAAATGAAAATGTGTTTGGTGAAAGAAAGTGAGGTGGAAAAAATTATGCAAAATGTTTTTCACTTTTTAGAAAGTGTAAAACATTTTCCCTACTTTTGAATGTATTTTTTCCAATAGCGGAAAATGTTTTCCTTAACTAATTCATTTTCTGTGAAATGAATGCCAGAAAATCTACCAAAAGTTTTTCTAGTGGTTATTTTCCATGAAATGAATGAAGCCTAAATTGACTTATGACCCATTATATTGAAATCGCAACAGAGAGAACAACTCGAATTGTATTGAGTTTAACGGTGGGGTTAGAAGTCTCGTCATAGTCCAATCCGATCTATTACTTAAATCCTTGTGCATCACGGTGAGCCTTGAAGCATTCAATAGTTCCATTGGATTTTTCCTCAACCTTAAAAACCCATTTACAACCGACTAATTCTTAGAAGGATCAAGTGGTGTAATATCCCATATTGATTTGTGATTGAGGTGTTAAATTCATCTATCATGACTGTTTCCAACATGGGTCAAGAATGGCCAAAGATTTTTAAGTAGATGTCTTTTTGTGATAAGAGATAGAGATTAAAAATTTTCTAGGTTTAGAAATTCCAAATTTGGCATGAGTCTGCATAGGATGAGTGTGCAAAGAAGAAATAGTACCGGAGGAGCTAGATAGAGATGTAGAGAGGATTTTTTGAGTTTGATGTGGAAGAGATTTGGTGGGGAGATTGTTAGGTTGAGACACAGTGAGTAAGTTCAAATGGAGTAGTGGTGGAGGTGAAAAACAATTAGAAACTAGTTGGGTAGGCCTGACAAGAGGAGAGAGGTGGGTTAGAAGGCTAGGCTAGAGAAGTGGAGAGAGGCAGATGAGGAGGTTGAGGGTCAAAGGAGGTAGAAGGAAACATAGATTGATTGGAGGAAAGAAAAAGCAAAGGGGTTGAACTACAATGATGGGTTATGGGACTAAGAGTTGAAGGATTTTGTGAAAAGGGAAAATTCTTCTCATCAAATCGAATGTGATGATTGACAAAAACATGACTACTTGACTGATGAAGGCAACAATAGCCTTTGCGATTTGATGCATACCTAAGAAATACACATGACAGATTGAGGTGCTAGCTTATGGGAGACAAGACATGGAAGAAAATGACAACAAGCACACCTAAAAATCTTGAAGAACGTGTAATCAAATCAAAAAACAAACAGTGGAAATGAGAAATATAGAATAGAACAAGAGTGGGGAGATGATTAATGGAGTAAACAATAGAGAGAAGAGCATTAACCAAATATGAATAAGGCATATGAGCATGGATTAATAAGACCTAAGACATTTGAATTAAGAGTCTGATTTGCATTTTAACAAACCATTTTGAAATGGGGTGTTTGGACAAGAAAAGTGTTGAATAATACCATTACATTCAAAACGAATTACTAGTATATGTTAGGAATGTGAATATATGAAGAGAAAAATAGAGAAGAAAACAAGTGAGAATTTTACGTAGAAAACCCTTCCCAAAATCAGGAAAAAGGGAAAAACCACGGTGCCACACTAGGCAATCTTCTACTATTAGTATCAGTGTTACAAGCTCTATGGTTACAAGCTTCAGTGTTATAACTATAAAAGATATTGCCTTATATAGCAGGAGTTTGGGGCATACATAATTAATATGGAAATTACATGTATGCTATTTTTCTACGCTACAAGCTCTTGGGAGTATATGGTTAAGGTGCCTTATGCATCAGCTATTGGCAGTTTAATGTACGTTATGGCATGTACTCAACCAAACAAAGCTCATGTAGTGAGAGTTGTGAGCAGATACATGGTAAATCCAGGAATAAAGCATTGGGAAGTTGTAAAGTGGTTATTAAGATACCTAAAAGGCACTTCAGGTATGTCATTATGTTTTATAAAAAGCGATGTAACTTTATAAGGCTTTGTTGATGCAGATCTTGGTGGTGACTTGGACAATAAGAGGAGCACCTCAAGTTACAATTTTACTTTAGGTGGCATTGCAATTAGTTGGATGTCTAGACTTCAAACATGTGTCTCTCTCAACCACTAAGGTAGAGTATGTTGCTATATTTGAAGTTGGTAATGAGATAATTTGGTTGGAAAATTTTCTGAAAGATATAGGCAAGGAACAAGATAATAGTGTTATTTTCAATGACAATTAGAGTACTATTTATCTTGCAAAGAATCAGGTATGTCATTCAAGGACACGTTGAGTTAAAATATCATCAAATTCATCAGTTGATATCTGATAAGGCTTTGTCATTGAAGAAGATTCCCGGTGCAAAAAATCCAGTAGATATGTTAATAAACTGCCAACAGCTGATGAGGGAGGTCGATGCACTAGAACAATTTGAGCTACAAAGATAAAGACTATGAAAGATTATTGCTATTTTGTTTGAAGATCAGCCTCCAAGTGGAAGATTGATAGAGTTGTGGAGTCTAATAGAGAAAAATAACAATAAAGTATTTACGGTGTCTCAATCTCAATTATGGTTATATGATATGTATTTATAGAAGCGATTAATTACAATAATGGTACCGACAAAAACATATTACAAATATACTCCATGATAAATATAAATCACACGTTAATACCTATGTACTCGTTGTACCTCCATTACGCCAAAGTTTTCGTCTTAATTTTGGCATAATGCCAATTCTAATCTTTGATAAGCAAGTTGTTCCTTAACTTACATGTAAATCCAATAGAACTTCCAGGCCCGCGGCCTCGGGCACATATTCATAAACATGGAAATGGAATTAAGGTGGAGATGTCTTAATTAATTCGTCGTCGAAAAGGTCAACTTAGGATTTCTTAATTATAGTCGTGAAAGGGCTAACGAAGATGTAGGGATTTCAAGAAAGAAACAAACCCTTAAGAGGTTAATGGCATTCCTTTACGATAAACTAAGTTATCTTCAAATGCGAGCATCAACATCCATCAGTTAGGTCCGTCCACCTTCTCAATTAGCTTTGTTGCGGATGCACTAATCTCTGATCATGTTTTATAACTTTGATAACCTGATTCACAAACCAAACAAGAGACAAAAGAATGCGTCGTGATATCTTCTGGTGGCTATCACCTACTATTGTTGTCCTTGATCTATTTTCATTACATTCCACTTTAGATTTCCAATCTGAATATTCCCCTTGTGAACTTTTAGGAAGTTAACAATTTATCAGTATCTCTGACACCAGGAGAAGAAGAGAAACGGAATTGCGTTTGGTCGCATTCTTGCATTTCCATTTTGCGACCGTACAATTTTCTCATCCCTAAAGCTAAAGAAACCCGTAGCTTTTACCAATTAAGTGATGAAGTAATGCTAGACAATAGACATATTAAAAAATTGTACCAAAACTCTCTTACTAAATGACGTGACAACCTTTTTTTGGCCGTAGACTCATCATTTAGTAAGAGCTCCTTTTTAGTTAAGCTTCTGAGTAAGTCTAATATTTTCCTTAAGTGGAGCTGCATAATCGCATTAGATCCATAAACAAACTACTCTTAATGCAGGTGACGTCGTCGGGTGATCATCAGAGAGACATTTGCACTGAGAGGTTATTGCACTATTTATAAACCATGTTGACCGACACCATTTCAATTATTAATTATGTGGGTCTTATCTTGGGATGCATACAAAGTTTTTATACTAACATAACCCTAGGTGGCCCTTATAAAATGAAAACACTCAAGCCCGGTGCGATCCAAGTGGGGATTGATCATCCATGTTTACCTCTTGGTTAAGTTTCTTCGGCCTTGAAACCCAATAGGTCAAAGTTCATCAAATCAAACTATATAGCAAGCATAGATAGAGAATACCAGCAAAAATTAGGTCATGGAGACATGGCATACATTGATGGGGTATTGGGTTTCCAACGTGGTCTCCAATTTGAAAATGTTGCAAGCAACCCACCAAAGCACTTAAACTAATGCATGGCACGGTTGTCGATGACCACAGCATACCTTTAATTGCACTGCTCCTAGGGTCATGCTGACGTATCTAAATTTTCATGCATTCAAATTTTGGAAGGACCAGTTTTTTCCTTTTTCATGCATGCATCTTTTGATATTATTGGAGGTCGAGAATCTCTTCTTACCCTTTTCCTTTTATATGATTTTAATTATCACGTTAACAGGAGTAAGCATTGATATTAAATTAGTGCGATAGTTGATGCTTTAGTGTCACTTTAGTAAAGAAAGAAATATTAAACGTTCTTAAAAAAATATTGAATTAATCTTGGAAATCAAACGTTGCGCAAAGCCTTTAACGATAAGTTCAAGTTGATATCACGAGCATAACATGGCATGTGTAAACATTATGTTGACATGTTAATAGTTTGCTTTTGGCTTCATAATAGGAATAAAAAATAATTAGGTACTACCGCCTTGGTGGCCATGATGATTTGAACTCTCTTCCTCTCACGAATGGGAGAAGTTCAAATCCCCATGATCGCTTAGGGTCTTAAGTGGGACGCAGGGGGTGGTGGGTCCTCCGCTTACGTGTCCCTCCAAGTTTACTCGCCAAATTGCCGGCTGTACGGGATTCCTAGGTCACTAAAAAAATAAAAATAAAAAATAATTAGGCAAGTAAAAAGCGATAGTGTAAAAGTTTTTTTTTTTTTTTTCACACAAATAGTCTTAGAATGGAAATGTTGACCTAGGGAAGACAATTAGGGGTGCTTAGAAGATTCAATTAGGACCTTCTAACGATACTGTATGAGATTTAATGGAACCACTGTCAATTATTCTAAAAACTTAAATCGCTAAATAAAAGCTTGATTTATTATTTAAATATTTTATCATGTACCATTCTCTAAAAGCCACTCATATGAAAGAAACTTCTATGCTGCTAGTATGCACAATAAAAGTAGTATAATTTATTTTTGTTTCGAGCCGTGAGGATTTCGGACCCGCACCCCCCCTTCCCCCCAAAAAAAAAAAAAGCAGTGAGGACGATGGACACACTTTAAAAGGGGAAGAGCAGGCAAATGGTTTCTGCATGTGTGCCAAAAGGAGTTGGTGGAAAGAACCTTGCATGTTCTCTCTACATCACACACAATCAGAGAAAAGAATCAGAAAGGTTCGTGGGTTCTTTTTTTTTCGTTTTGTTTTGGTTCCCTTGCATATGTCAAAAGATGAGTGTTTTTTCTTCAAGACGACAAGCTTGCTTCATCAACTTCAAGTACATGGCAGATGCACATTTCATTTTTCTAAGCTTCCAAGGTTGCATTCTCTGCTTCTGAGAGGATTAATACTAAACCCAGATTTAGTACCTTTAGTTCATCCAGTACATTTTGCATGTTGTTTGTACATGTGTGCTCCTTGCGCTGAGCTGTGAGATCTTCATATATGGAACCAAGGAAACGGACGGTTAATTAATCAAGTGTTCGTCTTTGAGCTGGGGAAATGACGATGCACCGTTGAGATAACCTCGACCATGTTGAAGAATGGTGGTTGATGATTAGAGTTGAAGTTTCTGCATATATACAAGCACGGGGTGATCATCGTATATGAATGTTATTTTTCATATCTTGGAGTCGTCTTGAAAAAAGATTTGACTGTTCATTCAACGCTTTTCTATTTTTACCAATGCCCGGCTTTTCAACGAGGTGATCACTATGCACTAGCAGCAAGTATTGCATAAACTCATTCTGCTGGACCAGGCAAATCACATTTTAAGAACTTTAGCATGCATTATTGGCGTTGCAAAATGTATATCGTCAATGCCGATCTACAGTAGTTTTGAGATGCTTGATTAATTGACACGTCCCTTGTCTCTCATATATAAAATTGCGTGCTATAACGATGGTTAAGGAAAAGGCGTTCACATGTAGATAATTTATTATTAAGTGAGTAGACTCCAACTATGATAGGTGCAAATAGGACATGTCGAATCAACTACGGTATATACTTTAGTTACATTGTAGCTTTTTAGTTGGGTCATCCATTAATATCAGCATGATCTACAAATGCGATGGATGAAGTCTGATCTTATGGATTATATGAGTCTATATTAAGTGGAAAAGAACGAAGAGTGCTCGAGTCAAATTCATATTGGTAAAAGCTATAACACCGTGTTCGGAAATCGAGAAAACTCTTCCAAGTGATTATAATGAGCCGAAGGAGACGATTATGCTCAATTGAATCGTGTTTAATGGTTGTGTGTGGTGTTGGTATTGTATGAAGTCAAAAGGATGATGTTGGTGCATTTAAATTCTGTGCTTTATTTATTTTTTCTGTTGTTTGTACAGAGTAAGGACTTGACAGTGAGTTCTTGCTGATGTCTTGCTTCTTTTGCGGCGTTTGTCACGAGACCCAGCACAATTTCCCCTCCGATTTGCTTGAGCAATGCGCATGAGCAGGGGCAGAGCAGTTATCGTGGGCGTGTAACGGAGGAGCTCTGTTTCCAATGGAAGCGTCTCTTTCTGTCTTTCCCTGTCTCTGTCTCTCTCATGTTTGGTTGTTATCAGGGGAAGTTGGAACTAGGGAAGGTCCCTTGTCCTGTCTTAGTAACACATGTCTTAGTCTCCGATATCTGCCGTCTCGGCTACTCCCTCTAGTTTGCTAATTTGGACACTTTGACATGCAAATGCATTCACATAGAATTTCCTTTACTCAATTAATCATTGTTCATCTGATGCTATATTTTGGTCCACAGTATCCTGGGCCGTTATATCTCAGTTGCGACCTAAAGGCGAAGCTAGTTGTTGACACTGATTTCTGCCAATCCTTGCACCCGAAATTTTTATGCATGTTCTTTATGGAAGCCTTTACAATATCTAAGTTTGATGCCGCATCATATGCACCACCCCGTACGTGGCAATTGTTTCTTTGGTCACATCCCCATAAGAGCATCTTTTTCTTTACTTCTCTTTTGGAACCTTTTTCAGCCGAACAAAACTAGAGTACTAGATATACTGGATACTCCATAAGAAAGCTGGCAGTACTTGGAGGCATCTTAAAGATATAATAAATATATTTCCTTTCCTCCGCCACCATTTTAGAGGAGTGAGGATGTTTACACTGTAATAAATAAGGCTCAAGTTTTATCGCATGTAATCTCCATTGTGCATGCTACTCAGCTCATCTTGTTTCTTCCGTCATTCCACTCTCCACCGCAATATCCCACCAGAGAGGTTGGTCTAAAGTGCTGGTTATCTTTCTTCTATATGTGACCCTAAAGTTCCATGGTGGTTCCTCAGCCAGTGCTGTTTAACTTACTAGCCTTCGGTCCATCTAGTTGGACTATTTTTCCTTAGAAAATGTCCATGCTTTGCACGCGTCTTCAGTCTTCATATCTGATGGCTGTAGCATGGTCATCATGAACTTCGCATATGATGCAGAGCAATGTTGGTGAAAACTTGATGATAGTTCATTTTCTGCAGTTGCCAAAAAGCTATTAGGTCCCCTGCTTTAGGACCAGCCAAAGACAAATCGCCTCTCATTTTGCATTTACTGTAATATATCTGGGCCAAGTGACTTGAATTTACTGGAAAAGATGCCAGAGGACAGTGTTCAGCATCTATCTAAGAGGAAGTGGAACATGCCCTTCATTGTTTTCTTCAGAGATACAAGGTACAGCATGATGCCTCTCTACTTTTTTTCAGTTCCAACAATTCACTTCTGAAGTTAAACTTTTGGAGGCAGTTCTGAGGTTCATTTCCATAAACACATACATATTTTGGTTTCTATATGATCATCTCCTTTTGCTCCTTCAAGCTGCGGCCTATATGGATAGTGGAAAAGCATTATCTGTTTCTTTTGGAAAGCTGATGCTCATATGCAAATTTAATTTCAGGCTTGTTTTCAAGATGGATGCGCTTGGCTTAGAGATACTAAGGATTGCATTTCCTGCAGCCTTGGCTTTAGCTGCCGATCCTGTTGCTTCCCTAATTGACACTGCATTTATTGGCCGCTTAGGTCTGATTATTGAACTCTATCTTCATAATTGAAGCAAATCTGTAGGACTTCATCACATAGAGTACTTTTCTTTTCCCAATAAATGATTGTCAAAATCACTTGTCATACATAACAGACCATGCGCCAAAAACCACTTTTGCATTTTTGTATATTGAAATAGTGTATTGCAGTATATCGAAAAGATGCATAACCACACCTGCAACAATTGTTGGTCTTGATTAGATTTTTTATAATGAAGAAAGATAAATTTCACTGATGAAACCTTATTTCGTTGATGAAGCCTTAAATTTATTCCAGCAAAGCAAAAGCTAGTTGCCTTTACACCTATCATTGTAGTATGTGATCCTACTTTGCACTACCAATAGGACTACGTGAGATTGAATGGATCCGCATTTTTCTGATGCAGACTGGAAATAGTTTTTAATGAACAGGAGTATGGATATGCATCCCAATGATTTTATATTTCTTATGAACATTTTGCCAAATTCACTTCAGGGGAAAGGATTTGGACATTTTTCATAGGATTGGTCTGTTATTATTTAATATTCACTGGCAGGCTGAATTCCTTGTTGGTTATATGATACGTTCTTACTAGTCACTTGTAGCACTTGCTCAGGGAAGTTTTCGCACCAGTTTGTATACCATGCTGGATGCTTGTGATATTTGCCAAATGGTAAATTGTGATTTTTCTGGCAGGTAGTTAGGGAGGGAAACATTATAAACCCACAAAAAAGACAGCTTATTGCAAATTGATTTTTTTATGTTATGAATGAATTGCTTTTCTGATATACATGGATTTTATGCTGAGATCATATTTTACGTAGGTCCGGTGGAAATTGCTGCTGTCGGAGTTTCGATCGCTATATTTAATCAAGCTTCAAGGATTACCATATTTCCCCTAGTCAGTATAACTACATCTTTTGTTGCTGAGGAGGAAACTGTTGGAAGAGTTGGTAATGAATCCGCAACAGGTGAGGAACCAGAAAAAGGTTCTATCAAACTCAGTGAAATGAAAGAAGTGATTGCAGAAGATGTTGCGCTTGAGAACCTTGAAAAAGGTTCAGCAACTAAGAGTGAAAATAAAGAGCTTATGCAAGAAAAAGGTACTCTCTCTCTCTCTCTCTCTCTCTCTCTCTCACGCACACACACACAAAGACGGGAAAATCAAACTTAATATCAGTTAGGCTCTGGATGTCCAGTGAATGTAGATTTTGTTCTGTTCGAGTTGTGGTCGGTTGGCATTGTCTTTTGTCATATGTAAGCAGATTCGTCCATCACACTGCTTTAAAAATTTTGCTAGTTACATTCTAACTATTTTGATATATTATTGACAATTTCCTTGTTGGTCGCCAGATATGATACCAAGTACTTGTGAGTCTCCATCTGGCACCGACAGCGATGCAGACAAATTTAAATCGTGCAAGGAGAGGAGACATATTCCATCTGCTTCAACAGCATTAGTAATTGGTTGCATTCTCGGTCTTTTGCAAACATTGCTCCTTATATTGGGAGCAAAAACTCTCCTGGGTTTCATGGGTGTCAAATCTGTAAGATCCTTTGCAGTCTAAAAATGCCCATTTGTAGTATTTTGCTAACTGCTGTGCTATGTGCATATTTCCCATCAATTCTCTTGCTTGATTATATGAGTGCCTCAAAATTTCCTTATCAAATGTAGATAATCAACTTTAAGATTTATATTGGTGACGCCTTTCATGAGATAACAAAATGCTCTTTAATTATTGAAAGGTCTGCATAAGTTACTTGTGTCTTTGAGACAAATCTGACTTTGGAGATTTTCATTTTCAACCCGTCCCCTTTCTTGACTGGTTTTGTGATCTCAGAAAGGCAAAGATGAAGCCAATTCTCACAAACTTATAGCTAAGAGGATGAAGAAAGGGTTTTTGGCTTTGGCTTTTTTCCAAGTTCCTCATAGCATGAAACTTGTAGTGAAATACTATATCTATACTGAAAGCACTCAATTAGAAAATTGTTGTGGAGTGGCATCTTTTTTTCAGTTATTTATGTTTACTGACATGAACAAATGCACGAAAGAATGAGTTAAAATTGATATTTTCTGTCCTGTTTGTCCATGTTGTCTCATGGCTCAACTAAAGAAAAATTGAGTACGGTGTAAAGATTGCTTTGGGCATCACCCTGACCAGGGTTTTCTGATTCAAGATCATTGCTGTTGTTTGTACAATCACATTGCATGTCCATTACAAATGATAATTGTGAAGAACTTACTCGAGATTCATCATCTTCACATGTTCCGACAATAAGGCAATTCTCTCTGTTGGTCTAAAGTACTTCTATCTGGCACCAGCATACATATCTCCTGCATATGTAATTAGTCCCTTATTGTACCTTTCTCCAGAATTCTCCCATGCTGGCTCCCGCACAAAAGTACTTGACATTAAGATCACTTGGTGCTCCAGCAGTTCTTCTCTCTTTGGCCATGCAAGGGGTCTTTCGAGGATTTAAGGATACTAAAACTCCTCTTTATGCCACAGGTCAGAAAGATGTTCGCTATTCTTCTTCTTCTTCCTGTGCAATGCTATTCCTTTGGAGTGGTATGATTGTATAGATCCTGAATAAAATGTTCTAAATTTATGTTCTATTTTTGGTTGAGACCATGAATATTTCTGGTAAAGTACAGAAGCACGTTAGAAAGCCTGGAAGATGACTTCCAGATGTAATTGCACGCTAGAACAGAAATTAGTAAAGCATGCAAAACGGCCAAAGGGTGTTAGGCGAGAAGGATGGCTTTCAAGCCCTATGACCCACAACCACTCACCTAAGACTGATTCTTAATGACTTCTTTATTACTTGGTTTAGAGAAGCATCATAGCCGTCTATCCTGTCTCTCAGTCCTAGTTTTGCTCCTCAAGTACTTAAATGAGTTTGGCATTCACGAGAAAAGCCACAACTAATTAATTGAAGGACATGGACTATTAATTGCTAGAAAGTCTTACTATTTAACGTCTGTTGTATACAACTTCGGTTAATGGTTGCAAATCAAATGTAAGAAGCAAATTTTACATCTTTTAAAAAGACACTGTGTTGACCAAAGGTCTTGGTAAAATCCTTGAAACAGTAAATTCTGTAGGAGCTTAAATCTAAATTGTTGCTCCTGATTGCTTTGAGAGGAAGATGACCCTTGTTATTCCTGATAAATTGCAATAACTGCATCTACATACAGTTTGCATCTGTAAACCACACTTCTTGATTTTGTGGAGTGGGATTAACTCCCTTGTTAATGTATCAAGGAAGAAAAAGAAATTTATTCCCAAGATTCATAGACCTTCCACTTGATTTCGTTGTTTATTGGTTCAAAACAGTTATAGGAGATGCTGCAAATATCATTTTGGATCCCATACTTATCTTTACCTGCCGCTTGGGAGTTAGTGGTGCAGCCATAGCACATGTTCTTTCTCAGTGAGTAAAATTTTCCTCCTTTCACTTCTCTACTTGTTTGGGCCATTAGGACTTGTAAATTATGGCAGACGATCCTTTCAGGTACTTGATATCAGCGATTCTCTTATGGAGGCTGATGAAGCAAGTTGATCTCTTACCTCCCAGCATCAAAGAGTTGCAATTTCATCGATTCTTGAAAAATGGTAGGTGGTCGATTTCTAACATCGATGGATTGCTTGTGAATGTGAATTTCCAAATCAAGAAGTTTCAATTCAGACTGTTTGCCCACCTGATGAAAAAAGTTGAGATGTGGAGAAATGGTATCGTTAATGCACTTCCAGTAAAAAATTTTGCAAGACTTGCTGCCCATTCTGCTAACGTAGTGTTCATGCCATTAAAACCTGGAACATTAACCTGGAATTTGCTTCTTCTGTAGTTCTAGATTAGTGTATCTGAAATATCTACTTGAACCTTGTATTGGTATCGGTTAATGTTTACTTTCTGCTCACTGGTGCCTGCAGGTGTTCTACTGTTGGCTAGAGTGATAGCTGTTACATTCTGCGTTACATTAGCTGCATCAATGGCAGCAAGGCTCGGTACAACACCTATGGCTGCATTCCAGATATGTCTTCAGGTGTGGATGACATCATCACTCCTGGCTGATGGTTTGGCTGTAGCTGGACAGGTAAATGCTTCTCTTTCTGTCTTAACCTTGAAGCAGTGAGTTTTGTATTGCTATATACCTGTCACAAAACGTTGAAACCTTGTATCAAAGAGTATACAGAGGCACCATAAAAGTCGGCATTTGCCTATTCTAGACATATAGAAAAAATAAAAAATAAAAAACCTTGTTTTTCAAGGATTTAATGTTCATCAGCTTCTGGTCTGATCTCTTGAAAGAATTGCTCATATTTTCACTTCATAAAAACCCAGTTAAACCTCGGCAGAGCCTAGTAACATGAACTGGCAAATAGAGCTAATTAGAGTATACTCTGGATCCAATTTCCTTTGGTCATGCATTGGTCTTGAAGTAATGTTTATAACGTTGCTCGTGTCAATGGGAAATTTTCTATCGTACTCATTGAATCAGTGTTTAAGTTTTGACTGATAAATGATAGATATTTTCCTTTCCTAACAAAATTTTAGGCAATATTAGCGAGTGCATTTGCTGAGAAAGATTATGGCAAGGCAACAGCTGCTGCATCCAGGGTATTACAGGTATGCTGGTTACAATGAACATGAGATTGTTGGAAGTGATCTACTTCTGTCTTTTGTTTTCTCGTACGGTATCATCAACATGGGATTCTGATACTTTTGTTTTGACGTGTATGCCAATATGAGATAAGCAGTCTGGCTGTCCCTGAGTTATTCATGTTAAGTACTTTAAATAACTATCAAGGAATAATTTATCACGTGGTCAACGGCATCCTCTGTTTGCAGATGGGTTTTGTCCTAGGCCTTGGACTTGCCGTTGTTGTGGGGGTCGGTCTGCGATTTGGATTGGGTGTATTTACAAAAGATGTCAATGTTCAACAAATTATTTTTGTTGGCCTTCCGGTACGTCCCCGCTAATCAGCAGCATGCCTTTCTAATTCAGACTGTTGTACGAACAAACTTAATGTTCCTTCATATGCCAATCAGTTTGTTGCAGCTACGCAGCCAATCAACTCATTAGCTTTTGTTTTCGATGGTGTTAATTTTGGAGCTTCGGATTTTGCTTACTCTGCATACTCCATGGCAAGTGCTAAAACTTTATTATCTCATGACTTTGGTTCAGCCGAAATTCCTTTCTAATTTCATCGCTCTCTTTTTCTAACTTCCAGGTTCTGGTGGCTATTGTTAGCATTGCTTCCTTGTTCCTTCTCTCTAGGAGCAATGGCTTTGTCGGAATCTGGGTTGCTTTAACAATCTATATGGGTCTGCGTACATTTGCTGGTGTCTGGAGGTAACTTTGGCTTTTAACTGAGTCATTTGCAAGAATCTGACTTAACGTGATCTCCACCTTGGGATTTGCGTAGAAAGGCCTGAAAGGTCTGATCAAGTGACAAGTTGACTTCTTCATTTTGTCCATTTTGTTGGTTGGTAGAATCTTAGGAATTATGTCATTAGCGTTTGTGAAACATACAATAAAACGGGCCAAAGAAAAGGAGAAAAAATGAAATCGAGAGCGAGGAGTGGGCACTCAATCCAAATTTGCCTCTTCATGCGAACAAAATTTCTTGTTTAATCAGGCCAACGTTTATCTTTAATTTTTCAGAATGACCATAGTGTCACCCGTAAATGGGGCTTCTCTTCCACTCCTTTGCTCATCTACCTTTCTTTCTTTTTTGAACTATGTTCATCACCATCATTCCTGTAATTGACTGAATTGGTTATTGCATCTGCAGGATGGGAACTGGAACTGGTCCTTGGAGATTTCTTAGGGGTCAACGTACACCGCAGGCTTCATAATTCTAGCATATGCAATCTGGCGGCATTTCTTGTTACTAGTTTTCCTCCACTTCCTTCTGTTTTATGCGAAGAAATAAGTTGTCTGTCTCATGTATGTTTCATGCTTATATCATGATTGACCTATTCAATAGATCTGTTCAAATGCTGCTGTACATGTATGTCGATGATCTCTCTCTCTCTCTCTCTCTCTCGTGTTTGTGCATGCATCTTCGTGGATGCACCTCTCGTAAAAGGTGGTAAGACCAGAAGAGAAGTTTCTCAGGGACAGATATCAAGCACTGAAACTGGTTCCTGTCAACAACATGGCTGTGTTTGCACGGAACACTTTGTTACAATTCAAGCTCTCTCTACCGGAGGTGTCTGGTCATCTGAGGCCCTTGATAATACCATAGTGAAGCAAACCTCCTTTAGCTTTTGCTTCGAGTTTAAGATAGAAGAACGCCAATCATCAACATAACGGCTAGCAGGCCGTATCCCACCTTAAAAACATTCCTCCATTTTTTGAGGGCGCATGACTGCCTTTTATACCTCCAAACACACGGTTTCTTCAGTTGATTGGGTTTCAATTTATTGTTTTCCCTAATTGGAGGGTTAGTAAATGTCAAAAACAATAAAAGGTGCTTGCTTAGGTATTGAATGGAAGATGGGCGCTGTTAATTCCAATGGAGCAGCAAAGATTACAAATTGTTGATTGTTGTAATTAGATTGCTTCATTATGGGTGCTAATTCATGGTTTTATGTGCAAAAATCTTTTCGGACGTCTCCACCTAAGTTTGACTTAATTGAGAGAACAAAGATGGTATAAATACGAGCATCTGAGTATTAACGATACTGAATTGCTTGTGGACGTTCTTTTGCTGAATGAAGTGCTTATAAACTTGGCTCAAGAACAGAGCGAATCATCCTTCGACTAGCTACTCTGATTACTTGAAAGAAAGCAAAGGATCAAGCTTACCTCCAACGGCACATCTCTCCTCTATTTACAGAACTAGACATTCTTCATAACCTTCTATACACGTATATCACAGAGAGAAGCAACATACTGGACAAGTAGGTACTGGTAACTACAGAGCTCGCAAGTTTCAGGATAGTGTGATGTAAAGTGACCAAGACTCCGGTTCGACTTGCTGCGTCTCATCAGCAGTTGATTCCACATTCTTCGATATCTGGCCCAGTGACTCTAGTTGTAAATGGATCAATCCTCACCCACAACAAAGAGAAAATGGAAGCAAGAAGGATTGACCAGACGACAACAATAGTAGGAGTGCGGTTCTGGCGTCCCATGAGACCTTTGAGGAAGGGATAGAGATGAATGATCACCCAAAAAGCAAAGAAGAGCTTACCAAATAGAGGCCCCCAGGACTGATATCCGCTGTTGATAGCATAGGAAATCCCTGCAACAACCCCCACCAAGTTTATAATGAGGAGCGTTGTGGGTGGATGAGCAGAGTTGTCCATTTGAACATGTAGAGCTCAGTGAAATCCCCTTCTTCATCTGATGCTTTTGAGGTGACAGTAAAGTTGGTGTCAATTCCAGCAAGCACTTTGAGTAGACCTTGGAAAACAGCAAAGAGATGGGACGAAACACCACCAATGACCCAAAACTGCTCGTTTCTCCACCACTCATCAATTCCAACACCACTCCATCTCATTTCCAGGATTCCAGTAGCAAAAATTGACAGGAAAAGAGAGATAAACCATATACTTGCGATATTACTAATCTGCACAAGAAAAACCACAACTAATCAGTACATCCTAAAAATGTGTACAGCATACAAATGCATAGCAGTAGGAATAATAAGGGAAGTTTTTGACATAATTTAATGCAAGGAGCCTCTAATGTATTTTTAGCAAAAACAACTTAAGCATATAGGCATACTCAACTTTTATTGACTTTATCGAGGAAACAAGAGATCACAACCTAAAGATACATTTGTTCTGTTTATTTTCCTTTACAATTAAGTTCTGTTTGGTGGACTGATATAAAGTTGAGAAAGACTGTCCATTGTTTGTTTCGCCCATAATTTCCATGTCTGGATCTTTGGAGATATATATTTAATTGAAGACAATATACGGTTTCATTCATATCCTTCTGCAGAAAATGCATGCCTCGTGTTCATAAGGAGATGCATCCCAAAATCTCCAAATAGATAACAAACACACATAATGCTGCTCACTATTTATTGTTACCGATGAGCGTAAACAAATGAAAAAGAGAGCAAAGAAGACCACATTCTAAAGGAGTTTCCTGCAAGGATAAGCCAATGGACCATTTCAAATGAATCACCAAAGAACAAAGAAACATGTTATTGCAATGAAAGATTATTTCTACCCAATAAACGTGCATAAAAATTTAAGAGCATATAACAAACCTGTGGAATAATAAACTTGTTTGTAAGTAGACAGACAGCTGGCAAGGTACAGTACATCAAGAGAGGGATGGCGGTGACTGGATAAATTGTTGTGTTAACATATGCAAATCTCTCAAGCCACTTCAGTCTACCACCATAGCCATACCATATGGGGCAGTGCCGACTAAAAAGAATTTCCACTGAACCTAGGGCCCATCGAAGCACTTGATTCAGTCGATCTGAAAGATTGATAGGGGCAGAACCTTTAAAGGCAGGGCGTTTTGGCATGCAATAGATTGACCGCCAACCACGGGCATGCATTTTGAATCCTGTGAGAATATCTTCTGTAACAGAACCATAAATCCATCCAATCTACAAAAGATAGCCAATTCACACAGTTATAATTTAGCACAAAGACAATAATATATGCAAAAGAACATGAGAGGATAAATACCTTAGTACCAAATGAATACGAAGACACAAAATTCTAACATGTTCAGGATTCAGTGAAATATAACACTACCCATGATAAACCAATCCTCGGGCTATAATTTTGTAAGTGCCTTACTCAAAAACTACATGTCATTGTTCTTCATATAATTAAGCCTTCTAGCAACTGATCTTGAAGACACAATACTATCATAAAGCAAAATTAAAAAAGTTGGCATAGAACAAAATGCTGGCCTACAACAAAATTATAAAAAGCCTCGTAATTCACTTGCATACCTCACTGCCCCATTCTGATTTATCCTCATACCCACAGCTGATAACATGAATAGCCTCTTTAAGAAGGGTTTCTGGTGTTGCAGATTGAGGAACGCCGCCATTTTCCATGAGAGTCGAGGCTACAAAAACAGCAGACTGACCAAACCTTTTCTCAAGGCTCATTTGGGACATCAATAAAGATTTCTCATCATCAAATCCAGCACCTTACAGAAGAAAATTCACGCTTCAGGATCAAACCAAGGTGGCATGCCCAATGCTACTATTTGATAGGCATGCTGACAGCAACCAGAAAAGACATGCAAAACTCTCAGATTAACAGTAAATAAGAGAACTCAATGACATTGTCATTTAAAAGGAACCCCCAGATGGAACACAGTGTTGAACCCATGCAATAAAACAATAAGATTCTCACATAAAGACGAGCAACACAGTGGCTGCAATTGACAGGTCCACATCAAGTTTCAATTGGACATCTTGTGAGTACTTCTGAAAAAAGGTACAGTAAGATTACCTTCAACCCCCTCTTCTATATCCTCCAAGCTGAAAATAGGGACAGTAGTATCCACATGCTTCCCAGATCTCTTCCTGTCTGAGCTCTTCTTACTCGACTTTGAACTCTTCTTTCTCGATCCCCCACATAGCAAGGACAGCACTCCTGGCTTCTTATGTTTAGGTTTTAGAGGAGGTTCATAACCATATAAAGCTGTTCTATTAAAGACGCACCCAGTTCCCACGTAAACAGGACCTTGTATACCATCTAAACCTCTCAAGTTTATCTGGAGAACAAATAAAAATTAAACAATATTATATAATTAAAACCCTTCATAACGCGAAATGCTTGCAAGCTTTGCTCCACAAACAAAGACATGCTATGTGAAGGACCCCTCTATGAACAAATTAAATGCCTCCATAAATCTAAAATAAGGACTAGCACTACGTCAATCCATGATGTGATACACAACTTACATCAAAGAACACAGTATTCCGGTTTGCATATCGGTCGTTCTTATCAATACCATCAAATCTCTGGGGAAACTGAACATAACAAACATGTTTGCCGAGGTTAGGATCCATAAGAAAACACATTGCTTCTCTCAAGGCCTTGCTGTTGTTTATGTAGTGATCACAGTCGAGATTCAACAAGAAAGGTCCATTAGTAAGCACGGCAGATACACGGACCTGCAAGGGATCCATATCAGCTGAGTATGCCCAAACTGATATTTTGATTATTAATTTTGCAGAATAAGACTTGCGCAAAACATTAAGTTGATATCTGATAAGATTTATCAAACTCACCAGAGAATTCATAGCACCAGCTTTCTTATGATGTTGGAAGCCAGGACGCTTCTCACGAGAAACATAAACCAATCGTGGCAGCTCATTACCCTCAGCATCAAGTCCTCCACTTTGCCCAAGGAACACCTGCAATCAACAGACAAAAGATTATTACATTTCTGAGGAGCACAAACACTAAATGTGAAACTGACAGCCCAACATATCAAACTCATATTAAATGGATATAAAACAGGATATAATACTTGCATTGACACAAAAGGCACAATGGAGAATCTTAACAGACTTATAGGATGCAAATTTTAATGCAAAACCATGCTTAAAGAAAACTATAACTAAAGACGTGTAGAAAAGTGTCATTTCTATCAGCGAGTGGTGAAAAGACAAGACTCGGTAACCTTTTCAAAGACATCCACAAGGAAAATGAATGATACAGGGCTATGCAGCAAAGAGAAAGGCACGAGATGAGTGCACACACACCATGCTTGATGTGGCTGTACGACCTAAGTGACTAACAGCCCTTGTTAGAACTTCCCTCCAAGAGAATTTGTGTTGAATGATGAACAGTTAATTCACCTGGATCATTCCTGGATGATCTCTGGTGTTGTTTCCTGGCCACGGTGTGCCATCCTGCATAACCCATCCTTCTTCAGGAATTTTCTGTGCTTTAGCAACAAGCCCGTTGATGCGGACTTTGAATTCTTCATATTCTCTCTACAGACATGCAAAGAGAACAGCATAAAAAACACAATTCGAACAGAAAACAAGAGAACCAAGTAGATTAAAAAAATGAAGAAGAGAGAGAGAAGAGAGGGGGAGGGGGGAGGTTGGCTTGCCTTCATAGCTCTGCGATCTTTGACAAATGATGGTTGAATTTTATCCTTCAAATAATCAATTTTTTTGGTGAAGTACCATTCTGGAGCCCGTGGCTCAATGTTATATTTCTTGCAGAATGGAACCCATTTCCTAGCAAACTCTGCAGTTTCAGAGAGTGCCTCAAATGTCAACATGGCAGCTCCATCATCGGATACATAGCAAGAGACCTTGTCAACTGGGTAGTCAACTGCAAGAATGGATAGCACGGTGTTGGCTGTAACAAGAGGAGGTTCTTTCAGTGGGTCAACGGTACTGACAAAGATGTCAACAGCTGCCAATTGTGATGGTTCTCCTTCTCTGTCATATCTGTTCCAGGTGAACACACAGCCACTGTTATGAACATTGCAATTACTGAAAAATAAAAATGATATCTGTCTCACAGATCTAATCAGACTTATGACTGACAAGTTCACGTACCTGAGGGCAAGCCTGTCAAGATATGTCTCACGATTTACAGGGAACCATTTGGGGAACTGATCCAATATCCATGATATTGCAAACCATATCTCGCATATTACAGATATTAACCAAAGTGCATATGCATTAGGCACAGGATTTGTTATACGGTAGTGCAAGAAA
Organism: Eucalyptus virginea; assembly: GCA_014182375.1. Taxonomy (NCBI): domain Eukaryota; kingdom Viridiplantae; phylum Streptophyta; class Magnoliopsida; order Myrtales; family Myrtaceae; genus Eucalyptus; species Eucalyptus virginea. The sequence continues at coordinate 19,012,621 of CM024523.1, read as the reverse complement.
ATGCAGAGGATAACCAGCCGCAGCATAATGACCATCCTGTACGGGTTTATTCGGGACGATGGAATAGAGACCTTCCTTGAAAGAGGCTGCCTAGCTTCATCATTCCTGCGTGGAGGAAAGAATACAAGAATGAAGAAATAGCATCTTTATAGCAATAGCTATCTGACGACTCTCCTGTTTTGTTAATAAATTATCTTTTGACCAATAGAAAAACAAATGTTGAGAATATCAATGTAATTCGCTGCCACAGGGAAATAATCCATTACTTTGAGCAGGGTTTATCCCCGGGAAAAGAAAAGGAAGGATAACAGAGCTCGGGAACTTATAAAGTAATAACTCACAATAAAGAGTCATCAGCAAGCACATCAGTGCTAGCATCAATATCTCCAGCTCCCCGCTCAGAGGCTGCCTGGCCAGTGCTCATTGGTCCAACATTTTTCTCCTGTTTCATCTTCCAGCCATCTACTCTCTCCTTCCAAGCAACATTGCCAATTCCAGGTGAACCAAATTCCCTCGCTGGATCCACAACCCTTATGTTAGCTGTGAAGACAAGAAATCTTTATCAATATCTATGAGAGCATGCCTAACCCAGATAACAGACATAATCAGTTAGAAGCTTAAATTTGACCTTAAATGGGGCACCATGCACGTGGTCGAGAGAGAGAGAGAGAGAGAGAGAGAGAGAGAGACGTACGTGATTGAGTAACATCAGATGCATAAGAAAGTGGACGAGCGCGATGCACTCCACCAACTCCAGGAGATGCCATAGAAAGTCGCTCAGGTGAAGCAGCAGATAACTCTCCAGAAACCTGAGAATTTAGAGCGGCATGTGAGCAAGTTCAGTGACACAGTCAACCAGTAGAGGAAAGTAGCTTTCCAAAAGTTCTTTAGAGTACCTCTTGTCTACTAGTAAGCAGAGGAATATGGTTACGAGAAACCTCTCCATCATAGTTGGCCGGAGCAACATTTTCCCCTCGTCCATATGTCATATGCCAGCTCAACATGCGTTCTGCAATTTTCTCCTTTTGAGTTTGATCTTCAGAAGAGTAACGGTAGTCATCGCCAGCATCTCCATCCTCTTCATGGTCACCAAGAATGGCAGGACTTCCTGCAAGACAGAAGCGTATAATAAGGCAGGTAGAACTAGGGTTATCTCATAAGAAGTAGAATTGACAAATTGAAACCCCAGGACTGTTTGGGTTGGCACTTGGAATTAGGGATTCCAATAAACATTGTGGAAATAACACACATGGACAGTCCACCATAAAGCAGTGGGGTCTGACTTTAAGATACACATATAAGCAGTTATAAATTATAGGGAGTCTTCCAAACATGGAGGCTTCAAATACCAATCTTGATGCAAACAAAAGCACACTGCAACAATATTGGAAAATGGAAAAGCAGTCAACTTTAAAGTAGCACTGAGGTTACTTTACTTCTATATACCTTTGTGCCTCTTGTATCTGGTCTTGCATTGAGGGCACGACTGATTTCCATCCTTCCTCTCGTATTCATAGCAGGGCCGACAGACAGGAAATGCACAGACATCGCAAGCAATGAAGGGTTCCCCATCAAGAGTTTTGCCAACATTTTCACCACATATCTGGCAGACTTGGCCCCCCAGACTTTTCAAGGGCTTTCCCTGGGCAAAAGCGACAAAATTCACACCAATGAGTCAATCTATTTTACGGCAACCCTCCTACCATAATATCTGCAACCACAGTATGATCACCAACTCAAAAAATAATGCTGTCGGTGCTTTAGAGATCAGTGTGGCATAGTATACAGAAGCAAACAGGGGAGGCCCCAAATTGACTCAAGTAGTCAGATTAATTGAAATAAGCAATTCGGCAAGTATCCGCTTAAAAATTTCTGGATCTGGAGCGACTAATGACGCAGCTTGACACTCTGTGAGATAAATAAATTGCTGCAGTTCTATTCATAGTAGAAAAGATCCGCAATAACTAGAGAGAGGTCGATGCACTCATGCTTGCCAAGTTGCACACCTGAACTACGTTATGCAGAGAAGGACCGAATGCTAATGACAGTAATTACCAAAAAGAACTTGTTAAGTGGAAAGAAATTCTCACCCCATTTTCAGCATCGGATTCCATCGCTGGAGCACCTCTTTGCCGAGACGTCAAGAGAAGAACACAAAACTGACTGGGCGTCAACAAGATCGGTGCATACGTAGAGGCTCACATGCACCTTCGCACGTGCTAAAGAGGCAATCGGAATCTGCTTTATCGGAGTCCTTCCACTTCCAAGGCGGCTTCTACACTTCTGCAAAAGCCTGCTCCAAAGACTAAAAACTAGTGGGAAGATAATTCACGGAAAAAGTTCGACACCTCCAGCAAGCCAGAACAATCTAGTCACACAACTGCCGCATAAAGTGCAAAAGCCAAACGAGCAAGTTTTCATCCATGGATCGACGCTCGAGGAAGGGGAAGGAAAACGCATTTCCTCTGTTTTGGCTCGCCGCTGAAGCGAAGGCGACATGCGAGATTGCTTTGCCAAAGGATCGAATCGATACGTACAGACCGATGTCCGAATTCAAGAAGGAAGGAACAGGGGATGCGAGTCTCACCTCGAAATCCGAAACTGATCTGAAATCGAGCGGAAGGTCGGGGGTGATCGAATCGAAGAGGGGGAAATGGAGAACGAAGGACAGCGACGATGGCGATCATCAAAGCGCGGGGTCGATGTCGATGTGTCAGCCTCCCATTCCAAAGCCACTCGATAGCTGGATATGAAATGAAGCGCACACTTCTTCGAGTTAAACGAGGAAAAAGTAGCCGATTGTACGAATGACGACGACGCGAAGGAAAGGACAGCGACAGTGCAACCGCAACTCCACCGACACTCACCAGCGTCGGCAGTCGAGAGAGAGCAAACTGTCGGAGATCAGACATACCAACCGTCCATCATACTCCTGCGAGGGATGTTACTAAAGTAGAAAGCGAACGTCTTTTTTTAAAAGTTTGCGTTCTGGGGGGTTCATCCATGGCCATGTCGGCCCAATCAGTAAAAGCCCGGCCCGAATATAACGTGAATCGGATCGATATATACAGCGATCGCTCGGCCTTCGCCTGGGGCCCATTGAATGGGAAAACCCTACTACTTACTTAGACTCTCTTCTGCCTCCTCCCGTTTGCCGTCCAACTTCCGACGTCCTGCGTTTCTCTCGGTCTCAGCTGTGACCGGACTTGGGGTCATCCCTCTGTTGGACGCTCTCCATTCAGTACACATCACTCTTGTGGTAGTAGATTAGTGGTGGTGGTGGTGGTGGTGGTGGTGGTGTGAAGGAATCCCGATGATGAAGTATTTAGTAATCTGAAGGATGCGCGTGAAGAATCGAAATGGAGTGGTTCATGGGTGCTCCCTCTTGTAAGAGGTCGAGGTTACCACCCTCCATTTCGCATTCACGCCATTGCCAGCAGGTAGATACCAGGCTTTCTCTCTGAGGGATTCCCTTCTTCCGTGGTTGGTCCCCATCCCATCACCATAATCAGAACCCCAAATGGGGTCCACTCCTATTTGATCTCACCCTCAAATATGTGCGACTTCACTTCATTTGTATTTACGATGTGACATTGCAGTTTCTTGGTTTTTTCTTCTTCTTTTTTTCTCCAGCCGGTAGCGAATATGGGCGAGTCCTGAGAGAAGGCTCGTCAGGCTACTGTTAGGTGTTAGATTATTAGAGCATGTGCGGGTGGTGATTCTGACATGGAACACTTGTTATTGCATAATTCACACAAAAGCAGATGCATCTGTCTGGGCATCGTCTGTGCTCAGGGATGCCTCGTCCTGTATGTTGGTAATGACCTTATAGCATAACCAGATGCACCTCTTGTCAAGCATGTAGGACAGAGACATGTAGTAGACCTCTCTGTACGCCCTTGTTATCCCGCCAATCTTCTCATCCCCCTAATAAGCAAAGCTTGAGTTCCATAGCACATCAAAAACTTTTTGCAGGTGGAGTTCTCCTGAATTCAAAGCCCCCATCTTTACAATAGCAACAAGGAATGCCCTAGTTCCCACAAAGACACCCTTGACAAGCCTTTTCGACCTCTCGAAATTCATTTCATTGCGACAATCTTATACCTCACAACTCACATCGAATGATAGTCCAAAGGAGGCCGTTTGCGAGTTTTCTTTTTGCATAGTTACGCAATGCTCTACTAAATTTTCACAAGTAATTGGGATATCACAACTTTCCAATCTAACTTTTGTTCGCCATTGCTCAGCGCTTACATCACAATCAATGTGTAGAAACTGAAGAGATTGGCAGCACCCGTAAATTCCATCATTACTAACTCTGCAAACATGATTAAAAAAAGGCCTCGCGAGGCCATGCATTGAAAACACAGTTTCCTTTGCAGAACATTCCTCTGCGTCGTGCCAGAACCACTTTTTCTTCTTTTGCTCCATAATTTAGAGTTGAGAGAGAACGTGCAATCATTAGAAAAATTATCCAAAAAAATTGACCAATTCAATCCTAAATATTTTAATTATGCCAATTTAATTTTAAACTTTTTAATTATGTCAATTTAATCATAAACTTTTTGATAATTTGTCAATTTAGTCCCGAAAACTTTAGACGATTTGTCAATATAGTCTTTCCGGTTAATTATCTAAATAATAAGGTTATTATTAAATTGATATAATTGAAATGTTTAGCGCTAAATTAACAAATTGTTAAAAGGTGTAACACCATAAATTTGACCTTTTCAACAATTATCACTGCAATCAGTTATAAGAATCCCTTGTAAAGTATATCTTATTGAATTGGGTTCTTTAGATATATATAGTTGTGCAGACAACCAAATTTAACGTCGCAGAAACATGTACTTATGTATTGCAAAAGTCATGCGAACCAGTCTCTTTTCCCATTTATGCAAGACTCAATGTCGTTAATTCTTCTTGAGATGTACGTGACACGAGAGTGACATCATGGCTTACGTTGGATTGAGGCAGCCCAGTTAAAGTCCCAACCCGACGTTTACGAGATGAAATCCATAGTGCACAAAATGATCAACATGCAGACGTCATCCAACCGAAGATTTTCCCAGACGAAACGAGAAAGCAGCGTTAACGTTAACGAACCCAAGTTAGTCGCCAAGAAAGCGACTCAAAACTCCCATTCCCCTCCCCCCTTCAAAGATGTCTTCAACTCATTGCAGACACGCCAACCTTCGTCATGATGTCTGCAGATGCATTTCTTCGCTTCCCTCTCGTATCCCTGACTCGAACGACTCGTGATTTACCCACGCCCCGTCGATGAAGTCGCCAACTTTTCTGATATATTCTCCTCTGTGCACCCCATGTTTCTTGCTTCTTGCCCCACACAACATGATGGTCCATCCTCCGTTGCATTTCTCGGCACGTCTTGAAGGATGGTCAACCAAATCCCTTTTGACTTTTAATGCTGTCCATTTTCTTCCCCCTAATGCATGATGCCTTTTGATCTTTCGGATATGAACGGGTCCTACACCCATCGGGAGCCAATCACGGAAGTTACTCATCATCTTTTGTTACGGTTCCAATGAGGAACGGGAACGAAATTACGGAGCTCATCTGAAAAGAAAGTAAAGAGAAGCAGAGAATTTCAAACTCACCGGCGATTATTTTTTACAGAACCATCGGCATAATATAAGGAAGAACAGTGGATTCTCGTGAGCACAACAAATCACGACCTGAAATTTCGATGCGTCCCACTTGAGACTCATGCGATTCATCGACTTCGGTGCATTGGCCTCACACAAACCGGCGGTGATTGGCCCATGCTTTTTGAGCGTTTCTAACTTTGGGCTCAGAGTCATGGTGGACTAGAATCACTGTAGAATGTTGGGTCAAAAACCGTTGGAACTATGACTAAAACACGGTGTGTTCATCTTGGCATCCGCCTAGATTTAAGCTTGATTAAGCCACAAACGTCAAACCCGATTGAAGGCCATATGTCAACAGCTCAAATTTCCACAGCCCCAGACTATAGGTGGTTATGCACCGAATGTCCATTACTATAATTATTAATCCCAAGAAACGAAAAAAATGTTTACCAAATAATACCTAACTCACTGGCCTCCGAAGTAAGTTTCGTACTTCCCTGGACAAAATGGAAATATGGTAATGTACCTAAACTAATGTATATGTGTATGTAACGAGTATGACCAAATGCATCCAGGTCAAAACCTGGAAATCCAGCATATTAAATTGGAATCCAATGTACTTTTGAGAAGCGAGTAGTTATACCCACAAAAGCTCTTAGGCGACTCTATTCTCATATTCTATGTTGTGCACACTTAGCGGTTGATTCGGGTGGTATCCCATTGTGTACATGGTATGACTGAGGAGGGCCTACCTAATGCGTCAGAACCATGAAATTTGTGCGTCTTGGTTAACCAGCAAATGTAACTAACCAAAACTGCTTATATTTTTCTTCAACTGCTGGAACTCCTAAAGTCAGCTCCACCTGCTCATTTTCGCTTCTTGTTTCTTCCGAGTCACACTTCTAGTCCATCCCTCATCTGTCTCATTAGCTTGATAACTACGTTCTCCAATTATATCTCCCATATCGCTCCTCTCTCTCTCTCTCTCTCTCTCTCTCTCTCTCACCCTCTCCTGACAAGCACATCGCTCCATTTTCCTCTATATATATGTTGCATGACTTTGTTCTTACTTGCACAAACACATTCGTTCCATAGTCTATATCATTATCTATACACTAGACACTTTCCCTAGCCTTGCCTAAGACTCTTGTAACTCAGATGCAAAATGTATTTGCAGAAGCTCCAATTTTGCGTCTCCATCATCTTAATCACCTCCTCATCATTCTGCTTTGGCAGCCACAGAAATGACCTATACAACCCAATGGCCCGCCTCTCCTCAGTTAGGACCGCCAGCAGGGGTCGAACCTCCTACTATGACTCTGACTCCTGGAGGCAGCTCATGCTGAAGCGGAGTCGAGCTGCCTCTTCATCAACTTCACTTAAGTTGGTGAACGTAAATGACTACGGTGCTAGAGGAGATGGAAGTGATGATACTGAGGTATATAAATGCACAAATAACCCCCTCATTTTAATAAAGTCTTACTGAATAAGTAGATATATTTTGTTTTCCTTTTTCTTTTCCTGTTCTTATATCTGTCTGATTCATGTTGAAGCTCTTCTTGGGAAAGTAACAGTCAGGTGTTTTGGTTATGCATGTAGGCATTCACGAAAGCCTGGGAGGCTGCTTGTTCTGCTCAGAGAGCTGCTCTAGTAGTCCCTCAGAGCAAAACCTATCGTCTTACGCCCATCACATTCTCAGGTCCTTGCAAATCTGACGTCACAGTAAAGGTGAGCTTCATGCGATGCACACAAGAAAAAGAAAACAGGGAGTAGTATTCACCAGAAAATGTAATGAACCCAGTGTCTTCCAGTTGTTATAGTATCAACAGATGAATATACATCCAAGTAATACACTTATTTCTCATCTTGAGTGAACATGAACACCTTTCTTCTTCATTTCTATTTACTTGTTTCAGATCTATGGAACAATCGAGGCTTCTACTGACCAATCAGCCTACAAAAAGGATCCGAACCAATGGCTGACGTTTGAAAACTTGGAAAACTTGGCAGTAGAAGGCGGTGGCTCCATAAATGGCAATGGAGAAACATGGTGGCAAAAATCCTGCAAAAGAGACCCAAAACTCGTGAGTCATTGGAGCTGCATCCTTTTCACTACGTTTGAATATTGACCTAGAATTCCCTATGCACTAACACAAGCAATTCCTCTCTTCTTCCTTGAATGTTACGATGCAGCCTTGCAAGGACGCACCAACAGTAAGTTCTTCGATCTGCCCATGATCAAAGACACATGTCAATCTAAATTCGAATGGAGAAGAAGTTTTATATCCCCTGGATTTCCTAAGGAGAACTATCTTTGCAGGCGTTGACATTCCAAGAATGCAACAATCTGAGGGTAGCTGACTTATCCATTAAAAATGCACAACAAATGCATCTTGTATTCAAGAAGTGTGAGAACGTGAGAGCAGTGAACCTCAAGATAACTGCTCCTGAGGAAAGCCCAAATACTGATGGGATTCATGTCTCAGAAACTCAAAATATCATCATTGATAGTTGTGTCATTGGGACAGGTATAACAAACGGACACCTATTCGGCATGCACAGATTCTGGCTCTGGCTCCAATATTTCTCTAGCAACAAAATGCGAACAATATCCTCACTTTCACAAATCATCATGTCCGGGTGAACTAAACCTTGGGTGATAAATTTCTTCCTAATGATCTTGTTTCAGGGGATGATTGCATTTCTATAGTAAGTGGGTCGAGAAAAGTTCAAGCTACGGATATAACCTGTGGCCCCGGCCATGGCATCAGGTTTCCTCTTACCGTCCTTCTAACTAACATACACGAAATACAACTCTCCTACTTTAAAAAGAAATATATATTCTACACCGCTTAACTGCTCCTCCTACTATAATGTACTCGAAGCTCATATCTTATCTATTTTATATACAGCATTGGAAGCTTGGGAGAAGATAAATCAGCTGACTATGTTTCGGATGTCCTAATAAATAAAGCAAAACTTTCAGGAACCAAGAACGGTGTGAGAATAAAGACTTGGCAGGTGAGATTAGGGCGATGGATTATCATTTTTACTTTTTCGGCCAGGATATTGACATGCTTGGTCGTGAGCGCATCCACTAGCTGCAGGTTTTGAACAATTAGATGGTGTCACAGAATATTAAAACACTTCCAGGATATATTTAATATCTCCTTTTGATTGCAAAACCGTAAGAGGGGAGATGAGGAAGGGATAATTTGTTTCCGAGTCGAGGAGAATTTGGCATGATGAAATTGCTTTTTGACTTGGTGTGAGCTTACAAGTTTTTCTTAACCAAACTCTTGACTTGCGCTTAGAACAAATATATCAACTTCGTCGGTTAAATGGATGACTTTAGCATAAATTCATCCTGACTTCGTCGGTTAAATGGATGACTTTAGCATAAATTCATCCTGACTTCGAAGCGTTTAGAAAGTTTATGAGGGGCATAATCTCAATGTTGACCCATCTCCATCCAGGGAGGATCAGGGTATGCGAGAAACATCAAATTTGAGAACATTGCAATGACCAACGTGGAGAATCCCATAATCATAGATCAGAACTATTGTGATCAAAAGGAATCGTGTCCACAGCAGGTAATAGAACATCTGTGCACCTATCTTCTTCTAGCTCGCTCCCCTGGTCATGATCAGCTGGTTCTTATTACCATGATTGACTGATTACTTGATCGCTATTTGGTGGGATGGTAGGCCGCAGCTGTTCAAGTAACGGACGTGTCTTACATGAATATCAGAGGAACCAGCGCTTCAGAAGAGGCCATAAAATTTGACTGCAGCAAGAACCATCCATGTCAAGATATTTTCTTGCAAGACGTCAACCTCCAAAGCGGATCTTCAGTTAAGAGCACCGAAGCTTCTTGCTCAAATGTTAGACCTACCCAAACTGGAAGTGTCTCCCCTCACTGTACCTAAGGACAAAGGGAAGGGGCTGCTATCTTTTGTCAACCTTTACATAATTTGGCGCTGTAAATGTGTGCTTTATCAATTAGAATGGAATAGTAACCTCGAACTTTACATTAAATAAAATCGTTTTCCACGCAACTTCTTTTGGGAATTTCTCCTAAAGCTCTTTAGGTGAAGTGGGGATGGGAAGTGGATAGAGTAGGATACTTACCCCGAAGAAAGAGGAGCTCTTTCATAATTAGAGCACGAATCGATTCTATATTAAGGATGTCGCCAACAAAAGCCTACTACTCCCAGACAATGACACATTAACAGCACCAACAGGATTTCCCCTAGTCTCCTCAGTTGAGGTATGGTTTTCAACTTCAAGGTTCGTTCCCATCAAAACACAGGGCCTCTTCGAGAAAATTGTAGTTTTCCAAGGAACAGGACGTCTTCATACATGACTCAACACCCTATACGGCAGTGTTTTGTCCAATATCAAGAGCTCGATAAATTCAAGAGGTAGACAATGGACAAGGCACTTTGTTAAAGCTGATTGTAAACAGTTGATATATACCAACCACAACCGCATATACGTATAATCCATTCTTTTGAGCGTATCGTCGAGCTTCCACAGTGGAGCCCCCATCTGTTTGAACATGAATTTTTTGCTTGGGTCGTCCCCAATCAATGGACAGGTTAGATTCTTAGGTTGCTCGCTTGTTAGGAATCCTGTTGAGGATTTCAATTCAGGCTTGCCTAATCGGCCTTGCACAGCTTAATTACTCAGATGGTCTCTCTGCCATCTGAGTAAGAATCAAACCTCGTGAAGTTCTTATTATGGGTCAATCAGAGCTATCGAACACAGTCGATTCCACGTAATTTCGTTGCCTTGCTCCATGTGATTTTATGGTCTTGTAATAAGACTATCCTAGTCTACTACACCTCCTCTACATCCCAACTAATCTCTAGGATTATCCTATGACAAGCCCCTCCAATTTTTCCTCCCATTACCCGAAGCTAATTTGCATAAACAGCAGAGCTAACAAACAGGATCTTTCCATGCAGTTGAAATATAATAGCTAAATGCAGTCGAAGTTACTGCAAATACATATCTAGAGAATTAGCAATTGAAAGTGAGTTTACCAAGAGAAACGGGATGAGAAGATGGGTAAGTACAGGATATATGTATCCTGGAAGGTGTGCATGTACATAAATATATCAACATTAAGCTAACAAAACCACCGTTATTCTCAAATAAGGCTGTCACCCGCTAGCACGTCGTGGCTGCTTGCCGAATTATCCTGCGGTTTCTCAGCATCCTTGTTGACAGGAGTCTTAAGCAAATCACAATAGTCAAAATCAACTGTGAAACAACAGCCTGTTGCATGGCTCAGCAACTCCGCATTGTCCACTACAATCAAGTCATCTTGCTCGCCAGATGAATCACAGCTCTTGTCATCACAGGGAAGGCTAACATTTGATTCCGGCATTTCATCCCATAGAGCTTTAAGGAGATGCTGTGAATCAGATTTTTCTTGAGCTATAAATTTCACATCCAAAATTGGGGCCTTGAAGTCCAACGCACAAGCAGCCTGTGAAAATGTGAGAATATCATGCAGAATGCTCCCCTCAGACTTTCCATTTGCAACTTCAAAAGCTCTAGTGCAATCAACAGACTCCACTTCCTTCAAAAGATGAGGGCCACCGTCAATCTGTACCCAAGGCATCTCATCTTTGACATCAGTATCTTCACCGGCTAGGACACATCTCACTTGGCTACTGGCTTCTTCAGGTTCATTTATCTCCTCTCTCTCATGTTCACCACCTGTAACATGTACATAACATTTTTCTTTATCACTAGGTGACCGATAATCACTTTCCTCATTGATTTTCTCAGAGCGACCATCGTTGCTAGTAATAGTTCTATCAGTATTGCTCTCACCATCTCCGGAAGGTAACTCAGAAGAAATTATTTCCATCACACGCTCCATCCCATCAGTCATGCAGACAGAATTGTGTGCTCCATCATAAGGTATTTCGGGTGAAGTTCTCTCATCAAAATTTTCCTCATCTTCATTTGAGAACTCGGGAGCCTTGACAGCCAGTGACTGTGTATAATTTGGAGGGCAAATCGTAATAGAAGATGCAAACCCAGCAAGGGCAGATGCCAAAGCATCATCTATAGACGATGCAGGTCTAGGTTTTTCCTCTGGAGAGTCAGCAACTTGCTGTAATACGTGGCTTTCCTCATCATCCTCTCCATGTGGAAAGTCTGGAGCTGACATGGTAAAACTTGGAAGCAATTGGGAGGTACTCACAGTATCACGGGTTTCATCAGGTGGAACGCATAATATATCTGAAGAACCCCCGTCAGAATGAGATTCTCCACGATTACTTTCATACAAGGAGGTTATATTTGACTCACTAAAGGAACATTCTGGGGCCGAAAATCTCTTGCAAGTCTGCAGTCCTGAACTCACCGCTCTGTGGTTAATCACTTCAAGTTGCTCCTCTACCCGTTGCAGCCTCGCTTCAATGCTGCTAATTGGCTTAATCATATTTTCTTCAAATCTCAAGCAGAGACTTTCTATTCTGCTAACTCGGGAAACAAGCTGTTCTAGGACACTTTCAAAATGACTGTAAGAAACATCCTGCTTTCTGTTAGTATCTGTTTCCCGTACAGTTTCCTGAGCTGGTTCAGAAATAACCCTCTCCATATGCTGAGTATAAAAAATGCCGGTAACATGTCCACCTCTATTTGCAACATCGGCTGTTACAGTTACTTTCCAACCCAGATTGGGTTCTGTTGTCTCTGAAACAGCAGGTGGGCACTTCTGGTCATTCCTCACATCAAAAGCATCTTTATCCTGTACTTGGCCAGCGGTTCTCATTTTAGATAATTGCAGGATGCTAGGCACAAGCATAGCCATTAGTGAAGTTCCAGATGCAGTTCCCGATTGCCTGTCCTCATCTTCAAAGTTAGATTCAACAGATTCTGCAAACACATAGATTTCGTCTATATACACGCAATCTCCACTTTGAACTGAGAGCAGACGAATTGTGAGAGATGTGCAGGGGTCTGCATCAGTAATCTCAGCTGTTGCCTCGTAAAAATCCTGAACAGAATTTAACCAGCATCATAAAAGAAGAGCAAAGGAGAAAAATAAAATTGCGTTTGTCTCCAACAGTGATTCCTAATTTAAGCATGTTGGAATCTTCCTTTGATATGCTGACAACATTCCTTACAATTGTTTTCTGTTCATTTCCTTTTTCAAAATTTAAGGTGCATCCTATTTCTAATTTGGATCCATATACAATCTCATAAGCACTCCAAGCACCTTCAGGTCCTACATATGTCTTGTCTACCGCACAAGCATAACAACCGCGAATCACCTTGAGGTCTCAACAAATAGGACACACGCATAGTTCAGAATCAACTATAGGATATGAGACGATAAAAAAAAGAAAGGAAAGGAAGCTACAACCACATACACAAGAGGCGAGTCTATTACCATCTTGACAGAGGACTTCAAAGATGTAGAGACATCTCTGTTAGTTTCAAATGAAGTGCTGGGCGCCTTCACTTCAACCCAGTCGTCTTCACCAGCATTCGAATTGATCTCACTTTTGGATCTTCCTCCGGCAAGATCATCCATAGAATCCCCAGGAGAAGCAAGATTAGCTGCTTGAGGGACATCCCCGTCACAAACTCCGTCCCTTTCAACAATGCCGCATCGAACTGTACAGAGATATTCATTGGCCGTCTGCGGCTTGGGGGAGTAGTAAATCTCATAAACTCGAGCAGTGCTTCGGACATAGACTTGGCGCACCTCGTGTCTCTGAGCGAAACTAACTGCAGCAGACAGAACTCTTTCGTCACTCATAATGACCGTAACAAAGGCACTCAAATAATTCTTCTTCGAGGCTTAAGCAAGTAATGATCGGGCACTCGAGGTGAAAAGGACACACGCAAATGAACCACTAAATCCCGTCAACACGAATCATTCGAAGGCCACTAACAGATGATGTTCTGCCTCGTATTGCTTCAAATCAAGGACAAAACAAAATCCAAACGCAATTAAATGACGGAACTTGGAGAAACCCCGCGACAGAGCGACTGCATCTCATCTCATAGTCATGACTAATTACTAATTCACTGCACGAAAAGAAGCGGCGAGTGAGTCAGAAAAAGCTTACTAGTGATTTCGCAGGGGCTGCGATCGGGCGACGGAGGGCGGAGGAGGAGAGGAGTTTTCGGAGCTGAGCCGGCCGCGCCATCATCGATCGGAGAAAGAGGCGATTCGATGGCCACCGAGTCGGCGAGACGGCCGGCTGAGACGGTCCAGCTCGTGGCGACGATGTTCCAATCGGCGTCTTCTCCGGCGATCGAGCCCATGATCGATTCTTCAACTGGGAAGCGATGGAAATCAGTCGGCGGCCGTCGCAATTTCGATAATCGGGATGGGAGGAAGGCGGAGAAGGAGGGGGAGCGTGCAATTGACGTCTGGTGATCTCAGATTTCTCAGTGGGCCCAATATGTATGAAAATCGGAAGATATTATATATTATGTCGCTGAAAATTTTATTTTCCGTAAAAATTACGATAGAAATATGAAAAACCAATACTTCACAGACCAAAAAAAAAAAAAAAAAGGCGTAAAGTCCCCTCCGGAAAATCTTCCATGAACCATCCTTTTTTAATTTTTCTACCGTAGTTTTTTTTTTTTTTTTTTTGATCCAATTTTTTTTTTTACCGTGGTTAATCCAGTAAAATTAATAAAAAGTGTTCCCATTCCTTTCAAAACAGTTCAACAGATAGCAATTTCAATTTCCAATCGCAAATCTTATCTACAAAATGATAAGATGATTACATTCAAATAATCCCAGCATCACCAACGGAGACCCATTAAATTATCCCATCTCTCGTGAATTAGCAAGAAAGTCCCATTGTGAATGCGTAAAAATATTTTTATGCCAGCACTATCTTCTTTTGGAATTTCTATTTTTTTTTATCATAGGAAGCAATTTCTAATTAATTTGCTAGATTTACCCTAGCCAACAAGAATAGGGTAGGTATTGAAGTTAAGTGGGTCGGGATGTGAATGATATCTTAATAATTTCGAATCATTAGCACTTTTCAATCTTAAGTATAAACTTTTCTTATTTGCGTCAAATTGAATATCTCTTATTTTAAAAAAAAATTAAGTCTCTATCCCCTGAGTAGGCCCAATTTCTTTTTTTTTTTTTTTAAGGACACATCTATTTCTGAATTTATGGATTTTATTGAGTTTTTTTTTTTTTTTTTTTTTCTATGGGTGAAGTGTGAGCTCTTTTCCTTGCCAAAAAAAAAAAGTCTACCCACAAAATGCATCTTATCCAATGAACGCGATTTGCTATGTTTTTCCTGGTAAGTTATAAAACCTCTGTTTTTCCTTTATTAATTTTTATTTGTTTAATGCTAGCATGACTCCTATTTTGTAAATAATTCATGTTTGATGTCCTGATCATGTCATGCTTTTAACCATTGTCGATGTCATCCTATTTGAAAAGTAAAGGTGATAGAGGATATGTTCATATACTGAAAATTTAAAGGTAACTATTTTTGGTTCAAATTGAAATTGTACATTGGATCAAATGAACAAAGAGATGGCCTTTCCACGTCTCTAATGAAAGGCAACAGGTATCAGTCTTAGCTTCTCCCTATAGTCGGTATATATCCTATATGACCTGCTTCATTTGCACAGTTTGGAAAAAGAAAAGGGAACAATATCGATTGCCTTCATCGTCTGATTGCATTAGATTAGGTCCATCGGCTTATTCCATCAAAAATACAAGATAATGTGATGAAGTTTGAAGTCATTAATGACTTCTTTAGGATGATACCTCTTTTGTCTTTCTAATTAAACGTAAGAGATGATGGTTCAAAAACAACAATTTCAATGTATAGTACTTGATCACAAATGGGACATTGGGAGGGAAATTTGTCCAAAAAGTCCTAGATCTATTGCCCTTTTGTTAATTCAATTCTAAACCTTTCAATTTTACCAATTAACTCATAAACTTTTTCATTTATTGCCAATTCAGTCCATCCGACCAATTTTGATTGGAATTTGTTGACGTGGACGTCGATCATCTTATATGGTATGGCCAACCACGCGTTGACAAAATTTATTATTTTTAAATATTTTTCAAATTTTTTAAAATATTTTTATTTTTTTTTTTTCTCTTTTCTTCCTCTAGCTGGTCGCCTAGCCTCTAGCAACCAACCAGAGGATGCGACCGGCGAGGGTTAGCCTCGCCAGCCGCAACCAAGGGGCGTCCTCGCCAGCATCACTCCAGGTCCTCCCTCACCAGAGCCTCGCTCGCGGCCAGTGAGGCCAACCCCCTCCCTCATTAGAAGCAAAAGTAGGCAAGGGCGACCTTGCGGCCCTTGCCCAAGGCCCTCGAGGTCGTCCCTCGCCAAATCTCGGTGAGGGTGACCTCATGTGAGGCCAGCCAGGCCGACCCTCGCTGGCCTTTGGCAAGGGCGAGCCTTGCCCAAGGCTGGTGAGGTCACCCCTCGCCAAATCCTAGCGAAGGCAACCTCGCCTAAGGCCGGCGAGGCTAGCCCTCACGATTGCAACCTTTGGCCGGTTGCTAGAGGTTGGGCGACCGATCGAGGGCAACCGGTTGGAGGAAGAAGAGAGATAAAATAAAATAAAATAAAATAAATATTTTAAAATTTTTGAAAAATATATTTAAAAATAATAAATTTTGTCTATGTCGTCGGCCATACCAAGTAGGACGCCCGGTGTCCGCATCAGCGAATTCTAGCTAAAATTGACTAGATGGATTGAATTGGCAAAAAGTGAAAAAGTTTAGGATGCAATTGGCAAAATTGAAAGATTTATAATTAAATTAGCAAAAGTGCAATAAGTTTATGATTTTTGGACAATTTTCCCGACATTGAGACGACAATGCAGACAAGCCAACTCCCAAAATAGTTGCGACAAATGACCTTTGCCTATCCAATTTGGAATTGAAAAATATTTGAGAGAGCTGTTGCACAAACAAAATAATCATTATATTTGTATCTTAACTCAAACACCCAGGGCCTTCTCGACCGGCCGTGTTGTCTAATCGCATTAGATTTAGCTCCATCGTTTTATTCGATAAGAAATACGCAATAGAGTGATGACTTTTTTGATATCATTATTAACTTCTTTAGGATTCTCCTTTTTTGTCTCAATAATTAACCAAAAGAGATGATGGTTCCCGGAAATTCAGTTGCCCTCACAAAGCCTCAACTGAATGTCTGAACAGCTAAGCATGATTACAGCTACTACGTTCACCTCTTTTTAGCAAGTGTGGGGAGAAGATAAGATTATTTGTCCTCATGATTACTTCAAAAACAACAAAAACAACGTGAAAATTGCATATACCAGGTGATACAGACAAAATAATTATTACCACTTGTTTGGTTATACAATACTTAATCACAAATGGGATATGGGATGATAGGATAAGTACACTAAAAGTACTAAAAGTTATGTACGGCGTTTTTTTTAGTGCCAAAAGTTTTCGCCAGCTCACTTAAATGCTAAACTAGAGAAAAAAAACGATCATTTAAATGCCAACGATGAGAAATTTCGACTAAATTGGTTATGTGTAATTTATAATTAAAATTATAATATGATTTGGCAAATTTTTTAAAAACTCCAGCCCACATGCCACCTAGCATGCTTGGCATTGAAGTGATCGCTTTTTAATAATGACCGGCACTTAATTTATCACTTTTAATAAAATTTGGCACTTAAAAGATTATTATTTACAACTTTTTGACAACGTCATTTAGTAGTTATATACTAACTAGGCACGCCGGTGAGTTATGTAGGACTAAGAAATTAATAAAATATAACTACATCGGATTTCTGACGACTCAGACCGGACTTAGCATTCAAATGATTGTTTTTTTTTTTTTTTTAAGTGGCACTTAAATGATTTGAAAAAAAAAATTGATAATAAAATAAGTGCTATATATAATTTTTGGCACTTCTAGTATGCTTATTCCCAGGATGATGGAGTAGACAGACCACCTCCCAACATAATTGCAAAAGATGACATAACTAACTAATCTCTCTGTCTATTTCCTATCGACTTTGGAATTGAAGGATATCTGAGAGAGCTGTTGCACAAACAAAGAATAATTATGCATATAATACCTCTTGTTCTCTTTCCTTGTTTGGAGGAGGCAGCACATCCCGTATATTAGCGAGAGCGGTTTTTGAATCGGACGGAACCTCTGCAATAGGTGCGTCCAACACAGAGACGGGAATTGCATCAAGTGTCTCCTCAAAGGAAGACTTCATTGTTTACGAGTTACAAGACCACCTTAAAGTAAATCAAATGGTCAGACTATAAGACACGATATAATCGAAATTAACAGACTGATGTACAAACAGGAAGCTGCATCAACTTTTCCACTTCCGCAAACCATTTTCAGGCTCCAAATGGAAAAGACCAAGCAAAGGCTGTAAAATTTTAACAATAGAATTATTGATAAAACTTTGTCTTGGCCAAATAATAAACAGGTGATCTATCACACCCGGCAACATTCCAAAAGCCCTAGACTAATGGATCTAAAATTTTTCCGAAAGTGGCTTAGTAAAGCGAAGGCCACTAAAATCCACCCCTAGAGTTGTTGGATGTTTATTTATAAAACAAGGAAAATGTGTTTTTTCTTGTCTGGTTCGGAATGTTAAGATCCAGTATATAGGAAATCTTGAGTAGGAAAATCATCTTTTCCCTCCAGCGAGCAAAGTTGTTCTCATCGAATTAGTCCAATTTGACCATATCTTTGATTTATGATTTTGATTATCTCTGACTCTATTGTTGAATAAAGTAAATCCTTAAAAATTATTATCGCACTTCAAAATTTGACATGATTATTCTATTGATTCCAAGCCATATTTTAACAACAAGAGCACCTACAAAGGAAGAGATTATCTAGTTAAACCATTCCTCCATCCATACCTTGGCCACATCACGCAGAGTTGGTTTCTTTTCACATATTCCGAGGACAGCATCTCCGCAAATTCTTACTCTTTAAGAGCCTGAAAATTGGAGAATTGGGAGAGGAGGATATGCTCGAAGCAAACTGGAGGCAGTGACTAAGCAGATAATAATTAGGGGTGAGCAGCGGTCTAGGGTCGACCCCTGGACCGACCCTGGACCGGCCCAATCCGCGGTCTGGTCCGGTTCCCAAGGGGACTGGGTTGGTCCTTAGTCCTGAAATTCCAGGATCAACACTGTACGGGTTGGTCCTCGGTCTTAAGAGTTTTGGGTCGGTCCAACCCTGTATATTATATTATATTATATTATTTATAATTCTTTTATATATTCAAACATAAGTAAAATGTATGTTATATTATATTATATTGAGATGTTTTATCAATAGCACTAATAATAATTTCAATTTAAAACTTTTGTTGAGTATTAATTAAGTATTGTTTGTTTTGTTTTCGGGTGTTTAGAAGTTCAAGTGAATTAACAAGATGTGAAATTATATATTCATGATTTATATTAAGTACTTTGAACTTTTTATGGTTTAATTGTATATTACTAATGAATTTCAGCTGCATTTTGCTTTTCAATTTGTGTCAAATGGTATAAGTTTTTGAAGAGTAGAGTAGTATTGTAGTTGCTATGGTGATTTGCTAGTCAAATGGTGTGAAGCTCATTTTTGGTTGAGTGGACTCTACATGATCAAATGCAGGAAAACGCTTTTGCATATGGTGTTATGAATATTAAAGATAGATGATTACAAGAACTTTCCATCTTGTCCCATATCTCGATGAGCGATTAGCAAGTACGAAATTTCTATTATTGTGTCATCTTAAATTTGTTAAATATGTATTGGTATTTATAGTTTAGTTGAACAATGCCGCATTGTCGATGGATGTATAATTTGAACTTGTAGGTTTGCTTTTTTAGGGAGTATAAAAAATAAGAAGAAAAAAAAATTATCAATCGGTCCGGGTTGACCACAGAACCGGACCGAACCCATTGGGTCGGTCCGGTCCTTGGTCCCGAGCTCAATAGGGTCGGTCCTCGGTCCTAAAAATTGAGGACCGACACTGTACGGGTTGGTCCTAGGGTTAGGGGGTGGCCTGGACCAACCCGGACCATGCTCACCCCTAATAATAATTATCCAGCCACATGCACAATAATACCCGACGGCGCGTGACGCCCTTTGCTCGGAACACCATAAACGACGCTATCTACATACGCCAAAGTCTGCCATGGGCTGTTAAAATTTATGATCAACTTCAAATCACCGATCAAATTTTACAACCATAAAGCGAGCACGGCTCGACTTAGCTAAAGGTCTAATCAAGTATGATCTATATCGTTGCATTTTATATCATAGAACAAAATAATACCTTTCTTCAATACCATAAAACATTCCCTAGTATTGTCACACAAAAGACAAAATGGCAGTTTTGTCACGCCCCGAACCTCGAGCGCGCACACATCCCTCGATAGTCGATAAAATTTTGCGACGTTCCCAGGACTCGTCGCCAACCCTTTTCATTTTATTGCACATGCGGAAGCGAATTAACTAATTCCATGACAACAACAAACATAGAATAGAAAAGCAGGACAACAATTTCCAAATCAAAATACACATTCATAAACACCTCAAGCTTATACAAAAGGTCTGTCTCATAAAGAACTACTGAGCCACCCATGCTCCTAACCCTTCCGCTTCAAGCTCCAAGTTCTTCACACTAGGGAATTGAAAATTGTTATTCAATAACCAGTAAGATATAAATCTCAGCGAGTTCCACCCCTAAGCCCCGGTTAGTACACTAACTCAACTCAGGGTATCTATCCAGAACTATCCCACCACAAGCAACAACTAACAGTCGATTCGCATACAACCTTACCCGGTATGCCATACCCTGCACGTTATAACTCAGCACAATACACGCAATGCACATGACCATTAGATGATGCATTTCATCAATCACATACGAGTCGCATCACAAGCGATCTCACCTGGCCATTGCCATACCCTGCATATTATCAATTCATGCGTGCATGCCATAAACAATGTGCTCAACTCATGCATGACTGAAACCAACGATGCTATGGTTCTCATGCGTTCTTGCACATTAGTGCGCCACTCATCACGTATCAATCGATCACACGGGTCCATCAATCAATTAATCCAATTAATACCATATGATTGACACCATCTATCAATTCATACTATCTATCCTTTCATACTATCTATCATTCAGTACTATCTATCATTCATTACCGTCTATCAATTCATTCGTCAATATGACATATGTTCTCCAAAGCTGCACTATAATTAGACAGTAGCTCGCCAAAGCTGTATAGATAGATAGTAGCTCGCCAAAGTTGATACATATATAATTGCTCGCCAAGCCAAAGCTGTATAGATAGATAGTAGCTCGCCAAAGCTGATACATATATAATTGCTCGCCAAAGCTGCTAGGAAACTTTACAAATCCCTATTGGTGTCAACACTCGACACCAGTCATCTTCCAATTAAAACACTTATACATCTCAATCATTACATAATTGTACAATTTAACAATCAATTTGTACAAACTAATCACACCACTGCAATCGGTACTAAATTTTAACGACCGACCATCTCGGCATAATTTCTGAAAAATATATAATTCATGCAAATATCCATGCATTTATACATCCAATTCACCTCATAAAATCATCACTTGTGAAATTAGACCATTTTTCGCTTCTGGATGAACAGTGTACGTGAACAGTACTCGTGAACAGTAATTTTGAATAGTGTCGCGTGAACAGTGAATTCCAGAATTTAATAAATAATAAATTATATTCAGAAATCATTAAAACAATGATTAAATTAAGGAAACCAATCAATTAAGATAAACATGCTTAATTAACCACATAAACCACATTAAGCAAATAAAACAAGATTAAGCTAAACCAATCTAATCCATTAATCTAACCACCTATCTTAGGACTAATACAACTTAATTAAATCACTTAAACTATAATTAAATCTAACTAAACCAATCCTAAGCAAGTTTAGGCACTAATCGAAGGATTAGGAGCTAAACTCACCCATTAAGCAGGCCGGAGGCACCGACGCGGCGGCGACGACGGTGGCTACGCACTAGGACCTCTACCATGATGATCCAAGGTGGTCCCGAGCTCAACAAAACAACCACAGCTCGGACTCCCACTGAAAACACTGAAAAACAGCCCTACCGGAGGAGAAACTGAGTTGAACGGCTTGGCCGGAGCTCCGGCGAGGGGTTTGGCCGGCAACCAGCGGCTCCCGGGGGTCTTGGGGATCTTGTGGGTGGTTGGGATGGGCAGAGGAAGGACCGGAATGGGAGAAAAATGGCCGAAAACGCGAAACAGTGCAGGCTGCAGGTGGACCGACGGACCAGCGACCGGTTTCTTCACGGCGGCTCCCAGGCCGGAAAGTGGCTCCGTTCGGTGTGAAATCAGGCCCATTTGAACGGTTTGGATGTGCTGAAGAGAATGGTGGTTTTCGTGAGTTGATTCGCACGAGAAGACCACTTTTGACTCGATTCTTCACCGAAGGGTCAGCTGGAGCAGAAACTGGAGGAGAGGGAAAACGAGGGAGAGAGGAGCTCATCCGTTTTGGGGCTGAAGGAGGGAGAGAGAGAGTGAAGTGAGGGCTGAAAGCACACCTCATTAAGGCCATTAAATGGCTACTTCAATT